>VZRE01009066.1:36696-106888 GCA_013396775.1 Cephalopterus ornatus
CCCCCCCAGCCCCGCGCCGCAGCGGCAAATGGCGGCTGAGGGAGGCGGCGGCTCCTCCAGTTCCACCCCTGCCCCGAGGATTGATTTGTTTGTTTGGTTTTTTTTGGTTTTTGGTTTTGTTTTTCCCATGGAAATGTGAAGTAGTTTTTTGTTTTCATTTATCTCACGTGTTTTCACACCCACAAAAATCCCCGCCGGATTTGGCCTGAATTTTGAGTTGTCAGCCGCGCCCGAGGAGGTGCCCCTTTGCGCCTAATTAATGCTTAAGGGATGCTGCTAATTTAACTTCAATAAATACTGCTCTGAACCATTTTTATTGTGTTCTAACGTATTTTTCAACTGTGGCCGAGTGTCTCCAAATGCTACTTTAAGTGCTTTTTAAAAAGAATTTCCAACTTTGGTGGAAAGAGTAAGAATAGGGATGTTTGGGCATTAAATTTGAATTACTTTCGGAATTGATTTTGAAAAGAAAATTGCAAATCGTTTGAAAAAGAGTCAACCTCTTTGAAAAAGAAAAGCTTCTAGTTTCAGAATTAAATTCAGAATCATCACGGATTTCTTGTAGAAATGGGTAAACCCCAAAGTTCCTGAATTTCTCCCTTTGTTTAGTCCTCCTGTATCTGAACAATAAAATCGCATTTTTTTTTCCTGAAAACACAGATTTTAGATTATATACAGTAGATTACGTGATGGTGCAGATTCTTATAAATGAATAAACAAACATTCCAGCTGGAATTCAGTCTTTATTTGAAATCATTAGGAAGCATAAATAAGAGTCCTCATCCTGTCACTAATTTCTAAAAGATTGAACTATGATAATTATAATTTAATTTACTTTTAGGATGTGAAACTACTCCCAGAACCCACCGGCACCTGCGAATTTCCAAATGGAAGATGCAGTTTCAATTGTGGTATTTAACAGGATGTTATCCTGATGTCAGTCATCTACTGACTTGCTTTTCCTGATGCCAGTTCTTAGCAAGGAATTTTAGTATTTTTATGAGTTTACTTTCCAGACCGGTGCTTGTCTCAGGGTACAAAAAGGACTGGATAAACTGGAGTTATCAAGCACCAAGACGGTCGGGGCTGGTCCCTGTTCCCTGTGGAAGAGCAGAGGGATCAGGGCTGGCTCAGCCTGGAGAAGAGATGGTTTTAAGGGAACCTAAAAGCTCAAATACCCAAGGTTGGCACCAGGTCAACAGCACTAAGTTTCTCCTCTCTGCTCCACCTTATTCTCTGTAGGATTGTTCCTTCCCTTTGGGAGCGAGGATTTGAGTTTCCTTGGGAAAGAACAGCAGGACAATGAACACTTTTCTTCTGGGTCCACTGCTCGTACAATTCCCCAGAAAGCTGAAAAACACTTTGCAGTGAGAGTGTTGTCAACCACACTGTTGTAACTCATTAATTAAGAATTACATAATACTTGGATTTAGAAGGAGGAGTTGGTTGGATTAAATTCCATTCATGGTGTACCATAACAACCCTTTGGGAAAGAGGAACTGCCATGGCCGGGGGTTGGAAAGAGGTGATCTTTAAGGTCCTTTCCCACCCAAACCATTCTGTGATTCCACGATTTTGGGATACCAAGGTTTGTTTGTGGATCAACATTTGTTTTCTGCACATTTACAGTTGTGATGGAGAAAAACAGAGCTGAATTGCATCAACACATCGCGTGGGATTTATTTCATGTGGTAATTTCCTGGTGGAAAGGAAGAGTTGTTTCAGCTGGGGACTGAAAATCGCAGGCTGTCGAGTTGTCTGACGTGTTTTTTCTTCTTTGGCACATTTTTCTGTGGTGGGCTGCTTGTGTTCACAGACTGTTACTCACTTCTGCTCCTTTGAAATTAAGTTTCTTTGCAGACCTCTCTGGAGTCTACTGACCATATTTTTAAAAAAAATTAAAATAAAATGAAAAATAATTAAAAAAAAGGATAAAAAAGAAGTGTTTCCTTGCACTGCAGTTTCATTTGAGAACCTCTGCTACACAGAGAGTGTTATATAGTTCTTACTTTCAAGCCTTGATGAATCACTTAGTCTTTGATTTTTTTGATTTATGGAATAATACAATTCCTGTGAATCCCAGGCTGTCATTTGGAGAGTCTCAAGAGGGGTAGGACAAAGCCTGTCATTTATGAGAGCCAGTTCTTCTGTGAAGTCACTGGGGGGAGATTTTGATCCTAATAGTGCTGTAGAAGTTTCCACTTCAGATTTATTTTCAACTGCAGTTTTCTCCACCTAATTTTCATGCTAATATATCAAACCCTACCTCAGCACAAGGCACAGCCTCAGTTCATATCAGAACTGGGTTCTTTATGGTCACCAAGGTGCTTTTATTGCCTCAGTTGTCCTCTGGCCGCCACTCATCCAAGGAAAATTTGTATGTTTTAAACTTAGCACCACTTGTGCAAAATTTTACACAAGAAACAGATTTGTACACAATAAACAAGATAAAAAGCAAAGCAAAGAATTCCCTGAGAACTGCAGTAATGGTGGGTGTGGATTCCAGAACTTACCGTCTGGGTTTCGGCCATGATAAATTCATGGAAAAGATATTCTTGTGATTAATTTAACAGACACCTGAGGTCACTATTCCCTCACAGAAACTGGATCCAAAAAAGGAGGTGCCAAAGCTACCTGAGGAGCTCCTGGGACCTCGTGTCCAGTTGGAGCTGCTCTGACCTTCCAAAAGAGGTTTTGCCCTGCTCTGGGCTGCTCTTTTCATTAGCTGTGGAAATTTAGATGTAAATTAAAAAATTTAAGAACAAAAGCAAAGACATTGTTTTACATTTTTTTTTTTAAATATTAACTCAAAATTAAATTTGGGATTCAGAGCAGTCTGTACAGCTCCCAGGACATTCAGCACCTCCAAGTCACAAATTAATAAAAATACCTTCATTGCACTGTAGGATTTTTATAACAGCAATAACAATGAATCACCTTTATGATCTTTGCTGATGCCCAGTTTAGTTTTTAAGAGGACTGTGGTGACACCTCATCTGTATTTTCAGTTGTTGAGGTCCTGAGCATTCCCACACTCCTGACAATTTTGCTCTTTTCCTGTTACACCAAGTGCTAATTTGGAGGAGTGGAGCAGTTGCCATTCAGAGAGCAGACAACGGGATTATAACCAGGACTGGGAGAGGGGCATTCAAGGCGGGGCTGTGGCCAAGGGGATGTTTAAGGCTCCAAGGTGGAGGCAGCAGCTCCCTGTGCCAGTGGTTCTGGAAGCCATGGCAGACATTCTTGGGCAGGAACAGGTTGTGCCTGGCCTGTGTGTGAGGTGGCAACTCCCAGCTTCCAGCCGTATTCCGAGCAGGATCTAGCTCCCAGTTCAGGTTGTATTCAGGTTGTAATCCTTTTGGGAAAGCAAAGCTTTCCTTGCCTTTCATGGATTGCCAGCTGGGAAGCCGCCAACTAAGAATTCCAAAAGGCAGAGCTGTCCCTCGGCTGCTGGTTCAGCTTGTGCTCTGTGGTCTCAATGAGGGATATGAATGGGAGGAATCACATCAGCTCATCCCATTGGGACACTCCACTTCCAGGGGCTGCTTTCTGTGTGTTCATCTGCACTGAATTTACTGGGATAATGCTCCAATTATTTTCCAATTCTTGCCTATTTCTTTGGAGTTTGTTGTGAGGAATCCAATTAGCACCCCCAATCTATAGTGTGAGCCACAAACATTATCCCTGCTGAGCTGCAAGAGGCAGGAACAAAGAGAGCTGAAAAGAAACACCTTAAAAGTGGCTTTGGGACAGGGCTCAGGATATTGTGACATTCCACTTTCAGCTGATGAAGAGATGAAACGTTGCATCATCGGCTTTAATGAGCTTCGTCACAACACAAATACCTGTGGTTTGCTTTCCTTTTAATGTTCTGTGTGGAACTGGCACATGGGACGGGTTTGCAGGGATACCTCTGGAATATCTGAGGGTGCAGAGATGGGAAATGCTGCCCTGTGTCAGCAGAGGGGGATGATTCCCAATCTTGCTGAAGCGGCTGGATGCTCAGAGCGCCACAGGCAGAGCTGCTGGGTTTGTGCAGTCAGGCACAGGGGCAGTTGTGCACTGAAGGGCATTCCTAAATTCCTGGAACTTTTAAAAAGCCACTGTTATGCCTGTCATGGTGTTAGAAATGGGAATTTTTCCTAGTAGCCTTTATAAAACAAAATAACCCAAACCATAAAGTTGCTTGAATTGAGCTGCTCGAACAAGGACATACCCTAAATTGGTGAAATTAGATTTATATTGGATACTGGGGAGAAATTCTTCCCTGTGAGGGTGGGGAGGCCCTGGCACAGGTTGCCCAGAGAAGCTGTGGCTGCCCCATCCCTGGAAGTGTCCAAGGCCAGGCTGGACGGGGCTTGGAGCAACCTGTGCTAGTGGAAGGTGTCCCTGCCCATGATAGGGGGTGGGACTGGACGGTCTTCAAGGTCCTTTCCATCCCAAATCCTTCTGGGATTCTGTGATTCTATGACGTTGCATCTTTGGGGTATTGCAAGGGAAAATCCTCCCCTGATAACTTCTGTTCTTCAGCAGCTCCCTAGTTGAGTTGTCAAACATCCCAGCATATTGTTTCTTGATAACCACGAACAGCCGTGGCAAAGATTTCGTTTTAAGGAGAAGCGTGGACAGCAGCCAGGAGGCGTTGCTTTAGTCCTAGTGTGTTTTTTTTCCTGTACCAGGATGCACTAGACCTAAACCTCAGATTAAAATTGTTTTAAAAAGTTTTAAATTGTTTTAAAAAGAATTGTTTTAAATATTTGCTCAAAGAACACAACAGGAATCTACTATTGTACAATAGCTGTTTGATTTGCATTTGCCTTTTGCCATCTTCCCTGTCAGCTAAAAACACCTCATCCCATTAACTGGCTAAAGAAAACCTGGTGAGAGGGTGGGTTGTGCTGAGCTGTGGAGATGCTGGGAGAAGGTCCACACCAGTGTCAGGTTTGGACACTGGCGTTAGTAAAATGCATGGATTTTAAAAGAATTTATATTTTCAGCTGTTGGCACTTTCAGTTCTCTTATGAGAGAATGTGAGACTCCATATGAGCTCCCCACCTGCCCGTGGCAGGGGATTGGAATGAGATGATCTTTAAGGTCCCTTCCAGCCCAAAAACTGTTCTGGGATTCCATGGGAATTGCAATTTGCAGGTAAAAATATTTTGCACATTTTATCTGTTAAAAACCTGTACATAGAAATTATGGATAGTGTTGAGATTTCCTAGACTTGCTTCACTCTGGCTGGAAACAAAACCAGAGAAAATGCCAAAAACCACTTCAGTGCACTTCCTCTAGAATCCAGCTTGTGTTCCTTGTCCTTTGGGATGTGCTCTACTCCTTCTCCCTCCATCTGTGCCTTTGATGAGGGTAGAAGGAGAGGACAGGAGAATGGGGAGGCAGGAATTGTGTGTTTTGATGTGGATGGAAGAGCCAGAGATTGATGGTTTATGGGGGAGAAGAAGGAGTAAGGAAAGGAGAATTTAGTGATGGAAATGGGAGCTAAACTAAATGGAAACTATGATCCAGCTTTGCAAAAGAACCATGTGGAGCCAACTGGTAGGAAGTTGGAAGGTGATGGAAAACTAAACCCCTGGATGAGTTTTCTTGCACAGGGCTGGACAGAGCCTGGGATCTACTCTATCCATGGGGTCTGTTCAATCCATGGGGTCTGCTCAATCCATGCCTCTCCAGAGTGCAGCCAGGGAGGGGTTCGAGTGCCTTTGTGCTGTCTGGACTTGGTGCCTCCTTCAATAAGCCATGGGAATGTTCCAGCAGCCCTATATCTCTGGGATGCTCCTCTGAGGCAGGGCAGGACTGCAAAAGAGTCCAACTCAAAGGGACCTGGGGCAGAAAGAACCTGAGAGCTGAACTGTGTGATTGTAGGGAATTTGTGCCAGAGAGCATGGACTGATAAATGAAGATTGCTTCAACAGTCAGGGAAAGAAAACATGGAAGGAGGAGGAGGAGGAGGACAGGGACACTGTGCCCATCCACAGCTTCACCAGACCACTTGAACGTTGAATCATCTTACCAGTGGTAACCTAAGACATGCTGAGGTGCCAGCTTTGATAAATGCAATGTCAATCAGCTCTTTCTTCTTATATATTTATTATTTTCTTTTGCGTGCAGCAGTCCTCTCTGATGGCATTTGCATTTTAGAATTATGCGTGGAGATAAATCCTCAGGAAGAGATGGTGCAATCGCGGTGGGCTGGATTTTCCTTTCCACCTCTCCCATCCTGTTGGCACACGCGCGACACGGAGAGCTGACACATGGCTATTAAAAGGTGTCTGTGCAGGTATTGCTCAGCCAGAAAATTGCAAAACCAGAACTTACTGCGTTGTACGAGGGAGTGGAAACTTCCCAAGCTGCTCCCAAATGCTGCAGCTCATTATTTATTTAGGAGGATCTGCATTTATATGAAAGACGATCGCAATGAGGCTCGTTTTGCTGTTGAAGATTTCTTGGGGAAAAATAAGCCACTGGTCCAGGGCTGCTGCAAAGTGCTTATTTCAGTGCCCGAGTCCTGTGATGGATGGAGTGGGTTTTAGAGGGCATAGAAATCCATGGAATCATGGAATGGTTTGGGTTAGAAGGGACCTTAAAGATTCCAATCCCACTGAGATGGGCAGGGACGCCTCCCACTAGCCCAGGTTGCTCCAACCTGGCCTTGGACACTTCCAGGGATGGGGCCACAGCTTCTCTGGGCAACCTGTGCCAGGGCCTCCCCACCCTCACAGGGAAGGATTTCTCCTAATACCCATTTCTGAATAAAAAGCTGATACTGAACTGGGTGTGGGGCTCTGAGGTGTTTTGGTGGCACGAAAATATCTCTGTGATAAGGAGGAGCTTTTGGATAGCAAAATACTCAGATTTTTTGATAGCACGTGAGTCACCTGTTACGAAATGGGAAAGGTCGGAGCACAGGAAGCACTTGGCATTTTTTGATGCGCCTCCAGACCACCCATGAGGCAGCACTACTGGGTCTAGGTGCACACACCTCAATAGTGGCCTGATTCCACTTGATTCCATCAAGTTGTGCCTTCAGTTCTCACGTGAGGAGAAATATTGGAAAGGGAAGCCCAAAATGTTCATCTGTGATGTGGAGAAAGCCCCTTGAGATGTATTATTTCCCTGGAGTGAAATATCTGGGACATCCCATACTTCCCTGAGCAAGGCACCAGAGTGTCCGGAGCTGGACGTGTCGACTTGGTTTGCACCATCTTTTTTTCCCAGTTGTAACCTCATAAATCACTCAATCTCTGTGCATTAGGCAAGTAATTAGTGTGTGAGAGCTACCAGGCTTCTCTCTTGTGCAATTTATGGCTCTGGAGAACACAGGGAACTGATAGAAGCTCTTTCCTCTGCCAGCCTGGTGGGTGAGGCCTTGCTCCCCATCTTTTAATGACATTGCTGCAATCCCATTCCAGCCCTCTCCATGCCATGGTGCTTATCCCAAGCCTGGCCTCCCTTGTTTTGTGTCAAAATCTCCATGATGTGCTTTTTACCTGCATTTTCTCCTCCTGTTCATCTTTTTTTTTTTTTTTAAATACCAAAAGCTCATAAAGATTCACAGTGTGTAAGTCATCCTTGAGTATGACCTTGAAATAATGAGATACTTCTGATCTCATGATTATGGAGCAAAATAGGAGCTGCCAGAACAAAATAACGGAAGCAGCACCTTGGCTGACAAAAATCTATCCCTGGCAGTGCCACAATTTACCTCCATTTCATCCCTCTTTGCTCAGTCATTGTAAGAAAAGCAGAATCTGACTTTTTTCATGTAGATTTTTCTTATTCTCCATGGATATTTCTGCTCTGCTCTTTGTCCTGGTTCTTGATTTTTTTCCTCTTGCCTGAGCACTTCTCAGCGGTAAAATCCATATTTTGATGCAAAAAGTGCCTGGGCATCTTTTTGATTTCATATTTAAGCCCAGACTAAAGTGTGTTGGTAATTGAGGGGAGGATATAACTTATATTAGACCACATGAAGTGATTTCTATAGCCTATTTCCAGCTTGGAGCTTCTTTTAATATAAAGAAAGCCTTGGTTATCCAGGTAAAAACTGACTGTGGTGAAACACCAGAATCAGCAGAGTTTATCAGCTCTTACCTGTCCTGATGTAGCAACTGGTGAAATAAGGGTGGAGCAGGCAGGGATGATGACAAGTGGGAATTCTCGGAGTTAATTCTTACCTCCACCTGTGAATCAGAGCCTCACAGCCAGGGAGTTTCCATGGAAGTTGCCTGGAGACATTTGCATAATTTGGGCTCCTCAAATTCAGGCAAAAGATTGCTTACTCCGAGGAATAAATATATTAAAGCTGATCATGATTTGAAGCATTTTGTGTAGTTCAGGCTGAGTTTTTCCCTCCTGTGTGTAAGGATGGAGTGAAGAGGAGTTTGCCATGGGACAAACTCGGATCCAGCCTTTGGGGGATCTAAGGAATATTACAGGCATCAGACCTCCTGTGTCAGCTAACAAACACTGACAGCACACTGCATTTTCAGTGTCCTGAGATTTAAGGCAGATTATTTTACCAGAACATTTCAATAATTTCCACTCCCTTGGTTCCCTTGAGTGCAACAAGTTTGCAGCAGGGCTGCATGTTGGGTGCTTTGATGTGGCTGAAAAAGCTGAGGGTTTGTACTTCAGAAGGAAGCCCAGCTTTGCTGCTGACTTCCCAGGTTTTCAGATTGTGGTAGGATATCAGGAACTTGCAGGTATAACCATTTTGATGTGGTATTTTAAGGCAAATAGTTAAAATGATTTGGGTAGGGGTCGACTCATGTCCTGTGAGAGGACAGCACTGCTGTTGGTGCAACACTGGATGTTGAACATTTTGTGTGAATATGAGGAAGTTATTAAAAGTTCAGTAATATTTCATTTGAAAATTAGCCTGTTCTGCCTTAATTTCCAGTGCTCAGCTTGGCACGTGGCCACTTGTCCGTGTCTGTGCCCCGGGGTGCAGTAATTCATCTGCGAGAATTGTCCCAATTTCGGCTCTCGCCGGTGCTGCTCAAGTGTGATTTGTGGTTCATGTGGTTCTGCTGTCACTACACCTGCTGTGCTTCTTTTACCATGGATTAAATAGCTGGTTTGGTTTTTTTCCCTAACTCCCAAGTAATGAGGGAATTAAATTCTAGAAAGAGAGCATGGCTTTGGTCAGAGGTGAAGGCAGACAGAGACAACGTGGGTGTGCACAAGGAGATCGGGACATCTGTCCTTTGCAGCAGAAACTTCCTACCACAGAGATCATAGAATTGTGGAATGGTTTGGGTTGAAATGACCTTAAAGATCACCCAGTTCCACCTTCCACTAGCCCAGGTTGCTCCAACCTGGCCTTGGACACTTCCAGGGATGGGGCAGCCACAGCTTCTCTGGGCAACCTGTGCCAGGGCCTCCCCACCCTCACAGGGAAGGATTCCTTCCCAATATCCCATCCAAACCTCCTCTCTTTTAATTAAAAGCCATTTCCCCTTGTCCTGTCACTACATGTCCTTGTCAGTAGTTTCTCTCCATCTTTATTTTGGGCTCTCTTCCCTGTACACACCATTTTTATTTGTAGGAAGTTTCTAAGAGGGATCTCTGTGGGGGCACATTTCTCGTGCTTTGCAGGTTTTGAGTGCTATTGGCTGATGATCTAAACTTGCTGGTTTGGAAGATTTATAAAAGGCCTTTCTCAAAATTATTATTTAAAGTACATTAATGACATTTTTCACTTGATAAAAACTTTAGGACCTTTTATGGTTAACTTTTAACCATAATGGTGTGAATCATTTTAAGTAAAAAAAAATCCCACCTTTTTTTCCCACTAATTTCTCATCCAAACCAAGAATCTTAAATTATGGCCGAATCACCGCAATTATAAAACTTAAAATAAATAAAATACTTGAACTTCCTTAAGATTTCAAAACTTCATAAACATGGGGGCTCATTTTTCATGGAATTCCATGTAAATTGGACACTCAGAGGATGATTTATCTCCGCAAGTGACTGGTTTGGATGCAGGTGCCCACAAGGTTTGTAGGATAGGAAGTGGCAGCGCTTCCCCAGCACCACTGGATTATTTTCCCAGTCTTTTCCAGAAAGATCAGGGGGAAAGGATGGAGACAGAGCTTTCTCTTTCTTCTGTTGATAAGCAGTGAGGAGGAGCTGCTGTAAGGCTCTCTGTGGGAATATCACACTTTAAATAAGTTAGGACTAGGGTTAGTCACTGCTTGCTAAGCTGAGTTTAGTCAGAGACGTCGCATCCCACTGACGACCCTCGAGCTAAAAAATGCTGCTGTCCTATTGTAATCTCAACTTTTTAATTAATGTGATAAAAGTACATCCAAATAACTTAAAAATAAGCCTGGTAGGTGTGCAGGGGCACTGGTGGTGATCCTGATCCGTGTTGCTGGGCAAGACCAGGAAGGAATATATATTTCCAGCTAAGGAAAAGGTCCTTGGGAAGCTGTTTTTAACAGTCTTGGGTAAAGGCTTCCCGGAGGGGCTAAAATTTTAAAGTTCTAGAGGTTCACGGTCTGACCACGTTCTTGTGGAGTCACCCTCGGTAATGGATTTGGGAGGTGATCCATGAAATTGGCCAGGAAACCTTTATGGCAGGAGAAATGAGAGCTTTGATGAAATGGAATTAAGAAAATGAGTTTTAAACAAGCGAGGTATGGTTCTGGCCAGCCGAGACCCCAAATTTCTCATGACTTAAATTAATGGTGCATTTGTACTTTCAGGGTCAGTGCAGCTGGAACTGCTTCATCTCCCCTTCCTGCTTTTGTTCTGGTTTTCACTGTTGGATTGTTGGTTCTGTTTGCTCTTAACACGCTCCTTTCATTTGGCTTTTTTTTTTTTTGGTGTAAAAACCTGCAGCTGCTGTGCTCAGCCTGAACTACAATTAGCAGGGCAATAATGCAGCAATTAAGTCCAATTAACATGGAGCAATAATGAAGCAGGAGAAAACAGTGCCCTGCCAAGGTGCTTTATGAGGAGCCTGACATGCTCCTCACAACGGAGCTGTTGCCCATGCGCTGGACTTAATGGTGTTACTGGGAGCTCCAAAAAATGACCTTGCAACCTCTTTCCATCCTGGATGAACTGTTTCATCTACAGGAAAAGGGATTTCAGCACTGGAGCAGAGTTTCCTCAAGCTGTGGTGTGGTCTCAAGCTGTCAAAAGTGTTACCTCACCTCCTCTCTCATTTAGTTGGGGGAAAAGGAAAAAATGCTTCTGTTCACTGCTGAGTGCCAAAAAATGCCTTGAAGTCTCCTGCTGGAACCCACTGATTTCGAATATTAGGTAGGTAGAGTTATTCCAGCTTTTCCAGCAGCAAGGGGAAGTGCGAAGGGTTGGGAAAATCTCAAAAGGATTTTTAGCAGAGGTTATTTTCAGCTGTTTCTTTCCTTCCTGGTGAATACCTCTAGCCCAAAACCTTTAAAATTTAGTAAAGCCGAAGAACTCACTCAAAAAAAAAGGAATTTTCACTGGAATAAGGCTGCAGGAACCCTCCCAAAAAGCAGCAGCAGCTGTTTTCCTCCATCTTCCTGCACCTCCTGCAAAGCCAAACAAAGATAGCAGGCCCAATAAGGAAGAAAAGTCCTTTCCATGAATCCCATCATGGGAGGGCAATGGAAATGCCTCTTCATGAGCAAAGGAACTTCCTTGTTCTGTTTGCTCTCAGCTAAATGTTTAAATAGCAATATTCCATTGGGATGTGTGCCTTGGAGAGAGGAGACCCAGCCTTTGCATACCTATAAAAACGTGGTTTTCCTTGTCCTCCAAAAAGCAGGTCAGTTGGGTTTGATGACATGGGGAAGAAATCCCCTTTTTTAAAATTTTAAATTTTAAATTAAAACTCAAGATCTTAAATATAACAGGACTCATGAGGAGATGCCATGGCATTTACATCACCATATCATCTAGTTAACAAGCAGAACTGAGGACAAAAGTTGGGAAAGGTTTTTGGTTCAAACGCCAACTTGCTGGGTAAATATTTTTATTTTCTCACCTCTGACATTTGGCTTTTAGTCTATTTTACTCTATTTTCAGTCTATTTTACGGGCTGTTTCCATAGAAAATGTCACAGATATTGCCATTTTTCATCTCCTCCAATGCTGTGGGATAACTGGAAGTGTGATTACAGCTTGGCACCTCAGATTTGCAGGATAACAACTGGGATTAAACTGCCAGGACACCTGAGGTTTTGGCTCCCATTTGAGCCCAAACCACCCAGTTGTGCCACAAGCACACACAGGTATTTGTTGCCTTAATTTGAAGCAGATCAGTGGCTTTTTTTTCCCCCAGAGACAGGAGAAGTCTTGGATCCGGTGAGGATGAACATGGCAGTCCCCCCATGGGTCCATTTAAAGAGCTCTCAAGCCTTGTCCCAGAACATTTATTCCAAAATAATCTGTCTGCCAACCCTGCCCACACACATCCAGACTATTTATGAATGAACAGAAAACACAGAAGAGCTGAGTCATGAGCACCAGAATGTTGTTTCAGAAGAATAAAATTTAATTTTTATCTGAAAAAACTGCATACACATGTTCAGATCTGGTCAACCTTCACAACATGTCTTCGTTTCCAAACAGACTTGTGCTTTTAAGGTGCAGGACTCCACTGCAGCTTGATAAAGAAGTTAACAGGTTTTTTTTTTTTTTTTTTTTTAATATCCTCTAACTGTGCAAACATCATTTGAAAGCTATTTACATTTTGCACCTCTCACTTCTAAGAGCAGCAGCATCAGCTGTTAGAGATGTGCAGCTGTAATTTATGATTTGGCATTCACATGTGATTGAGGTGTAGTGTGAAAACCAAACAGCCTTTCATTGTTCCAGTAACTCCCCACAGGCAATGATAATAAATCTAATTTCTTCTTTAGAAAGGAGATCTCTTTAAGCCCTCAGACTTCCCTGCAGGTATTAAAATATTACTTCCACTCTGATTCCTCGATCATCTTCCCCGGTGCTGACATGCACTTTGCCGCTTTGGTGAGTGGGAGCAGAAAGAAAAGATCTTGGGTTTTATCAAAGAAGGCAGGAGGGCACTGAAACAGAGCTGAGTTTGCTTCTTTCTGTCATCTTCACTAAACTGCAAGATTACATACAGTATTAAAAAAAAAAAAAAAATCTATTTTAGACCACCTGAACTCAGGTGCAACAATTTAGGTGCAAAAAAGTTGGATTAAAGTTCATCCTCCTGTTGCTTTCTCTTTGAATTTCCTCTCCCATCCGTTAAAAACTAGGAGTCAACACCCAGCCAGGTATTATCACTCAAATCACGCTGGATATACTTATTTCTTTATATTCTGTAGCCTGGGCAGAGAAGCCATGGGGTGTTTTTCCCCTGCACTGTGAACTTGGTGTATGGAGAGTGTTGCACCCCTCAGCCGACACAGTCTCTGCTGTTTTGCACATGCCAGAGGGGTTGAATTAGGCTGCCGAAAGTGGTTGAAATCAGGCAAATGTGGCGTTGCAGGTGATGTGCTGCCCGTGCTGGCTGAAGAGGGGCTGTGCAGGCAGGAGCTCAGAGCCTCCCTCTGCTCCCCAGCTCTGGGAATGAAGCAAAGCCGCGTGTTGTGAGAGAAAACGGCGTTTTCCTAAGTGCCAGAGCGCTTTGGAACAAACACCCAGCATTCCACCAGCTGCCGGGGCAGGCTCAGTTCACCATGGACACGGCGCTGTCGGGCTGGGCCCCGAAAATCTGGGAGAAGAACTCCAGGGCCAGGCGGACGTGGATGGGCACGAAGACGTAGGCCGTGTACACCACCATGGCCACCACGGTCACCGTGATGGTGTGGAACATGGACTGCTCCCAGGGCTCCAGCACGTAGCTGCAGGTCACCAGCTGGTACTGGTAGTACAGCCAGTAGATATAGTCCTTCACACGCTTCACATCCATCTTCAGCTCCTGCCGGTTCGGAGGCGACCTGGAACGATGGGGAACTCTGCATTAAACTGTGCTGGAAAGGCCCGGCACCAAACTAGGATCCTTTCAACTTTGATATCACGTGTAATCATTTTATGACGTAAATTCCAAGCAGAGGTTAACACGTAGGTGCCATCAGCAGCCTCTGCTGCCCCGGAGCGCAGGAAACGGTGCTGAGCTCTGCAGCTGCTTCTTGCATTTATTGAATCTCTATCACTTGGACAATCCCAATTCCCAGGGAAGCTGTGCCTGCCCCATCCCTGGAACGGTTCCAGGCCAGGTTGGACAGGGCTTGGAGCAACCTGGGAAGGTGTCTTTGCCCATGGCAGGGGGTGGGACTGGATGAGCTTTAAGATCCCTTCCAACCCAACCCATCCTGTGATTCTATGAATTCCCACATTCTGACTGTGAACGTGTTTTTTTATTCATTCTATTCTAGGAATTAAAGCCACGTGAGCCTACAAAGGCACAGGGATCACATGGAAATCAGGGAAATAGGCATTTAAAAGGGATGGCTGTGGATCAGCTTCCATAAATGTGGATGGCAGACAGATATGCCCTGGGATAAAGATGAGGTTAAAAAACTGCTCTAAAACCCTCTCTGCTTCCTTCTGGTAATATTTTTTATTGTTCTGCAATTGTTGGAATGAAAAAAAGACAAGCTGTGAAAAGTACGGAAAAAAAAAGTAACCTCAGATTGCAGAAGAATTTTTTCCAGCTCATTCCCAAGAAATAAGAAAGATTGCAGATTAAATATATTTAATAGAAGTTACAAATCTAGGAAAGATTTTCCTCTCAGGTAATACATTTATGCATTCATTATTCCCAGCTCCACATGGAAAGGGGAATGGTTGAGCAAATAGGAAATGGGGTTTGCCTTCCACTGCTTATTGCTAAAATTGTTTTTTGGCATTTTAAATAACCTTTAAATGCAGGCTAAAAACATGTGTTTTGAGAAAATAGAATGACAAGCAACTGTACAAGGCTTCCCAGAGGGACTTCGTTATTTTGGGGGTTGAGTTTAAGGACACACATGGCGACCGGGTCAGCTCACAGGGAATACAGCAGATTTTCCTGCTGGAAAACTTTCCAATGTATCAATTTTTTCTACACTTCTGTTGCCTAAAATGCCAGGAACTGAGAGACTTGGACACATCACATCCCTCAGGTCTTGTGTTCGTAGTGAGTTTTGGGCACCAGAAATTTCCTGTCCCTCTAAGCCGCAAATAATACAGTGAAAAATTTGCAGCCTGTGATTAAAATGATGATGGGCCACTTACACAGGCCAAAAAACATTACAGCATTCAGCGGTTTACTTCTGTACGGAGTGTTCTGGTGGTTTGTGGGTTTTTACCAAAGGGAAGACAAGTTACCAATACAAAGGGTCCCTGGTTTGGTTTGTAACAGCTTTATTTTGGTTACTGGTGTGTAAATCTCTGTCTGGTGGATGCTCAGTCAAGTGCACACACCTTGGGTTGTACTTCTCATCTTCCTTCCCCCGGGTCACTGGTACTCTCACACCTCACTGTCTGGAGATGCTGTAAATTAGATTTGGGGGTTTTCCTTTTCCTTTGGGAAGGCAACGACCACAGGCTGACCCTGAGCCTGGCTGTCTGACTCAATGGACACTCCAAGTGCCTGTCCAAGCTGTTGTTGAGAACCTGACTGTATTTATTCCCTCTCCACATCCATGTGCAGGCACCTCTCCCCATGTTTCTCCTCCCATCCCTCAGGTTTCTGTCCAGATTTTTATGTACTTGCCCATCACCTCCCAACAAACACACTTTCCTTCCCACCAGCCTTTCCTCTGTGTCCTCCAACCATCCGTACCTTCCCCAACATATCCTTTATTCCCCCAATTCTCCCAAAGTAGTTCATTTCCTTCACTTCCATATCTTCCAGACCGAGAAGCTGCCTCCAGTGCTTTTGAGGGGCAGACCACTCCCATTTTAAATCCAGCAGCGACTGTCTTTGCTGGGAACAGTTTTACTGGCAAGAGTTCAGGCTGAGCAGAAGTGTCACCACTGGTTCCTGTCCTGCCATGAATGGGAGGTGATTCCTTTCAGATAATTTATTTTAAAGCAGAACTCAAGAGAGGCCTTAAAGCCTTGTAAATATTGCAAAGCCTTCAATAAAAATGGCACAGCTGGCAAACTGTGACTCTCTGGGAGCCAAAAGTGTCTCTATTTAGCCCTTGTGCAAAACAAGCAGCATTTTCCAATGAAAAGGTTAAGCCCTTTCCTCTACAGTTGGAAGGAGAACGATAAGGGCCCTCTGACACTCTCTAGGATTAAGGTATTTACGCTGGGGTTAGACCTGTGCTAGTTAAACTCATACCTTTCTTGGGTAAATACCTGCTAATGCTGCCTGCTGCAGGGCTGCAGCACTGGCTGTGGGTGTCTGAGGCTCTGAGTTACCAGAGGTGCACAGGCACTTGTATAGAGCTGGTTCAAGGAACAGCCAAAGCCAGGAAAAAAACCTTCCCCGGGCTGATTTGCCTGATATTCAACCAGGCTGCAGCCTCAGCACTATCACTTACCAGGCACTGCTGCCTCGGAGGGAGACATGAATAAAGGATGAAGTCATTAAAATGATGAGCAGCTCTTTTTGATTTAACCAAAGACCTCGTCACACTTTCTCCAGCCTGGGGATTGTGTTTCCACCCAGCTCCAGCACAAAGTGCAGCCTGTGCTTCTCTGCTTCTCCCAGGCCAGGGTGCAGGGGGATAACTCCATCCCCAGGCACTCAGGCACCTTGGAATACCAGGAAAAACCCACACTGTCTTAATGCAGAGGTTTTGTGGTCCCCTAATGAATGGCAGAGGCTGAGATAAGTAAAAGCCAAACAGTGAATTACAGAGTCCTCACCACTAACTCACTGCCACTGCATTTAATCTACCCAGAGACCTTCTCTGATAGCAGCAGAAGTGCAGCAACACGAAGAGTGTTTCAGGATAATGCCATTCCAGATGCATAATTTATAAAGGAAAGCATAGGAGGGAAAGGGAAAAAAAGGCACCTTAAACCAGCTGCTCAGGAAATCGGAGACGAGAGTCCTCTGTGCCACAGACACCTCTGTGAAGGAACCTCGTTTGCATTCATTTGGGCCCAGTGTGGAGCACAAGGAACAGCCCAAAGCTCCCCATCTCCAGCAGTTTTACCACCCAAATTATTTGTACCAGTAATCAAAGGGAATGGCAGATCACTACGCAAACTTTTGAGGCTAAAAAAAAAAAAATCCGTATTTTAAACAGGATTTTTCCTTCTACTTCCATTTTTAAGCATTGCTGTGTTTTATTATATTACTGCTGTCACTCTGAGTTGAAAGTCCTGAACTATTCACTCATCAGTCCCCAATATTCCAGAGCAGGAGGCAATTTGCTCTCATGCCATTTTAACTTAACACTGTCTGTCGATAAATTTGGATTTAAACATCGAGTTGTGTCGTGGAAATGCCTTTCTGGAGGTCATGGGACTGTTACAGCCAGCTATGAGTGAAATGAAGAGAATTCACCTTCTCAAGCCGTTAAGCAACATTCAAGTTATTTTCAGCAATTCCACATCCAAGCCAAAAAAAAAAAAAAAAAAAGAACCAAACCCAAGAAGAGAAACCTGTAAAGCAGCTTTTATTGTTTTAAGTGGCTGCCTGATTTTCTTGCTTGTTGATACATGCCTCTGATTAGGGCAGCTGGAAAGATAAATCATCATCAGAATACCCCGAGTTTCATTTCAGAGCATGTCTGATCTCAAAAATTGCTTCATTGGTGACCTGGTGTTGGAGCTGGTTGGGAATTGGAACCCAAAGACGTCAGTGTAAGGTACTTTAATATGGAATTTATGCTTTGAGCAGCTGGGATTTGGGGAATTTTGGTCTTAGTATAGGTCTACAACTCTGACCCATGGTCGGCTAGCACCTGGTGGGAAATTCCTGTGGAAAGAAACAGTCTTGCTGGGGAACTGGGATGGACTGGTTTCCAAAGAACGCTTGAGAAACACCCGACACCTTCAGCAGGAGGGGTTGGTTGACTTACACATACAGAGAAAAAGAGTTTCCGACATATATTCAGGTCTAAGTTTATCTGGAAGGGGCCAAAACAAACCCTGGAAGGGGAGGTGGCCCCATTCACAGGGTGTCTCTGGTGCTTTGAATGTGAAGTAGGGACAAGGTAAGAAGAAAAACAAGCAAACAATCAATCCACCCCCAAAATGCAAATATTTAATTGGCTAGAAATTGGCCATTTGCTAAATAACTGTTGTGATGGCACAGAAGCAGGAATGGGTGGGTTTTGCAGCATCCTGAGGGATTCCTCTCATGCTGAAGCTTAAATAAAATCCTGCCATGAGCCCTTGAGGGGGTTCCCAGTCCAACCACCCCCCGAGCACCCACATGTGGGCAGGTGCACCGAGGCAAAGTGCAATAATCGTTTTGAAGTTGTCTGATAGATAAATAATTGCAGCTATTAGAAGAGGAACGGGTAGTCATCCCCTTGGGGATTGAAATAGAAATCCTTTCTGCAAGTTATTTATCTTTAGCTGTTCTATGTCATTTTATTGTGTTAAATGGGTTTGTTATGCTGTAACTCAGAATATCCTGACTTATCCAAGGCACTAACCTTGCCCCTCTTGGTGCCAGTGTGATCCTGGGCTGAGCCCACTGATTTTATGCAGACAAACATCTCCAAGTGCAAACAGCACCACAAAGGGATTCCCATTCCCAGTCCATCCTTCATTCCCTTTAATGTTTTATTCAGTGAGCACCAAGCACAGAGCATAAGGAATGAAATTCAGGTCCTGTGGACCAGCAGTGGGGAAGAAATTTCGCTGAGGCGGCAGTTAGCGCAGGGAATCCCAGGGACACACTCAGCCTGTTCCTCTGTTGCATCCCTGTGGCTCCAATTCCTCAGCTCAGCTCAGAAAGCTGCCTGCTCCCTCCTGAGAAGCAGAAACCCCTCAGGTTACTGCAGTACTTCCACATGGATCTTTAAACGTCCCCTCAAGCTTGTTTTCACAAGGAGGAAACACCAGGCAGAGGATATGAATGAGAACAGCAGCAGCAATCCCAGCACAGCTCCCACTAAGGAGGCACCACTAAAAATGCCTCGGCATACAGATTGTAATAAATAATTACAATTTCTTTACACCCCGCCTGTAATTCTGGAGCGCAGAGCAGCAGTGAGGCAATCTCTGGTTCCTCTCCCTCAGCTTGCATCCTCCTAAATCAGCACCTCAGCACACTGGGCCGTACATTCCTGCCAGCTCCTGTGCTCCAGGAAATGTATAAGCTCCTACATATGTCCCATGCAACAGCAGGATAAAGCTCTGAGCTGGTAAAGTTTTATTGCTCTGCATGACTCAGACATTCTGCATGTGGGTGAACATGGTTTGACTGCCCCTGTGGGGTTTTCTGGACAAAAAAAGTCTTCCAGGAGTGGAAAAGTACTTCAAGAGTGGAAAGGGTGAGGCAGAAAAGAGTTTTCAGACTCGTTTCTGCTTTCCCTTGCTCAGGAGAGGGAACTCCTTTAAACATCAGCCCTCCTCCCTGCTGCCCTCAGTGTGAGCACAGAGGTGCTGTTTGGGTTCTTTTATGTGTTATATAGTGCACACAAGACCTTTTGCTGTTTGGGAAGACTTCCTTTTGCCTCTGGGGACTCCAAACAAGGCAGCAAGACAGTCATGGGGTGGCAAAGCCACGTCTGCACAAAGTCTGGTCCAACCTCCTCATGTCCAGCTCTGACCCCAAACCTCCCCCTCATGTGCTGCCACATCCATCCTCCTCCAGCAGCTCTCCTGGGCTCCCCAGCAGTGGTTTGGTGCTATAATTCAGCTCCATCTCTACTTGGAACACACAGATTCTTGTCAGCCTGGATGGAAGTATTTCACAATAAACAGTGGAAGGCAAATACTTAACTGTTTTTTTGTTGAAATTGCAGATTTGCTCCTTCAGTTGAGTTGAGCACACAGATGGGGTGTATTATGGCCCACAGTGATGTGGGAAGTCGTTTTGAATGTGACACACAAACTGTTGGCCCTCAGGAGAGCAGCACCCACTGGGATTTCAACTGGGGAGAGGCTCTCAACCATTCAATAATAGAGCAGAGGTTGAAAGCAGTTAAAGTTTAGACTGATTTCATGCCTTGCCTACCCCTGCAAGCTGTAGGCTGCTCCTAGCAAAGCCACATTACTGAATAAATCAACTCCCCCTAACTTTGCAGCCTGGCTGATTTATCAGTCCGCTCTCCTGTCTCTACTCAGGCAGAGGAAGGAGGAGATGCAGCTTCTCTGCAACAACAACATCCTTGGAGCAGCTCTGTCCCATTTTCTTCCAAGGCCAAATTAATTTTTCAACAATTTTTCCGTTCTTCCCTCCTCTGAAGTTTCCTCAGTCATTTCCTTACATAACTGTCTGCTCCTTACAGTTAGTGTACAAATCCCTTCCTTTCCAGCTTCCTCTGGGCTGAGCGTATTTTGGGCTCCAAGTCCTCCCCATGTGACAGGACTTGCACCTTGGAGCAGAACTGCTGAGCAGCTCTGCCAGGGCACACAGGTCAACTTGAAATCCCAGGAAAAGCTTTCCCTGTATCTTCAGGGTAGGCACAGTTTAAGACAAACATGGTTTTGAACCAAACTGGTTCCCAAACAAAACCTCAAACTTGTTTGCTAGAGACCAGCACCAAGTTTAAATTGCAAACACTTAAAAATTGAGAGTTCTCAAAGAACTGTTGCAGGAGTATCTTGGAGGGGGTTTGGTGAGGTTTTGGCTTTGCTCTTGGTGACAAGCCATAGTTCCTGCAAGACTTGTGAGATTTGGGACATCATCTACATTCTTCAAGAGAACTTTAAAGATCTTAAAGTTCAGAAGGTTGTGTAAACACATCGCTCTCTAGACAAAATAGCTGAGATGTTCGGGGCCTAAAAAAAGATTTACTTCCGATTGTAGTTCTTATTTTATTCAGACTTCTTTGCTTTGCTGTGAGTCATTTCTGAAGCAGCTGAAAATAACACCTGCTCTTGGGTTATATGTAATATGAGAAGGTGAATATTGGCATAGTTATGACAGGTATTAGTGGGAAACAGGGACCAAACTCTTGTGCAAGTGCATCTCCTTTGAGATCTAATGAAGGGAAGCGGAGTTGCACCACACCAGCCACTGGCCCAAAAGGGGTAAAGAAAAAATGGAGTGAGATCCTTGCAACAGATAAGAAGGAAAAAGGGAGATTCACGTTTTTCACAGAAACTGATTTAACCCCATAGATGCAATAAGGAACAGTTTCCCTCCCAGGCCATTGCATCCCTGTGAGCAAAAAAGTTTGACCATAGAAAGCTGTTGATACAGAATATCCCTAAAATGAGGGGAAAGCAAAGCCACCCTTAATTTTTGGAGGGGAGACACCAGGAACCCTCCAGTCAGACAGCAGGGCAAGACAAGGCTCTTCAGAGCTGTAGCACCCCATGGTGCTGGGCTCTGAAAAGCAACGAGTGGGGTCCCCTCTGTGTGGACACAGCCAAGCATGGTGTCCCATCCTCTGGTATCCCTGGGCTCTTCTGCTCCCGGGGTGCTGGTTTTGGGAATGTTCACTTGACTCTACACCAGCAGCAAGGCCAGGCTTGAGGTACAGACACAGCACGAATGAAAAGCTTGATAAAACCTGGCTTGGCAGGGCGCAGAGCAGAGCCAGGGGTGGTTATCAGCCAGCTGGAGCACCGTGTCCTGGTGCTGTGCACTGCACCACATGTCCTGGGTGCTGTTGGGGCACAGGGATCATGGAACAAGTATTCCCTGAGCTGCTCCCCAGACACTGTTTCACCACATCTCCCATTCCAGCTGGAACAATGTGCAGGCTTCATGCAGAGCTTCCCTGCTTTTCCCCACCAAACCTGCACCCTCTAGAAATCACTCCAAGGACTCGTGGAGTTGCTCTCAAGACACAGTTATTTGTAACATACTTGTGATATCCACGAGAAAAAGATAAACAAGCATCTCAATTCCTAAAGCATCGAAATCCACAGTCCACAAAGTGCCTTGTGCTGACTAAGCAGAGCCTTTATTGCAGGGGTTCTCTTCCCTACTATCCCAGCTCCAACAGGGGGGTAGGTCTCGCACCTGCTTCCCACTGAAGGATTACTGGGAGCCACCAGCAACTCTAAGAAAACCAAAAAGCAAAAGCCTGCAAGCTGTGAGTGTTTCCACCACACTGGTCTGAGCAGCACAGCCACCTGCCCTCCTCCATCACCTGATTCCACCTTTGTATTTCTGGGTGTTTGGTTTTTGGTAACCCCCTGCTAAGGCAAACCATCCTCCACCAGCTGTACCAGCCACAACACCTGGAACCCCCTGACCGCTGCAACAAGTCACAGCATCACAGAATGGCTCGGGCTCGAAGGGACCTCGAAGCTCATCTCGTTCCAAGGAGCAGGGAGCGTTCTAAGCCCAGAGGGACCTTGCTGAAGGCTGTAGGTCCGTTTGTAACGCCACCACCACCTTGAAGGCAGTACAGCAGAGCAAACCCCCTAAGGCTTCACCGCTGCTCCCGGGCCTTCTCCCCGCGCTCCTTACCGAGCCTCTGGAGACCCTCCGGGCCAAGGTCAGCGGCCCCTGGGTGCGGGGATGCTCCGGGACGCGCCTCCGCCGCGATGCCCTTGGGCGAGCGCAGCTGAGCGGGGGCTAAGCGCGGGCACCGGGCCGTGCGGGGCTCCTGCTGCGGGGACAGCGGGCTGGGGGACAGCGGGCTGCGGGAACGCCGGGGCTCCGCGGCGCCGGGCGCTCCGGGATGCGGGCGCTCCGCGGCCCCGCGCCGCGCTCACCTCCGCCCCGCGCACCGCAGCTCCCCAGCTCGGCTCTGCTTAAATACCACCCTTTCTCCCTCCCTCTCTCCCTCCCTCCTCACCTCCATCCCTCCCTCATTCCCTCCCTTACCTGCCGCCCCGTTCGGCTCCTCTCGGCCGCGGCCCCGGGGCCGGTCCCGCCCCGCCCGCTGCCGCAGCCGCTGCGCTGGGGCTTGCGGCGTTCGGGGGGTGGGAGGAGCGGAGCCGGGCCTGGGGAAAACCGTGGGATGGAGCCGGCTGGCACCTCCGGCACGCCAGCTGTTTCCCCGGAGCGCGGTGTTTCCCTGGATCCGGCGGCTTTTCCAAGCGGCGGCGCGATGCGGGATGCGGGGAGCGCAGGGAGCGCGCACCGGCTGCGCCAAAGCTGCCCCGCACGGACCTGCGGGCACCGATAACCCGTCACATCGCACCCACGCGTTGGAATAGATAGGTTTTTGGTGTAGTTTGCAGCACAGCGCGGGTGCGAAGGGCTGCCCGGGGGCCGCAGGTGCCTGGGAGCATCCCGGCTCCGAAGGGATGGGTGGGAAGGACCTGAGCGAGGTGCCGCAGCTCGGCTGGGAGACGCCAGGCGTGGAGAGAGGGAAACGGGGGTGATAGCACCGTTTATCGGGTGTTCCCAGAAAAGAGAGATATGGATGGGCAACTGCTTACAGGACTTCATCTGAAATCCTGTGAAATAAATGATGATAACCACGAGGCTCAGTTTTCTGTAGTTCATTCTGTCCCAGAGATAAAAAAGCAGAATTTAATGTCCTGCTCGCTACCGAACAGCTGCTTAGGAACTTAAATTTGCAGTATAAGTGAGAAATAAAAGCAACAAACACTTTATTCAGTTTTCCCCTGGGGTTGGACTCAGTGATGCTCATGGGTCCCTTCCAACTCAGCATATTCTGTGATTCTGGGTGAGTTCCAGGTACAATCTCATTGACTCAACAAAGTCACCCCAGTGGGACCTGGGGTCACCTTCCCCACAGTGAGGCCACCATGTCCCTGTTCTGGCACCCAGTGATGAATTCTAACCACAAAAAGCCATAAAGGAATGCAAACTGTTTCAAAGGGCCAGATGTAACTGCTGGCATTAAAGTTGTTCTTTTAATATTTGAACACATTTTTAATGATGCTTTAAAAATGCTCTTTGCTCAATTAATACCTTTAAAAGGCACTGCACAAACAGAGCTGCACAGGCAACAAAGGGGTGATCAGGATGTGATGTTTTCCTTCCCAGCTGGTGCTGTGAGAATAGAGCCTTCTTCTGCTATTTTTATGGATGTTGACTGTAGAACTGATGCTTGATTAGTGTTTGATCTGAAAAAATACTTATGCAGAGGCTTTGTTTTAAACTTTCAAATAACTGTGTCCCTTCCTGGCCTGCAAAAGTACTCTGGGTGACCAGGGCACTTGGTCCACACAACAGCTTTAGCTCTGAGTGTTTTAGGGGACTGCTTGGGGTGATTTTCAAAGAGGTGTTTACAAATAACTGTCCCTCAGTCTCATTATCACCCCCGTGATCTGTTCCTGTCTTGCTTAAATCTTCCTGCTGATGGTCACAGAGTCATTGAATCTTAGAATTGTTTAGGTTGGAAAAGCCCTCCAAGATCATCAAATTCAGCTGCTAATCCAGCGCTGCCAATGCCACCACTGACCCTCGTCCCCAAGTGCCACATCCACACGGCCTTGAAATCCCTGCAGGGATGGGGACTCCACCACTGCCCTGAGCAGCTGTGCCAGGGATGGACACCCCTTTCTATAAGGAAATTTTCCCAGTATCCAACCTAAACCTCCCCTGGAGCAGCTTGAGGCCGTTCCCTCTCTTCCTGTCCCTTGTTCCCTGGGAGCAGAGCTCGACCCCCCCTGGCTCCCATCCCACTTGTGCTCTGCCCTTTCACCCATCAGCTGCCCTTGCCAGTTGGTTTAGAGGAAGGTTCAGTGTGTCTATAAATGTTTCACACTTGCCTTTAGACACACACTGTCTAATCAAAAGGAGAAGGATTTGCCTTAGAAGGAATTACAGATTTGCTGATAACCAAATGTTGTTTGCCTTAAGACCAGACAGGGCTGCAGGGGCCCTGCCAAGTGTTCCCAGAGGGGAGAACCTCACCAAGTCAGAACCGACTGAATTCAGGATTAATAACTTTTTTATGAGAAGTAGGACAGGGTTTAATCTAAAGGAGGCTGTGGTTTGATTTGTCATCCATTGCTGCTGAGACAGGGAAGGCTTTTTCCCTTTGCCTACTGTTTCCCCCCCGAGCCTCCTGCTCCTGCCAGGTTCCTCCCTGACTCAGGAGAAACCTCCTGGCTTGCCCTTGGAAGAAATGAAAAGCAAAGCAATGAAAGGGGAACAAAAAAAGGAAATGAAGAATTAACTTTTCTATTAGACCAGCTGGAGCAGCCAGGCTTTGAAAAGTGACCAACTTTAAGGGGTCACATAAAAACATTTAAAAACACATCTAACTCTTGCATTTACCAGCTGCAAGATGGCCCTTGGAGCTCCTTCTGCCCTGAGCAAAGGAGCCAAAAATCCTCCCAATGCCTTAAAATCGGGCCTATACCATAAAAGGTGAGTGTAACCCCTAAGTTAGGTCTAGTTGAGGACTTCCTTGGGGTTACCAGCCTCCTGCTCCAAACCTCCTGGAAGCTCAGCCTTCTCTAAAAATGCTTCTCATGGTAAAAATCCAACCAGAGTTGTTACCTTAAAGGAGTTTGTTTCCTTGTCTCCCCAGGGGCTGCTGCTCTGGAAGATCTGCTCCCTTCCTTGTTTGGCCACTGGGGATTATTGTTAATTATTACTGGGGATTGGAGGCCTGGCTTTTTTGCTCCTGCAGGAAACATCCAGCTCACCCCTCGAGACGGGAATAAAATCCCACACCTGCCATAAAGGCTGTCATAACATTTATACAGTCAAAACTGCAATTTGTAATATTTTATGAGCCTTTAGGCTCTGTCACACCCTGCTGCAGAAAGACTTGCCAACGGGCAGGGTTCTTCCAGCCCGGATCACCAGGGGCTGGGTTGGACACTGCTTGGCTTTGGATGTCAAATATTGACTAAGTCATGTCAAGGTGCCACAGTGATGCTTTTAGGAACTCCTTTTCCTGGTCTGCACCTGTCTGCTGCAGGTGGGAGATCTGAAACTTCGATTTATTTCATGTAAGTCTCATTTTGGGTAAGTTTATTTGAACTTTAACAGCAGGAGGAAAATAACTGCAGGGTCCTCTGGAGGCCTGATTACCTCAAATCATGGAATCACTGAATGGTTTGGGTTGGAAGGGACATTAAAGATCATCTTGTTCCTCTCCCTGCCATGATACAGGGACACCATCCACTGTCCCAGGTTGCTCCAACCTGGCCTTGGACACTCCCAGGGATGGGGCAGCCACAGCTTCTCTGGGCAACCTGTGCCAGGGCCTCCCCACCCTCCCAGGGAAGGATTTCTCCCTACTCTCCAATCTAAACCTACAACCTGAGCTGACCTGAGGATGTTCCCTCAAACCCAGCAGAACAACAGGCAGAACTCTTTTCATTTTTCAATATCTAGATGTATTTTTCAGCTCCTGTCTACCTAAGTCAGGCTGCCTCGATTAATGGAAAGGAAACTCCCAGAGTAAGCATGGAATTTGTCTGAGTTTGCAGAATATTCCTGTAAAAGGCTGGGATGCTGGGCAGAGGTGATGCCATGGCTAAACCTCTGATTATTGTGTTACTAATTGTGCTCCTAACTAATTTGGTGTTGCTCTTCTCACTCAACCTGACAAATTAGAGGACAAGCTTTTATCTAATGACAGGGCAGATGGGATAAAGCAATCAGCTCTCTGGGGAGGTGTGACAACCCTGTGAGGGTGATTATCTCTCCAAGTGGTGACACCACATCTCTCTGTGTCTCCTGTTTTGGGGATTAGTGTCCCTTCAAAGGTGCCTGTGAGGCAGGAAAGGCTGGCTGGGACACTGGTGGTCAGGTCTCATCCTGTCTTCTGGTGTGGTTTCTTTTGGAGTTTTGTTCAGTTTCTCCGGTCTGAGAAATTCTGTTGCACAGGCAACTGCTTATATAAATCATATAGTGAATTTGGGATTATTTATAAGCAGCCTTGTCCTCATAAATCTCAGTTTTAACTGGTGTTCTGGGGTCACTCTGCCAGTACCCAGCTGCAGGAGGAGCTGGGTGGCATTCTGGCATCAAGGACAAGTAATTAGAAGGTAAAGGATTAATGAACTTTAAGAACAAGGGCTGGGCAGGATCTACAATCCCGCATGAGTCACATCTTCACATCCCTCTCAGCTCCTTGGCTAACATTAAATTGCTACAGCCACTTTATTGCTCTGTCTAAGCAAGTGTGGGACCTGCTGTTGGGATTGCAATCTTGTTATTGAGCTGGAGATCTGAACGTGTCCACACTCACACCCTCACCGGGGTAAATCCCCATCCCGGGGCTGTGGCAGGGAGTGCCTGTTTGCTCCTGTAACCCATCCCAAAGTGGTTTAGGACAAAAAGAAGGTGCTTTGGGAGTTTAAAGTTTCCCCGTGGAGAAACCAGCCTTGTTTTGGGGTGGTCTGGAAGGAACAACCCATTGAACAGCAGTTTTGAGTTGCTGGAGAGGTTTTTCACCTGGAGAAAGCCCACCTTTGTCATCAGTCCCACTCATTCTAATACCAGTTTGCCATGGGAAATTTTCTTAAAATGACCAATTCCTACCAATATCTGGGTTTTTTTGTTTTGTTTTTCCTTATATGAGTTGACCATACGGATTCAGTGTTTGTTACTGCTCTCAATAGAAACAAGTTTGAACAGTGTAGGTCTCACAAACACCTGATTTTTCATGTTTTATTTATTTATCACGTGCACACAGTGTTGAAAAAATTCCATTTTGGAGGCTGCTGGTAAGTTATCCTGGGGAAACGATTGCTTTATCCTGTTGTGCTTGTCCTGGATGGATCAGGATGCAGGGCATGATGTGTGAGGGGATGATTGAGGCTCAGGATTGGGATGTCTGGACAAGGCTCTCAGGCACACAGTGGAATTCTTGGGGTCCCCTGTGCAGGGCCAGGACTTGGACTGGATGATCCTTGGGGGTCCCTTCCAAACCAGGACACTCTGGGGTGCTATGGTTGTGCTTCAGCTGTAAAGCCATCCCTGGAGTGCCCTCTTGTGCTGAGCCTCAGCCTGGAGCTGCAGCGCTCCACGTTTTCTGGAACCTCTTGTGTTTTCCTTCTCCATCCCACCTTCTGCCCCCTCTCAGCCCTGTTTCTTCACAGCTGCACCTGCCAAAGGAAACCCCCTTGTTGTCTTTCAGCTCTGCTTCTAAAAACGTGCTGCATTTCATGCCGAGATGGGACACGTGGCAAAGCTTGGCACTGCTTTTGGAGTCCAAATTGCCTCTGTCTCTCCTGGCAAACCACAGAAATCCTTCCCGCTGAAGCACATTTTGCTCTTTTTCCCTTTCCAAGGGAGAAATAAGAGATGAAAAGGGAGTAACTTTGCTCCTACCCTAATCTTGGTGTGATTCTTGGTGTGATTTTTGGGGCTGAGCAGTGCAGAGCCAGGAGTTGGACTTTGGTTTTTGTGGGTCCCTTCTGACTCAGGATATTCTGTGATTCTGATCAGAAAGTCTAAAAAATACAATGTATTTTAAAATTTATTTATAATTCTAATTTTTTATTTTTATTATCCATTCCCATGTTTATTCTTTCAGAGATATTTTGCTGCCTCTGCTTCTGGGTGAGGTGCAGAGGAGGTGGAGAGTATTAGGCATCTATTCTAAAGAAAGCAGTGGGAACCTTTCCCCTGACTTTAGTGTTGATCCAAAGCCCCTTGCAGGTAGTTTGTATGTCAAAAATAAATATTCTCTCCCTATCCTTTGCTTTTTAATTCTGTAAATACTATGAACTCCCCAACATTCTGAGTCCAGCACACACACAGGTGGTTTTGTTCCTGGATTTTTTCCTTCCTGCCAGGATTTTAAGGTTCTGTGTGACCTGTGCTGTAACTTTACTTTATTACAAAGCATGTGTTTGTCAGAGCCAAGAAGAATTTGAGTTAAAGGGAAATAAATATTTCCATTTCCTCATTTCCAAGGAGTGTTACAACAGCTCCTGATGTAAAATCCCCTGCAAAGGAGTCTGTGCCACCTGTGTCCTCACTGTGGAGCAGGACAAGATTCTCTGTGAGTTAAATCTGCTGCTGTGGAGATCTCTAAGTCCTTTGGCTTGTCAGATGCTTATTCACATGTGGAGAATGGATTTGCCAGTGTTAAAATAATGATTTCAGTGGTTAATGTGGAGGAATGAGTTCCCAGTTAAAGCCTTTGCTAACGGAGAGGACTTTGCCTTGGCCAGGCTGTGTCTGCCATGAGGCATTGCCACCTCTTGGGCAGGTGCAGCTGGGACGTGGATTTGTTTAAAACCTGCAATAATTAAAAGCTTGGGAGTGTAGCTGAGGACTGGGAAAGCTCTGGGTTCAGTATCCCAGTATTTCAGTCGGTGCTGGTCCTACATTTACGTCTCAGTTCTGGCAGAGGCACAGTCCGACTCAGGGGTCAGAAATACAGGTGTTTCTTTGTGCAAAGCCTTCCCTGAAAGTTGGTACTGGACACAAGGAGGGAAACAATCTCAGCCCTGGCTATGAGCAAAGGCAGGGCTGTTGGGGATGTTTTGTTCCCCAAACACACAAGGCAAAGTGCATCCCCAGCAAAGCTGGGTTTCTGTGACATCCCTGACACAAAGGGACACCAGGGTGAAAAAGGGGAGCCAGGTAATTTGATCACTTTTTACCTTTGGCTGTGTCGAGTTTCCAAAGGAGCACAAAGGAGCTGTTTCTTAGCCCAGAGCAGAGGCACCTGCAGGTCCTGACAAAGGAGCTCCTGGAGCAGCGCTTGGAGCGGTGCCACGCTCCATTCCCAGGGTGACACCCGAGGGAATATGTTTCACACTCCAAAAAGCCTTCAAAACCCAGCCCCAGTGTGGGAGTTCAGCCCCCAACTCACGTGCTGGAATTCTGGGCTCCCACATAAATCGCTACGTGATGGTGGTGTTTTAAATGTGCATTTAGGGGCTCCCGAAATGACTGACTCCATGGAATGGAATGGCTGCCGTGAAGTTCTCACAGTCTGAAATAACTCCCTAAATGGGTATTTTTGGGCAATGGGAGCTTTTGGGTCTTTCTGGCTGTTACACTTTAGAGGGCAATAAATCTCCATTTAGGTGTAACTGTGCTGCCATCCTGCAGATTTAGGGAATTTGAAGCAACATGTGGCAGAGGGTTTGTGGGACCACTGGCACAGACTGATGCAGGGCTTTTCCCATCTCATTTCCCCCTTGATGTCTGAATCATAATAACACTAAATGTAATGGTACTGAATTTCCAGGGAGATCATCTCATTCCTTTGCATCCACTGGAAATCCCTGTGGCAGTATTTTTCTGAAGTCAAGCATTTAAAACCCTACACGAGGAGCGTCTCCTTTCTCTACATAAATGACTTGTTTAATTTTTACACCACACAGGATTTAAAATTCTCATCACAAATGAACTCTCTCTCCCCTCCCCAGATTTAAGCTGAAAACAGAACAACTCTAAAGGCAAAATTCAAAGATGTTTTTTCTTTAATTTTTAGGTTTTATTTCTCTCAAGCGTTTAGTTCATAATTTGGTTATTGGAAAAAAAAATTACAAACTAGCATCCAGTTACTCTTAATAAATGGAATTTAACAGTTCTTGCCCTTCTGTGGGTAAATCAGGATACAGTGGGAAAGGAGGAAAAAAAGGAGGCCCTGGACAGTGAGGACCAAAAGGGGAAAATGGGAAGAAAATTGAATTATATCTTGGATTGATTGATTATCTATTCCACTGTTTCATATAGAAACACTCCCCACCCTAATCAACAGCACAGCAGAGATTTTTCATTTCAGTCTGTTTTCTGTCTGGCTCAGTTGTTTTGTGGTAACAAACGAAGAAAACCAGAACATGTTGCAGTATTTCAGAAAATCAGGTTTTTGGGGGGTGTGTGGGAGGGGCTCTTCCGGGAGGCTGCTAAATTGTGGGAAATCTGTGAGAAGTGCGAATTGTGATTTCACACAGGAGCATTAATTCCCTTTTAACACTTTTCCCTCAGCTCAAGTACAATTTAATTCCGTTTTACCCGCTTGGGTGTGAATATTCCCTTTTCCAGTTTGCCCACTTGAGCATTAATACTTAAATGAGCTATTATTGCAAAACTGGCTTCTTTTCTGTGCTGCTTTGGTTGTCACTCTTTTCTCCTGGAGCTTTCTCAAGCGAATGGACAAATTCACGCTGAGTCTGGTGGTACCACGTGAGGTTAAAGAGGAGCTTCCCGAAATCCCCAAAAGCTGGTGTCGGGGGAAGATCCAAACCCACGCCATGTGAAGAGCAGCCTCCCAGCCCAGGGAAGGGTTTGAATGTCCTCAGGTATCAGTGTCACCTTGCCCCTTTCAGGGGACTTTGCCAATCCCCCCTTCTCTCCTGGGCTGGCTCTTATTGGCCACAGGAGCAGCTGCTCCCCAAATAAAACCCATTCCCTCCCAAAATAAGATTGTCTGGTTCCAAGTGCCATGGAGGGGGGGTTTTCCTGGGAGCAGGACCGTTTGTAAGGTAGGAGAGAGCACACACTGGTTGTTGGGACTTCAGGAGGGGTATTTGCAATGAACTTGTAGAATTTAAGACATAGTGGCAGTTAGAATTTGTCCCCAGAAAAAATGACTGTCTATGATGAATCTATGGCTGCATAAGGACTAGTTTTTTTCCTCCCCCATATAAGAACTAGAAATAGTTAAATAGCAGAAAATGCAATCATCTCCCTGATATTTAAAACTGGCAGATTGGGGTTAAATACCTGTTGTGAACTGGAATATCTAAATACTATAATTTTAGGGAGCAGACAAAAGAACAAGTGCATTATTCCCATGTTATTATGGGACATATGTAAACAGTTAGTAGATATTTAAATCCAATTAAATAGAGATGTACTGAGTGAGGTGGCACTGCAGCAAAGGTTAATTCCTCCTGCTTTGTGTCCACCGTGAATCACAATCTTTCCTGGTGGGGGGATTCAAATGAATGATTTTAAATTCAGTGGTGATGAGTTAATGTAAAGAAGAAGTCCAGAACTTCAGTTTTATTAAAATGCTTTTTTATGGAATCACAGAACGGGTTGGAAGAGACCTTAAAGATCATCTCATTCCAACTCCCCTTCCATGGGCAGGGACACCTTCCACGTATGAAGAATGATTATTTTAGGAACAGTCTTGCCCATTGCAATGAAAATCTGTTTAATGATTCCTTACTCTGAGCGTGTTATTTTTTTAACAGACTGGTAAGGTATAATTTTGTAATTAATTATGTTTTTTCAGTGTTTAACAGCAATCCGTCAATCTGGCTATTTAACTGGAGCGTGTCTGGTTAGAGCTTTGCAGCAGAAGTGGTGTGTGACAGTGAAACACACAAATTATTGGGATTTGAGAACCCATTTACCACTTCTCCACGAAGTTACTTGATCTTTAAAGTCATAGGTTCTTTCTGTGTGGAAATTATGTTTTTTTTTTTCACTCATCTCCAGCGGTGGCAGGACGCTCCTGCACGAGTATATTGTTCAGAAGGAGAATTTTGGGCTTTTTTTCCCTCTTCCCAGGCAGCAGCTGATCCTCCTCCTCTGCACTGCTGTTGTAGGGTCTGTGCCTGCCTGTGCTGGGCTCTGCCCTCCAACCAACACCCTGGGGTTAAACTCTTCACTGTAGGGCTGGCAAGGGCTGGTTGGGAGAAAACAGGAGCCTATAACAAAAATCAGTGCCTGATATCCCATCCTAATGCAACGCTCACATGGAGAAGGGATAATTTATCCTTTCCTGGAGCGGAGAGCGGGGAGAACGTGTTGAACGGCAACAGCGAGCCCTGGGCATTTTGTGTGGATGTTCAATTTTCCACCGAATTATTTGTTTTGTGTAAAAACAGGGGGGGGGAAAAATCGCCACCCTTTCCTCTCAAACTGAAGCCTTAAAGATGGAAAGATTCTAATCCAACCTCCAAATGCCTGACTTAAAGTGGGACCTCCTTTTGCCCTCTGGATGGCAGGGATAGATGGAATAGCTCCTGGAGAGTTTCTCATGCAGTGGGTTGCTGTGGCTGTAGGGAAGGTTGGGTTACAGGTTCAGCAAGAAAGGGACTCTGTTCTGTTTGTATTTACAGCTGGGGACACTGCTTTAAAAAAGAAACAAAGATGCTTTTTAGGACAAGTCACCTGAGAGGCATCACCTGTTCTATAGGAAAAAATAATGTCCTTTTTTACTTTGTTCTTTCTTCCTGGTTCAGCTGAATCAACACTTTTTAAAGGTAAAAAGAACAGATGTGACAGTTTACACTGAAATGATGGAAGACCAGAAAATCAGTCAGAAAAAAATCAAGGCAAAATTTTTGGAATATTTGGTACTTGATGCTTTGATTCCAAAATACTTTCATTTTGGAAAACTTGATGTTTCATTTTGTTTCCATTTGTTCTTTTAGAGCAAAGCTTTATGTAGTGTGCAATTGTGCAGGACTCTGAAATCATTACTGATTTCTAGTTGTATCCTTCCAGTACCTAAAGGGGGCTTACAAGAAAGTTTGGGAGAAACTTTTCAGAGGAGCATGGAGTGATAGGACAAGGGGGAATGGCTTCAAACTGAAAGAGTGAAAATATAAGTTCAATATTGGGAAGAAATTCTTCCATTTGAGGCCCTGGCACAGGTTGCCCAGAGAAGCTGTGGCTGCCCCATCCCTGGAAGTGTCCAAGGCCAGGTTGGACGGGGCTTGGAGCAGCCTGGGCTAATGGAAGGTGTCCCTGCCCAGGGCAGGGGGAGGGACTTTAAGGTCCTTTAAGGTCCTTTACAACCCAAAGGTCCTTTAAGGTCCTTTAAGGCTTTAAGGTCCTTTCCAGCCCAACTTGATCTTGGACACTTCCAGGGATGGGGCAGCCACAGCTTCTCTGGGCACCCTGTGGCAGGGCCTCCCCACCTTCACAGCCTCAAGGCTCAGTCTTGTGGCTTTGTGGGGAAGAGGCAGAGGGGGTTTTGCAGGGATCTATGGTTGTGTTTGTGTTTTCCCACAGCTGCCAGGATGCGGAGCTCCCTGGGGCCCATCTGGGCGTTCCTGGTGCTGGCTGTGGCCGTGCGCGCGGGGCTCAGGGTGACCCCGGCTGTCAAGTACACCAAGCCAAAGCCCCCACAGCTGGTGCCCTCTCGCCCCTCTCCCGCCCTTCTCCCGGGGAAAATCCTGGTCCCAGCAGCTCCGGGTGCAGCTGAGTTACCCACCCCGGGCCAAGGGGCCACCACGACCTTCCCCTTCGAGAACTACACCCTGGACACAGCTGATTTCTTCTTCAACTGCTGCGACTGCTGCCCCCCTTCCGCGGGGCCCCGGGGGCTGCCGGGGGAACAGGGACCCCCAGGTTGGTGATCACCGGTTAGGCTGGATCTCAGGACAAGGTTCTTCCCCCAGAAGGTGGTTGGGCACTGACCAGGCTCCCCAGGGCAGTGGGCACAGCCCCAAGGCTGCCAGAGCTCCAGGAGGGTTTGGATGATCCTCTGGGGCACACTCTTGGGGATGGGTCCGTGCAGGGCTGAGGGTTGGACTGATGACCCTGGTGGGTCCCTTCCAGCTCAGGATGTTCTATGATTCTATGAAATGCTGAATGTGATCACACCTTGTGTAAATCCAGAGCAAAAAAGTGCATTCTGGTCAAGTCCCAGGAGTTATAAAGCACCAAAGTGAGTGGGAAGGCCCCCAAAAAGAGCTCCCTCCCATGGGATCACACTGGTGGGGACTCATGCAGAGCTGGCCCTATCCCACATCTCTGCTGGCAGGTGGCCACGCTCTTCAATTCTCTGTCCCTGTGTCTGATCCCTTGGGAGTCACAGATTTTCTTTCACAGTCACTCCAGCCATGGCTTTATGAGCCTCAAAACTACCCTGGAGCAGTTCTGCATTTTTGCTGAAGGTTTATAATAAACCCCTCTCTTTTTTTCTCTCCCCCCCCTCCCCCCCATTGGAAAAGAGGAAATTAAGTACAGCAATAATTTTGGGTTTGAGTCCAAAAATAAATAAATAAAGCACTTCTCACAAGAGGCAGCTCTATATAAGTATTTCACAAAACACACTTTGACTCTTCTTTCTACTGCTACAATACACATTATAGAGCACCTCATTCTAATCCTGCTTGAATGAATAGTGCATTAGTCTGCAAATGTTCGCTTTAGTAACACTAATATTGGAGAGAGAAACTGTTCAGCTGAAGAAAGGTGGTAAAATCATGAAATAATTCTCCTTTAATGCAATGTACTCCAGGGATTCTCACTTCCCATGGCTCGGGAGGGATTGGCTGATGGAAGTTTTAGTGGCTGCAAAGGGAGTTTGATTTCTTATGTCTCTGGAGTGTTGATGGAGAAGTCCTTGGCATGATTGAGGCTGCCATAATCTGCTCCCAGACATTCACTGGGAGTCTCTAAGATTCCCAGGTGGATGTAAAAACGAGGGAAGGATTGGAGCCAGCTTGCTTGCCTTCCAACCATCCTTTCTGCAGCAAGGAACTGTCAGCCAGGTGCCACTTCTTTATTTGCAGACTTAATTCTCTTTAAGGAGAGGGGCAATTCCGAAGCTCTGGGAGCTCCTTAGATGCGCTCGGATATTAAAAGGAGATTACTTCTGAAGTTTTATCAGTGTCTGAGCTCCTGTGGCTCTGAGGCAGCTCAAAGTTGGTTTTAAAAAGTCTTTAACTACAGCCAAGAGTGAAATGGAAAACTAAGATTTGCACTAGTTGCATGATGTCAAATAAAACATCCAGCTCTTCCCAGAGTGATGAAGCCCCCTTCCACACTCCCCAGTGCCACGTTGCTTAGCAATTATTGCGTATTTTATTTACAAAATGAAACCTTTGAGTTACTAAGATAATTTTGTTGATGTGGTTGTGTTTCAGGTCCCAAGGGGGACAAGGGAGATGACGGTCTGCCAGGTCTGCCAGGAGCTCCAGGTCCTCAAGGTCCAAAAGGTTCTAAAGGAGAAAGAGGTAAAGCAGATGCTGTTGTCCTCATCAAATACCACAACATTTAAAGAAACCATATTTTTCCCAGAAAAAGGAGTGTGCTGATAGGGATTGACAGCTGGAGAGGTTTGGGGGGCATTAGAGCAGGGGCAATAACTGAAGTGTATGTTCAGATGGTATAAGAACAGCTGCTCGTAAAGATACCAATGGATATCCTTGTTCTGAATAGTTTAAAAACTGAGTTCAGTTTGCTTTGGATTAGGGACATAAGTGGGAAAACCCACCATGGAAGCAGGTGTAGAAGCTGCATTTCAGCTGAAGCATCTCAGGCAAAATAATTTCAGTTTGGGTGGAGAGCAACCATTACCCATCAGAAGTGACCAAGAGGAAAGCCTGCCCTTCATTTCAGGCTTGGAGCAGCTGTTTCCTGCCCCACTCACCTCTGGCAGGATCCTGTGGCTGCCTTGGGTCACGGAGAATCCCACAGCAAAGCTGATACAGGGCTTCCAGCAGCAGAGTGCTGAGCTGTTCAGTCAATCTCTTAGGCCTTGATTCACTTCTGGAACAAGGCTTTTGGCAATCCTGGAATGAGGAACGCTGTCTTCTTCTCCATCTTGCCATTAAACAGCAGGAACTGCCTCCCAGTGAGGCAGAAATCCAGGACTGGAGAGAGATGGTGCTTGGGGTGTGAGATTCGGCCAAGGTTTCTGAAGGGGTTTTTTGGAAACACACACTGCTGGTGTCTGTTTTGTCAGTGAAGTGGGGGACACATGGGAACAGTCCCAGTGGTTGCTGTGTAATGATTGCTGGCTGCAGACACCTGCACCAAGTAATTAATTAATTAATTAATTAATGGTGGAATTTTCTAGGAGGAAAAGGGGAGCAAGGAGAGCGAGGAGCAAGTGGAAATCCCGGTTATCCAGGCAAACCTGGGCTGCAAGGTACGTAACATGGGCTGGGAAACCAGGAATATTGCCCTGACCTTTCCCTTTGCTGTTGGTGATGCCTCTCTGTCTCCAAAACAATCCAACACTGTTGGTTTTCATCTTCTTTTCCCTGTTCCAGGTGAAGCTGGAGCCAAAGGCAACAAGGGCAACTACGGCTTCCCTGGGCTGAAGGGACAAAAGGGCTCCAAAGGGGACACTTGTGAGAATGGGACCAAAGGAGCCAAGGGGGACAGGGGGGATCCTGGAGACCCAGGAGTGGTGGGAGAGCAGGGTGACAAAGGGGAAAAGGGAGACACGGGGGAGAAGGGATATTGTGGGGAGCCAGGGGGGAGAGGGGCGAAGGGAGAGAGAGGGGAAGGGGGCACCAAGGNAGCAAGGAACTAAGGGCGAGAAAGGGGACCTGGGCCCCGCTGGCAGGATGGGACCTACTGGTCCCAAGGGGGTGGCAGGCAGCAAGGGGGGCCGGGGGGCGCCGGGCAAGAAGGGCTCGCGCGGGGCCAAGGGCGCGCGCGGGGACACCGCGAAGCCCCCGAGATCGGCCTTCAGCGCCGGGCTGTCCAAGCCCTTCCCTCCTCCCAACGTGCCCATCAGGTTTGACAGGGTCCTGTACAACGAGCAGCGGGACTACAACCCTTCCACCGGGAAGTTCAACTGCACCGTGCCCGGCACCTACGTCTTCGCCTTCCACCTGACGGTGCGCGGGCGGCCGGCCCGCGTCGGCCTCGTGGCGCGCACCAGGAGGGTGGCCAAGGCCAGGGACACCGTCCACGGGCAGGAGATCGACCAGGCCTCCTTCCTGACCATCCTGAAGCTCCGTGCAGGAGACCAGGTGTGGCTGGAGGTGGCGCGGGACTGGAACGGGGTCTACGGGGGCGCGGAGGACGACAGCGTCTTCACGGGCTTCCTGCTCTACCCGGATGTTCTGGAGGTCCTGAGATAGATTTAGAGGGAGAAGGGGTCTTCTGCCAAGTGCAGACACCCTTCCGGAAGATTTGTGAATGAGGAGATTAGGCCTTGTTTCGCTTAGGAAGCCTTTCCTGCCTAAGAAAAAAATGCCTTTCTCAAAGGTAATTTGGATGTTTTCTCCTTTTGCATTCCAGAGGGGAGTTAAAGTCTCTGTGGTGTGGGGAGAGATAAACCCACACAGGCTACAGGGGAGGGCCTGGGGGGAGGCTGGCAAAGACGAAAAAGCCTTGAAGAGAACAGGAGGTGCATTTTGCAGCACTGCTAGGAGTTTCTCCCTTGTAAGTCCAGTGTTCTGGACTTTGGAATACATTTTCCAGAACTCCTTCCACTGCTTGGCCTTTCAGGGGTACCTGTGTGTTATCTTACTTCACAATGTCACTGGGAAACGTGATTTTTCCCTCTGCCTGCAAGAGGAGGAATGAGCATCAGTTGGTTTAGTGGCTGCTTTTCATGATATTTTAATAAATATTTTAATAAAATTATTTATATATGGAATATTAGTTGGTTAGAGCAGGGTGCTGGTAACACTAAGTTTGTGGGTTTGATCCCCATTCACTTAAAAATTGGACTTGATCTTTGTGGGTCCCTCCCAACTCAGAATATTCTGTGACTCTGTGAATATATGGATGGGTTTTAGCCCAAGAAGCGACACATCCTTTGTGATGGCTGAGAGGAACCATCATCCAAACACCAGCAGGGCCAGCTTGGAAAGGGGATTTCCCATCCCAGGCTTCAGGTTTGTAGCTGGCCTGTTCCAATTATGTAAAGAAACTCATGGCCTGAGTGTAATTTTAATCAGGTCAGCTCCTGCAATCCTCCCGTGGGCCAAACCCCTCCAGGAATCAGTTCTGATAATCTGAAAAACAAAAGTTTTGGTGAAGATTGCAGAGTTGGATTTATAGAGCTCAGTCAGATGTGAGCATGAGCAGTAGGTTTCTTGTAATCACGTGAAGAGATTTCAAGCTATTTTATCTTTGAATCAGTATTATTTAGTACTTTACACATGGTCATGAATTATATAAAGGTTTGTCTAAAAGAGTATTAAAGTTATTTGGAGAGTGTAAAAAAAAAACAACAAACAACCCTAAAACTATTGTTCTTTGGCAAAAATAAATCTGAAATTTTCAGAAGTACTGAGAGGTGCATAATTCACTTTATTAGTGGACTCAGAACTCCCATTTCTGAGCTGCTGATGGTTCAGGGATGCTGTGGGATCATCCCTTGGCTGCTGGGAGGATGAGGAGGCAGCCAGGGAGAGACTTTGGCACTCACACCAGTCCTAAGGGGTTGTAGTGGCCCTGGGGGTCCTGTGGGCACGTTTAAAAAGCTGATTTACCAAAATCTTGGACAGAAAATGCACTGGCTTTGTTTTAGCTAATTTTTCTCAGTCTAAGCTTGGTTTTGCAACCCCCAACCCACTCTGCTCTAAGTTTGAGACTCTCCAGACTCACTTAAAAAAGGAAGAAAAGAGGAATAACTCATCCTGGAACTGAGATATCTCTGATTCCTTTTTTCTTGGAACAGGTATTTGCACTTGGGAGACTGTGGGTTGGTGAGTTAAAGGTCTGGTACCACATTGTGACATTATAGTCCCCAAATCAAACAAAAAACCCACTGTTTGAAAGATTAAGCCGCTAAATTATTTTGATTGAGGAGGTTTTTTTTGGTATTTGGTTAAAATGCAGCTGTTTCCACAATATTTAAATCTTGGTTTTTTCTAGAAATCCTGTTTATGGTCGATGGATTTTAAATTAAAAATTAATTATGGGATTATGTCTGCAGCTATTTTTTTTTCCTGTGGTTTTCCTGGTGGCTGTGCCTGGCAGAGATCACTGTGCAAATCCTGCCTTGGGAATTTCTTTGTCATCTGTTTTTGTGTCCCTGTTTCTCCCTGGGTGTCCGTGATGCTGTGAATTCCAGCACCTAGATTTGGGCTGGGGGCTGGTCTGTGTGTTGGTATCAGCATTGCTGTTCAGTTCCTTATTTTGCTCAATGCAATTATTAATATTTAATAATTTCTCACATAATCAGATGTAAAAAACAGTCTGGACTAAAGGCACAAAGGTAGTGGGAGAAGAAGGGAACAAGAAAAATAGGTTGGAATGTCTTATTTCAACTATATAAATAATATTTTTTTTAAATCTGCCAGCTCTGTCCAAATGGCTTTGTGTTTTCTGGATCAGGCAGGGGTGGTGGTCTAGGTTCTGCCTGATGTGCTTGATTGGATTTGATGAGGTTCCTGGGATTTATATCAGTGAGAACTAAGAATTTTTGGGGAACTTGTGGTTTGGTTCTGCCTGAAGTCACTTAGCCAAGGCTGGTGAATCAGCTCATCGGGATTAAGGGACCATGGCTGAGCTGTGTGTTTGTTCTCCTTGTTCCTCAACACTTTTAGGTTGCAGTTGTGTCCCAGTAAAGCCACGGGGAGGAATTTGTTGGGAAGAGAAAGCCGGAGGGCTGGAAACCCAGAGCTGAGCACCAAATCCCTGTTGGACCCCCAGGGCACTTGTGCTGGGGGAAGACTTCGCTATTTCAGTGTCCTTGGTGTTACCAGAAATAATCTACAGGAATAAATGTGTTTTAGGAGTATTTCCAGGGTGGAGTGTGGTGTTATCTGAAGGAGTTACAGATCAGCTTTGGGGGAACTGTGGTGTTCATGTGTTAGAGCAGGGCCTACATAAGATTTTTACTCTTGGCTCCTTGCTGGTCCTTGGCCACTCCACGACCTCCTCAGATGGATTTGATGTTTAACAGCTGAGTACATCTAATTCAATGCTACAGGTGACCAAAATATTTTGGCAGTCTGTTGTAATTCTGTTTCCCTACCTCAGTCTGTCCCTTTTTCCAGGTAGGATTTTTTATTGGAGGAGGTTTTAATCTAAAAGTACCGTGTTCTGATAACGGATCAGCTTCCAGAGATCTGTGTTCTTGTGAAATATTTTACTGGTCAAGAACAATTTCAGAAAAGAGCTCAAATTCTTACTCTTGCTTAATTTGTGAGGGTTTGGGGCGTGTTTCCTCCCATTCTGTGTCAGAGGAACCCAAGAAATCCTTGGATGCTGCTGCTTCTGGGAGAACCAACTTTTTCCTCCCCCTACTAGTGCTGCTGAAAAGCTGGGGTTCATTTAGGTGAAAATAGGAGTTTTTATGCCTATTGGGGTTTCTTTAGAGCACCTGAGCACAGGAGGGGCAGAGTACAGCTTGAACACCCATTTTTAGTGTCCCTTCCTGTGTTTGGGGTAGAAAATGCACAAAACAGATGAACACTTACAATATTGTCTTGGAGGGGCTGCCAAAAAAACTGAGATTCCCATTCCTTCCCCCAGGAGCTTTTGGTTTAAGTGTTTGATGGGGGATAGATCATCTGAAAAGAGGTTTTATTTTCATTTTCCTTGCAAAGGGGCTGGTGTGTGAGGTCTGTTTGAGCCCAGCTCTGTCTGAGGGAGCCAGGTAGGTGTCTGGGAGAGAGGAGATAACCACACAGAGCTTCTTTTTCTTTCTCTGATGCTCTTCTGGTGAGAGATCAACGTAAATGTGTCCCTTCTAGACAGCATAACTCTTAATTACTCCTCCCTTAGAAGCAGCCACAAGGCAGTGGGGAAGTTGCTGGTGCACCTTTGCTCCCTGCCAGAGGAAACATCTCTTGCTTTATTGCTAAACCACCTCTATAGTTGCCTCTTGCCCACCTTTATCTGTGTAATTTTTCATTCTATACCTTAAACTTAAGGCTGTTGCTGTCTAATGATAAATCAATTATCAGCAAGTCAAAATTACATCTGTGCTGAGTCACCAAAGGGCTGCAAAACTGGAGCTTGCTGTGAGGACCCACCTCAGAACACAAGCACTGGGGGGGTGGTTTTATTAGGATTGTGATTCAAATGAGTGATATTCCATTTTATAGGGCCCGTGGGATATTGCTGTCACAGTTCTAGTTATCCAAGTAAACTTTCTTTGCTCCATAGCCATTTATCAAGCCATAGGCTGTTCATGAATCTGTGGCTGCCTTAATGTGCTGGTTCATCAGTTTGGTATTGAAAGGGCACCAGCCCAGTCAATAAAAATACCTGTCTCTGTCTCTCTCATTTTCAAGAGTCAATAAAATGCCAGGATAATACAATCATTTTCTGTGAGCTAAATTGTTATTTTTTTCACTTTGACTCTCGCCCTGTTTCCCTTTGGTATTCAGCTGCATAACGCAGGGCAGTAAATTGGCTTTAGAGGTGTGAGATTGGGGTTATGGGGAATAGCTTTATAAACACAAACCCAGTAATTTAGATTCAAAGCCTTCGTGACGCTGGTGAACACCTCTTGCTGGATAAAACTCTTTCCAGTATGTTCAGAAGATTTTCTCTTTAGTGAGTGAAGCAGCTGAGAGTTGTGGAAAGTGCAGCTGGAACTGCAGGAGATCTTGGGAATGGGAAGAAACAGAGAAATCAACTTTTACTAAGGACTTAGAAAAGTGTAGTTTTTTTGGATATAAAATGAAAAATCTTGTTAAACCTGACGAGACTGCTTAAAGCTTTGAGTATCTCTGTCACGTGTAAATCACAGCTGTTGAAATGAGTGTTACTAAAATTTAGATAACGGTGACAATTTCAATTCCAATTTTTGTTTTTTCCTTCTCAAAATCCCCCCAATAAAAGTGTGAAATAACCAGGGATTCATCTGCTTCCAGTGCATCAGGGATCAGTGTCTGGAGTACAGGGACTCTCAGGGTGGCTGTGGTTGAAAAGGGACTGACCTGAGTGGGGGGTGTGAGATTACTGAGAAACCTTGAGCCCAGTTACCCACCAGAGCGCTCAAAGCATCTCTTAAGGGTTAGTTCCTGGAGTTTTAGAAGGTCTCTGCAGGGCAGAGTGGGTGGTGGGTTCTGGCAGAGCCACACACTGCCTGGAAGAGGATAAACCCAACTCCCTTCCCCTCTGCTGAAGCCCTATCTTTAAATTAAACCATTCTGTTGGCAGCTCCGTAATTCGTTTTCCTACATTTTCGCATGTGCCAGTGTCATCCCCAGCCTCTCTCCTCTGTCACAAGACATGGATTGAAGGTCTCTAATGCAGGTGGAGGCTGATATTCCTCAAACTGCTCTGCCTCTGGAAGCTGATGAGCAGGATGTACCCGTCCCTCTTTCCCTGCTGTGACAAGACACCTGCAGTCAGTGTTGGGCTAAATCAGAGAGAATTGGTGCCACAGATGAGAACTTCTTGTGAAGCCCTCTGTAATTCGTCTTACTTACAAGGAAGGACCTAATTACATGAGAAAGCTCAATTTAAATGTGTGGTTTTTTAGCCTAGTGAAGCTCTGCTGCCTTCAGAGCTTTTTTTAAGAGGTCTGAACAGCCCGGAAAGGTCTGACCACGAGCACCACAGAGCCCAGGGGTCCAGCTGCAATTCCCTGCTCTAACCAGTGGCTCAAAGTGTCCCACAAATGCAGCTGCAAAAGGCTCTTTGTGGCACATCCTTCCTCTTTCCCAGACATTGGAGTTAGCAGAGCTGGGAACGGGCTCTCCCAGCAGTTTTCTCATAAAATGTGAAAAAATATGGGTCAGTGCCTTTATTGGCCCCTCAATGTGCACAGCTCTGGCTCCTGGTGCTCAATCCATCCTCTGCTCTCCCATTAAAATATAAATTGGAGGAGGAAGTGTCTCCAGGCTGGTGGGTTTTTGGCCCCCTCCTTCAGGCCCTGCATGGGCAGTAAGTGGGAGAATGTGATTTTTCACAATCTCCCTCATGCTGAAAGAACTGGCTGATATTTAATTGGTTCTGCTTCTGCTGGATAATAAATGGGGACAAGGGAGTTGATGATGGCATGTTACTTCTGCCTGTGACTGGAGGGAAAACTTTTAATTCCCAGCAGTTTTGCCATGGCTGACACAGCTGGAAGCGGAGGTTCCAACCTCTCTGCAGGGTAAAGGTGGGATCATGGAGCACAGCTCCATGGCTTTGGGAGGGGAAAAAAGCCTTTGGAAGGCTGGAATATCAGCACCTTCATGTGTTTAGGACAAGAATATGTGATTCCTTTACCTATGCAGCCTCTTCTGGTTTCTGTTGATCAAGCACCTAAAATCCTTAGGTAGCCAAATCTCCAGGTTTCAAGGGAAAAATGCGAGAATTCTTATTGATGGAGAAGGGCTGAATCCATCTGGCCAGAACAGGTTGTGCATTGTATTTAAAAAAATAGATTATATGTATTTTATCTAAGATATTCTTTAAGTCACTGAATATTGATGATATATTTATCTAAACAATACATTGGCTTTCAGAATAATAGTAATAATAACAATCTCACCTTCCATTTGGAAATATGAGACAAAGCCTTTAGAGCTTTTCTGCTTTAACCCAATGATCCTGGTGTGGATTTTGGGCTGGGCTTTTCCTGGAGTGTGTTTCCCAGGCAGAGCCTGCTCTGCTGTTTGGATGCTCAGGGAAGTGGGAAGTAGCACCAGGAGCAATAAGTAGCTCATCTTTGTTCATTTACCAAGGAGATGGAAACAGGGCAGGGACTGGTTTAACTGCCTTTCACTGCCAAGTGTAATCCCAGTGTCTGACGGGCTCCTGGAGAGAATCCTTAATCCTCTCTCCTCTTTTTCCCCCTCTCCTGCCTCCTGTGAAGGGTAAATACCGCCTCCATCCCATCCCTCTGTGCCCGTGTCCTCTTGCTGAACAGGATGCCAGCCTCCTGCTCCCCAGAATTTGCATCTGTGGATCTGGCAGGGAATTTGGGGGCAGGTGGGAAGCCGTGGGGGCCAGGAGAACACCCTGCTGTGCCTGTGCTATTCCCGGCCATGTGGGATCTGGGATGCAAACCCAAGGTAATGGTGCAGCCCTGACACGAGGGATGAGATCATCCCACCATCTCCTGCCTTGGCAGGGTTGCTTCCTCTGGAATATTTCTAAGAAATTACCTCAGAAATGGAAGTAATTTATTGCCTAAGAGATCCTGCTCTGTGACCTCCTCCCCTGGTAATTTTAATCTTAAATCCTGATCCATAATATATCCTGAATATCCTACCCCATCCAGCTGTTGATGCACAGCTGGGAGCTCAACAGCCTCAGATTTCCTCTGCGGGATTTGAGGCCAGGAAATATTAAAATGTTGGGGAAAACACAAATACACAGACCTGTATGTTACAAATACACTCGGTGCTTTCAAGTTCTCAGTCTTTATCTCCTTGTACCATAAATGCAGCCACACAAGAAATGGGCATTTAACAGAGTTCTCCGTGCTTTGTGTTGCTGTAGCTCTTTTCTCTTTATAAAATTCACTTTACATCTAGTTCTCCCTTCTGCATCCTCAGAGCCTCTACTCTTCTGAAGGTTTTATTTTAGCTCTATTGCTATCCAGATTTTTCTTCTCCCCAGGGCATATCTATTTGTTTGGATGACTAACTTGCTTTTCCTGGATAAATCTGAATTTCTAAGTTGCTGATCCAAGTCTCTCCAATGATAAGTCATTGTCCATCTGTTTGCTCCCTCTTGAGCTTGTGCTGGGAGCTGCAAAGAGGATTAATGGATGCAGAGCAGGAATGCAAGTTAGGCCAGTCGGAACCAGCAAGGAATAGCCTCGTGCCTTGTTTTCCATGTTCCTGTTGGTGTTCCTGGCTGCTGGGGAAGGATTCCCTTTGGCTAGGTTTATTTATTTTTTTCTATTTTTATGCCCAGGTAGCTTTCTGAAAAAGAATGTTCTGATTTCCCACCATTATTAAGACTCAGTTTCCACCCCCTAAGCCTGGTTGGGTTTGTCCCAAAGCTGCCACTTAAACCTGTGTTTAATAGAGACCTTCATGCAAGTTCTTCAGGAATAACTCGGGCCAAGCCATGAGGGATGTTTACACAAGGAGGTGGCTGAGGCTTCGTGAAGGATTTAAGCAAAAGGCTAAATCTGCTGCCAATAACTCCGTGTATCACTTCAGGAACCAGTTAAAATAGTGGTGTATGTTTGGCTGTGAAAACAAGATGTTATTAACTGCAGAGACATGATTTATTGGTGAATGGCTGAACTGCTGGGGTATAAAAAGCTGTTTTAGAGGTGGTGCTTCCTTGCAAACCATCAACCTAAAGTGTCAGGATTAATTCCTGGGTTGCTTTTTGTTTGTGATGCCTCAGCTGACTGTCCTTGCAAGGTGTGTTGGGTTTGGGGGACAAGGATTTGGTAGTCGGGGGGTTACAGGGGTGGCTTCCAGGAGGAGCTGCCAGAATCTTCCCCCATGTCCAAGGGAGCCGGTGCCAGCTGGATCCAAGAGGACCCACGGCTGGCCAAGGCTGAACCCAGCAGTGCCTCTGGGGTAAAGCTTTTTAAGAAGGTGAGGGAGGGAAAAACCACCTTCTGGAGAGAGGAGTGTGAGAATATGTGGGAGCAAGAGCCCTGCAGACCCCTGGGGCAGTGCAGAAGGAGGGGCAGGAGCTGCTCCAGGCTCTGGAGCTGAGATTGCCCTGAGATTTGTGGTGCAGCCGTGGTGAGGCAGCTGTGCCCCTGCAGCCCATGGGGGTCCTTGGGGGAGCAGAAATCCCCCTGCACCTCGTGGAGAGCCCACAGCAGAGCAGGGGGAGGTCTGAAGGAGGCTGTGATCCGGTGGGAGGCACACACTGGATCACCTCCTGAAGGACTCATGGGGAGAGGAGCCCCCACCAGAGCGGGGGATGAGTGTGAGGAGTCCAAACTCCGAGGAGGAAGGAGCAGAGACAGCCAGTGATGAACTGACTGCAATTCCTGTTCCCTGTCCCTCCTGCTGGGAGTGAAGCTGATCCCGGGAAGAAGGGAGGGATGGGTGGGAAGATGTTTTTGAGATGTAGTGTAATTTCTCATTACTCCACTCGGATTTACTGATAATAAATTTCCCCAAGTGGAGCCTGTTTTGCCTGTGACAGTGATGGCTGAGTGATCCCTCCATGCCCTTTTCCCGGCTCCCAAGCCTTTCCTTGTATTTTCTCTGCCCTGCCCAGCTGAGGAGGGCAGTGATGGAGTGGTTTTGGTGGGCACCGAGTGCCCAGGGTCACCTCCCCCCCACAAGCTCATCTCTTGTATTTCTTAACTAATTAATTAAAACGCTAAATTCCACTTGAAAAGTGACGGCTCAGGGACCCGTTTGCATTCGGAGCAGCTCCGTGTATCCCGCGCTGGCTGCGATTCCCTGTTCCACCCGGTTTTTGGGGATGCTGCCGGGAAGCAGGGACAGCAGATGGCAATGTGGTGCTGCAAACCGACCGAAATCTCCGGGAAATCCTGGGCTGGGCCACAGAGTCCCCTGGAAAAAATCAAGGGAACGGCTGCTGGGAGGGACCTGCCTTCGGTTCTGACCTCGGGGTGGGTGCAGAGAGGGGCTCTGTGGCGGGGTGAGGGCTGTGTGATCAGTCTTCCAGCTTGGTTAGATGTGGTTATGGGTTGCTTTGACTGGGAACCTGCCCGGAGGCTCGGGATATTGTGCTGCTTTGTCCGTCATCCTTGAACTCTGTGTCATCTTTGCTCAGCTGGTATTTTGGTGAGGCTGGAGAGCTCCAGGCTCGGGGCTGTTGTGGTGGCGGGGCACTCCCAGGGGGTCCCTTTTACTTAAGGAAGGTTGTTTTATGACTTAATTCCTTGGAAACTGCGTAAAAGGCCAAACTTGTGTCCACAGTGGGGTGACTGGTGCTTGTTGGGGGTTCCCTGTGTTTTTTTCAGGACTGTTATCATAGAATTGGAGCATCACAGAGCGGTTTGGGTTGGAAGGACTTAAAAACTCATCTTGTTCCATCCCCTGCCTGGGCAGGGACACCTTCCACTATCCCAGGTTATTCCAACCTGGCCTTGGACACTTCCAGGGATGGGGCAGCCACAGCTTCTCTGGGCAACTTGTGCCAGGGCCTCACCATGATTTTTCCTGCTTCGGAACAGCAATAATTATTTCTTTCACCAAGGAAAGTCCAGGTGATGCTCTCTGCAATGTTCGGAAGCAGATGGGAGCAAGAGGAGACGAGCAGCTTGGGTTTGATTCAGTGTAGCTTAATGGAAGTAGCCTTAAAAGTCAAAGGGTTTAAAGCTGATTTTTCATACACAGTTTATATGTATGAAAGAACAAATCCTGCCTTGTCAGGACACCCAAATGAGTAACACCAGCAAAATGTCTCGTTTGGAGACAGAACATAAATAGTGTCAGCTTAGAACAGAGACAGAAGTGTTGTTAACATCACTAAGGGAAGGAATTAAGTCATGTAGAACAGGCTGAAAGCAGATGTAGGGATCACTTAAGATGAGCAAGGCTCTAAAGTAGGTGTAGAACAACTGTGACCTTTAGCAAAAGACCAGCCTGTGCAAGGGAGATGAGTTTGCTTCATCCCTCAGGTGGTGGTTTTATAGGATTTAATCCCTGGCTCTCAAAGGTCAGACAGTTTTAGGGTGGGGGGAGAGGTAGTTTGTGTCACTAAAATTAATAAAAACTGAATCTTTTTGATGAACTGTAACTCTGCTCTCTGGTGTTCCTAGAAAATTCAATTTGTGCTCTTGAGTGAGGGCTTCCTGTCCAGGGGAGGGTCCCCCCAAACCTCCACCTTCAGTTTATCAGGTGCTTCGGCCGGGAATTTTGGGCTGGGGGAGCTGACACAAGGCTTGGCTGGAAAAACAGCTGTTGGATCATTTGGGTTGGAGGGTTTTGGGCCAGCACCCCGCCGAATCAGGGTCAGATTTGAAGCTTTGTTAGGGCCTTGTAGTGCCACCCACAGAGAGCTGATTTAAATAACAGAAGGGGGGTGAAGGGTCTCTTCTCCCAGGTGACAAGTGACAGGAGGAGAGGAAACAGCCTCAAGTTGTGCCAGGGGAGGTTTAGGCTGGATGCTGGGGAAAATGCCTTCATGGAAAGGATGGTGAGACACTGGAACAGGCTGGAATCCCCATCCCCAGAGGGATTTAAAAGCTCTGTGATGTGGCACGTGGGGACACGGATCAGTCGTGGCCTTGGCTGTGCTGAGGGAATGTTTGGATTTAATAGTCTTAGAGATCTTTTTCAACCTAAATGATTGTAACCCCCCTTTTCCCCTCCCTTATTTTTCTGTGCTCTTGAGTGAATTTTAGCTGGGTGTGAGGATGTCCATCTTCATTGACTCTCATCTTCCAATCCAGGCTTTGACACTTGTTAAATATCCCAGTGGAGCATCTTATCACCTTTCTTCTTGCTTCCATAATGTAACTAATGGTGGCTGTGGAACTGTTCGATTCATTCCTGCATTTCCCATCAACGCACCAAGTTTTGGGGGTAATAAATCCACCAAAAAGGTGCAGTAACCACTTGTCTTTAGGCTTGATAAGATTTATTCATGGGGGTTTAGCATGTGGGAAGCAGTCACAGGCTCTGCTGGCTGCTGTATAAAGAAACCACGGTGCAACAAAAGGTGTTGGGAAGCTCAGAGCTCTGGAATACCAGAGTTTCATGAGGATAAAATGCTATTTACCATCTCTAGTGCTTTGGATATTCGGCACTGAAGGCTTTTCTGTGAATTTTACCTGCTGGTGATTCCAGATGAGGTGAATCAGAAGAGATTTGCTTGGAAGATTTGGCAACTTTGGTTTTATGAAGAATGCATTTAAAACCACCCCTTTTTTTTTGTCTACAGGATGGAAATACTTTAACTCTGTGAGGTGAATTGGAATAACAATATTTATGGGATCACAAATAAACCCTTGGACCTGACATTGCAGCTGTGGTGGGTTGGTTTATGGGTGGGTTGGTTGTTCCAGATCCCGTGGGCTCGGAGCACGTTCCATGGTACAAAACTGTGCAGAGTGACACAATATTCAGGTGTCTTAAACTTATTTAAAAAAAATGCCTCTTGTGCACTGGTAGGAGATCACTGGGAAGGAAGTGGGCTAGCCAGGAATCCTTCCTATGCCAAATTCGTCTTCTATGCTGGTGATAAATATGAGATTTGGAATTTTTACTTGGAAAATGCGTCGATAAAGCTCTGGAAAACTGGACAAATGGGCTTGCAAGGAAGCGGAAAGTGGGATGTACTTCCTTTTGGGAGAATCGTTGTGCATCTTGATACCAGAGCACTCTGGTCTTTGAGGGTTCTTGTGTCTCTCCTGGCCTTTTCAGTGGAATTTTTGATACTGGGATTAAGGCAGGAGGACTTAATAGCTCTTGGGAAGGGAGGAGGCTCTCGGATTTGTGGTTAAAGATGTTGGTGGTCCTGGGATGAGATGCTGATCCTGTGTTTGATGTGCAGTTTCTCCTCTGTTCCTTATGGGATTTATCTCACTGACTCCAGAGGGTCCTTCCCTGCCTTGAACACTGATTTTTGCAGGCTCAGGGCACATTCAGAGAGGAGGAATTTTGGCTCTGGCAGCAGCCCGGGGGCTGTAGGCAGGAAAACACTTCCATGATGCTCCAAGGCTTGGGTTCAGCTGTGCCCAATCCCGACTCTCATCCCTGAACATGAGACTTTACAGTTTGAAACCAAGGACAGCTTTAGCTTCCAGCTGGAGAACAATAATGGAAAAGAACTCCAAGCTATTAAAGCAGTAATCAGAGTTATAAACAGCCACAGCCTCTCTGGCTATTCCCAAATAGATCTTCCCATCCCTTAGTCACTGTTGTTATCCCTGTTTACCTCTAATATAAATGTTTCCACTCAATTGGTTGTAATTGACTCAGTCACTTTAAGGAAAATCACTTGGAAAAAGAAGTGCCTGAATATATATATATATTTTTTTTCCAGAGGTTCATAAAACCTTCCTGAAACTAAAATAAATAAATAAAATAAATCCAAATTACGACCTGCTGTTCCCAAAGGAGACCAAATTCATCTGTGACATAATTAGAGCTACAGCATCTCTTGGCAGCCAACAAGAGTAATCAAGAAGGAAAACTAAAAACATCTCAGGCGCTGGAAAGTTATTTTAAAACTGAAATAAAGCACTTGAGCAAAAAAGTAACTTAAAATAATAAGAAAAAAGAGGTTTAGTGACAAGTGGTTGTGTTCACATCTCTGATTTATTCGGAGTAAACAAGTTATAATTGAAAATACAGGAATATCAACAACTCCAGCGTTTAAGGTGAGCCCACAGACACCAATACCTGGAATTACGTGAATTCAGTGCAGTTAACACTTGGATTTCAACTCCCTGTGCCCCCTTCTGGTTTAAAAATGGAGGTGTTCAAGAGGCAACACTTTTGTCCCCCAGTTAATAACCTGATTATTAATTTCCTGGGTATTTTAGATTTTCAGGAGTGGGAGGTGGATATTTGCCAGCCGTGGATCCCAAGGCTGGGATCCTGGGAGAGCCTTTATTTGCCCCAAGAGTTGCTTAATACCCCTGGAAGGGCTGTGATGACAAGAGAAAATATTTGTGCCATTATATAAAATATAAATAGCGAATGAAATAATGAAAATATAAATTGTGCCATTTAGCCATTAATAAAATATAGAATAGATACAGATATCCTTTTGATTGGGTAAGGAATTGTCCTATTTTCCGTTTTAATGGAAAAACAGTGATTTTTTTTTAATTTGCTGCTTTTTAGAGAAAAGCCAAATACGAGTCAGAGGAAATGTTTTCAAGGTGGTGTAAAATATTTGGAATATCCCGAAGAATTCGCTATGCAAGAATTGGAATAGAATTTTGATTATCCGGAATTTTGAGAAGAATTTTGAATATTGGGAAGCATTTGCTCTGTGTGTGCTGGGGCAAGGTGCAATCATGGAACTGTTTAGGTTGGAACAGCCCTCTAAGAGCATTGGGTCCAACCATCCCCAGCACTGCCAAGGCCACCACTGATCCCTGTCCCCAGGTGGCAGGGAAATAAATAAACCCCTGGTGAGCTTGACTATGAGCTCCTGGTGGCAGGATCTCCTCACTACTACTTATTTAATTCAAACGGAGAAGTAGCTGCTCCTCAGAGTAACTCATCCACCCAGGAGCGCTTCAGGTGCTCCCAGAGGGGTTATCATTCCCTATTACACTGAAAAATCCCCCAAAACTTGCATCCTATCGAATAAAATCTTTCCCATGGTCAGCTGGGAAGATGCAGGAGCTCTTCTCTGCCACTGGGATTTTACAGCAGAAGATGCTTCCAAGTGCTGCTTCCCAAAGCAGTCCTCATAAATCAGCACTGCTGAAAACATCTTTAGAGGGGCAGGAAAAATCAATACTTTTGGAAAATGATTGTTTCTTTCTGGAGTTCTTTAGCGTTTCAGCTGGAGCCACCCTCTCTGTGGAGCCTGGGGCAGAATTGGGGTGCTGGACCCATTGCTGTGCATTCCCAAGGGATTCTTATCAGCCAAAACATGTTCCACACACCCTGGAACATGTTCCACCAGGCTGGCAGAGCTGGGGATTTATGGGGAGTCGCCTTCTGTGGGATTTAAAGCTCCTTCAAATCTGCCTGAGATTTAAAAGACTTCAGAGCAGGGAAGCTTTGGGGATTTACAGTGTTCTCAAATTTGCAAATGCTGGAAATGCCATTATCTGAGCACGGCTTTATTAATTGCAATAAATAAACCCCTTTTTCCTCTCAGGCAGATGGCTGCTCCTGGAATCCTGGGCAGTGTGTGGGAAAACAGGCAGATGAACAGGAACCTGCAGTTCCAACCTTGGATAACCGGGAGTTATCTGCAGCCAAATTGAGTTGTCTCCTTCAGGTGTAGCTCCGATTGTTCTTTAAGAGCCTGGGAGGGTTTTACTATCAATGGGAATCAAGTTGGGGTGTGAAAGGTAAAGTAGGTTTGGTTTTGGATGGCAAACCTGCCCTGGGAGAACTCTGGGCCAGGATTCCTTCATCTTCATGGAGTGGGGAGGTCAAACCTCACTACAGGTGGTTCCAGAAGCTCCAGGTTATTGCTGAGTGGGGATTTTGGAGATATGGGATCCTGAAATAGTCCCTTCAGACCTCGGGATGGTGATTGCCATGGTTATCTGACATGGAACTGTTGGAGGAAGGTCATGATTTTGATAAGTGGACTGGAGCCCCTCTGCTCTGGAGCCAGGCTGGCAGAGCTGGGGGGGTTCACCTGGAGAAGAGAAGGCTCCAGGGACACCTGAGTGTCCCTTCCAGGGCCTAAAGGGGGTCCAGGAGAGCTGGAGAAGGACTGGGGACAAGGGATGGAGGGACAGGACACAGGGAATGGCTTCCCACTGCCAGAGGGCAGGGAGAGATGGGATATTGGGAAGGAATTCCTGGCTGGGAGGGTGGGGAGGCCCTGGTACAGGTTGCCCAGAGAAGCTGTGGCTGCCCCATTCCTGGAAGTGTCCAAGGCCAAATTGGAGCAACCTGGGCTAGTGGAAGGTGTCTCTGCCCGTGGCAGCGGGTGGCACTGGATGGGCTTTGAGGTCCCTTCCAACCCAAACTATGTGTGATTCTATGATTTGATTCTATGGCTTGGTACAAGGCAGTTCATTGATCTTCCTGAAGTCCCTGGTGATCCCAGAAAGGTATGTGAAGTCAGAAATATTGTTCATGGGTATTTTTACCTGGATCAAACCCTGAATTACTTTATTCAGAGCTGGTTTCAGGCGTGTGGTATTTGCCCTGTGACAGAGACATTGCAATCAAATTTAAAATTACAAACAACTTCGGTTCTTGCTCTGGGGGGAACAACACAAAAGTGAGAGCAGTGGAATTCCTTTTTTTTTTTTTTTGGGCTCTGTGTGGTGTGTTTTTTTTTTTTTTCCTCTCTCTAAAGAGACAACTTAGACATGAAATGGGGGTTAGAATGAGGTAAAGAGGATCCGGTGTGGACCTGGAGCCCAATCTTGCCAGGTTGTGTGTTATTCCAGCAGCTCTTTTGCAATTTTATCTGACCTACTTCGTGCTCAGAGCACTTACTGAACCTCTGCTGTGTACCAGTTGTTTTTGTTTTTCCTTTCCACTGCTGCCTGGCCCCAAACATTCCACCTTTTGTTTGTGTGTGATCTTTGCCGAAGCGTTTCTCAGCCTGCCACTCTCCTCTCTGAGGTTCCAGTCTCCTCTTCCAGGAGCTTTTTATTGCTTTGCAGCAGGAACTTTCCACGTGGTGCTTCTCCTGATTATTTTGTTTCCCACCTCTGACAGCCCTTCAAGGGCCTGTGAATGGAGGTGTCTTTGTGCCATTTGCTGCCTCTCAAACAGAGTCGGCTTTTTAATACCGCAAGAGTCTGAGGGGAAACAAAATGCAAAGAATGACATTTTTGAAGAAAGGAAGATGTACGTTTTGTCAGTTCTTCCATTCAGTGTAACGTCAGTGCCGGGATGCGGCAATGATTGATGCTCTCTGCCTTTAAAGTCTTCCTCAGACTCCTGAGCAGGGCAAACAGAAAAATCCAGGCAGAGCCATCTGCAAATCCAACTTTTGATTGCTTATCCCATTGAAAAAAGTGATTAAAAAGTAATAGAAATGCAGTAAGGTAGCAGCTCTTGCTGTGTTTCGTGTTCCCGTGTCCCTTCAGGCTGTGGACCAGTGAGCTCTGGGTAATTGTACCCTAAATGTGAGCTCTCCTTATTCTGAGGCACAGCCAGAACATTCCAGCATCTCACATCGTTGACATCAGCGTTGCAAAGCACTTCCAAGGGATGCTTAAATCCTGCACCTCTACAACGTTTTCCACATAGGGATTGTCCAGTCCCCAGATCACACAGTGCCTGGAAAAGCAGGAATGAGCGGAGGGTCTGTTTAACCAGGTGCAGCAGCAGCCAAATGGGAATGGGATAATCTCCCTCCCAGGGCTTCCCCATCACACAACAGACTAACTGATCAGGGCAGCTCAATTAGTCCGGGGTGGATTCAGCTGTTTACGAACTTGGCCTAAAGCCAGAATATCTTTTACTCTATTTTTGTTTCATTAAGGGGTATAAATATGTTAAACTTCAACGTTCAAATGTCCTTTTCATTCTTTTTCCCCTTATTGTTTCTGGAACTCCCCCATCTCCTTCCTTTTCTCTTCCTCCCTCTTCTCTCCACATCCTGTTTCATCTTGGCCAAATTTCCTTCTTGAAGATCTGCATTTTGACAGCTCCAGAATCTTCTTCAACAATACAATTACTCTCCTTATGATGTCCATGTGACCTGTCCTCCTCTTGCTTATTGTCTCCAGGTTTTGTCCTTCTAGGAATACTCTAACTAGCAGTTAGTGCCTCTAAACCGCTTGTTTTGGGAAATGAGAGACAAATGCTTGCAGGTGACTTCCTTGTTATTCTGCTCTTGCCCGAGTCCCTGTGCCTCCTTTTCTTTTTCTTGCTGTCTTGTACCATCTCATGAAAAACCATGTGCTGGATGTTCAGTCTCAGGGCACATCAGGCTGATCCAAGGCGGAATTTTTTTCTCTGAGATGCTTGGATATATCCACAATATCAGCACCTGCCTGCTTTATCTTACAGCCTAAATATTTCTGTCTCTAAAAAGCCTCTGGAGGTGAATACATAATCACTGTGGGGAAGCTACCCAGGAAATAGAACTTTCTCTCAATTCAGATTCTCTCAGAACCCCATAAGATTTTCCTTGAGCTCGTTTGAAAGTCAGTGTTAACTTTTAATCCGTTCTGTGAGTACATCCTTGCCCATGGATTTCCTGTGGCCAGTTTGAGTATTTGAAATCCAGGTAATGCCTCTATTTTTTTTTTTTAAACCTCACGTATGGATTTATCCTTGAGCTCTGCTTGGGGCATCACCCAAAGCAGGTTGTAGCTGGTGAGAGCTCATCCAATACCATTAATCACTAGAAAATTGAGGTGTGTTAAAGGTCTGACTTGATTTTTTCCTTTTCAATCCCATTGGCTTGAGCAGGATTACAAAGACTTCAGAAAGGGAGGATGTTGAATATTTTCTCCAGCAACTTTAAAGAGGATGCTCCTCATTTTGGACGCATCATTTGCAGCTTATTAAAGCCAAGCTGTAGGCTTTTGTTACATAATCAATAAATCTAATCAAGCTTTATAGGAAGGGTGGATTTATTTTATGTTGTCATAAATTCTCCTCATTTTGCCCATCAACATCTACAAGGTATTTGAAAAGCAGTTTGAAAATGAAACCCTCTTTTATCCCTCACATCTAGTTTATCAACAGGACTCTCAAATTTCTGTCCAGGTAACATTAAAAGCCGAATTGAAAAAGTTTGAGAGCCACTTATTAAATGTATTCCCTTAAATCAAGCCAAGACAGAAATCCCAGATGGAAACCTGTCTCATTCTCATAAACACACTTTAAGCACAAAGGCACAAAGTGTGGAGAGTGATGAATCACTGAAATAAATTCTGATAGATATTAAAAAAAACCCCTAAACATTGTGATATTAACTCTGTTTTTCATGCCTTTAACACACATTCTGTTCTTGTACCTGTTCTGCCATTAAACCAAATCCACTGGGTCTGCTTGCCTTTGGAGTGTGCCAGGGAAGTGGGAGTTATTTCAGCGAGGGAACATGATCCTTTGACAGTGGGATTTCGTCTGGGATTAGTTGTTTTACACCAGTCCTCTGTGCTGGGGGGTCCTGCTTTCAGTCTGTGCAGCCTGGAATAGGTCAGGGATAGAAGGTTTGCGTGGCTCCAGGAAAGAGCCAAGTGATGGTCCCTCCTTTCCAGCTCTGGGGCCCCTTCCAAGTGAATTCAGGCTCTTGGACACCAACTTCCTGAGCAAAGAGCCTTAGGGACAATACTTTTTAAAGTGAGGCTCAAGGCAGATAAATATTTACAAACGACTTTTAAGTAATGAAATGCCAGTGTTTTCTCTGAGAAAAGTACGCATTTAAAACAATTTTATAAAAATTATTGCAATAGGTAATTCAGCTATGGTGCAAATGTGCCCTTTTTACCAAATATTGGGTTGGGTTTGGGCTTGGAATTAGCAGTTGCTTCAAAGCGTTTTGGGGGACTGACAGGCTGAGAACGCGAGGGCTCAGGAATTGAGGTTGTAGGGACTCCCTTGCACATGGAGTAAATTTAACCTGTCATCTGACACCAGGGGCTGAGTGTTGGGAAGGGATGATGGACCACACTGAGCTCTCTCATGGTCTGCCTCTGAGAATGTCCCTCAGGCTCAGGCTGAGACTAAACCAGGGCACTGGCCAGTCTGACCTAAGGGGTGAGATTTATCCACCTCGCTGAGTTTGAACCCCCTGAAGGCACTATTAGTAAGGATCAGTTCAAGATAAAATGACCCTCCCCAAAGAAGTTGCTGTCACTTGGTGGCATTTCCTGTGCTGGGGATGCCCAGAAGGGCAGGATGACTTTTCTGGAAGCACGGAACCATCAGCATTTTCTCCCAGACGTCTCCTGGGGCAGTGCTGTGACCAGGCAGGTGCCTCACAGCACTTCCTTGATGCTCCTTAGACATGGTCTTTCTCATTTAGATTTCTTCCTCTTACCTTTCTGGTTTTTTAGGGAGATTTTTCTTCTGTGGTCCATGCTGCTCTTGTTTTTTTATCTCCAGTTAAAAGCACTTCTTTCTCCCCTGCGTGAGTGGGAGCCTCTTTTCTGGGAATCTCCCTCTGAAGCTTGTCCTGCTCCTCAGCCCTCCCCTGGTTTTGCAGCCTCTGCTCCCATGTGCCAGTTAGGATGGGGTCAGTCCTTGGGCCATCTCTGAATGCCAGGTGGCTGGAGTGCTTTTTTTTAAAGCTCCTTTTCAATGTGGAATTCTCTCCAAATGAGAAATGTATGGAGAGATATTGTGGATGTGGTGCAGAAAGTGCCTATGGCCAAACTTAAGGAATCATAGAAATGTTTAGGTTGGAAAAGCTCTCCAAGATCAACTATTAATCCAGCACTGCCAATCCCCCCACTAACCCATGTCCCCAAGTGCCACATCTCCAAGATCAACTATTAATCCAGCACTGCCAATCCCCCCACTAACCCATGTCTCCAAGTGCCACATCCACATGGCTTTTAAATCCCTCCAGGGTGACTCCACCACTGCCCTGGGCAGCTGTGCCAGGGCTGGGCAATATTTTCCATGAAGGAATTTTCCCCAATATCCAATTTAACCTCCCCTGTCCCAGCCTGAGGCCGTTCCCTCTCCTCCTGTCCCTTGTTCCCTGGGGGCAGAGCCCGACCCTCCCCGGCTCCCCCCTCCTGTCAGGGACTTGCAGAGCCACAAGGTCCCCCCTGAGCCTCCTTTTCTCCAGGCTGAGCCCCCCCAGCTCCCTCAGCCGCTCCTTCCCCAGCTCCCTTCCCTTCCCTGGACACACTCCAGCCCCTCCGTGTCTTTCTTGTGAGGGGCCCAAAATTATCTGAACTTCTTTTTTTTTCCCCTTAATTTCTCCACTAAAGGCATGAGGAAGCTGTTTTTGGAGTAGCAGGTCACTCCCTACCTGCTTTTGTGTGACTTAGACCAGTATAACCCACGCTGGCCAGAGCCAGCCTTGCTGTGGGTGCGGCTACTGGGGTGCTCCCACGGCATTCCCAGCTGGCAGCTGGAATTCCATTCCCACCTGGAGGTCTAGACTGGGTAGAACTGGTGCTGGGGTTGGGTATCTGAGCTTGTCTTGCCCCGTGTGATGGGTACAGGTGAACGTGGTGGGTTACATGTGTGTCCTTAGCAAAGCCAAGAGCTGTTGGAATCTCATTATTCCAACTATTCCTGTCCCCCGTCATCCTAATGGGGAAATAATTCATGGAACAATTCCCAAAAGGAAAGTAAATATCACCCTTTGGATCACCAGGTCACTGCCTAGGCCTGGGCAGAGCTCTGCCTACCCTGAACTTCTTGTTTGCTTTTTAAAATCCATTTTCGGTGAAAAACACCCATTTCCATGGACACACAGGTAACACTGCTCATCGATTTAGCACTGATTTAGTTCAAGGACGGGATCAGCAATCACTGCCAAGGGATTCCAGGTGCCCTTCTGTTGTGCAATGTTGTGTCCTGTTTTCCCAGCACTAACAGTTTGCAGACACCTCGTGTTCAACAGCTACTGAGTGTTTTAATGCCTGGTTGTGTTGTAATTTATTCATGGCCAAGAAGACATGGCTGGGTTATTAATACTCTCCTAATTGCTCTGTTTTCTGGGAGGAACTTGCTTTTTGTGGCTGAGCAGGAGCTGACGGTGGCACTCAGGGCACAACCTGGAACGATGCGACCGCTTTGATCCCGACCTTAAATCCAGGGCAGGTGGCCTTTATTCATATTAACGCCTCTTCCTGCTAAAGTGACTAATTTTAGAAGAAGCCGTACTTATTCATGAGTTTTGATGCTGTGTTTTCACAGGCCCATGGATTTGGAAAGGTCTTGGCTCTGCAGCTGTGTCCGATACTTTCCAGGGTGCTGTGGGTGATCTCGGAGTCCAGGAGGGCGCTGGTTTTAGTGTTTTAACCTCGGGTGACAGAACTCATGGAACACCCTCTGGAATACTGCTCGTGTTGCAATCTAAAAATAAAACAAGTCAACACTCAAAAGTGAAAGACAAAACAACAAAAACCACTGGAATCTGGTAAATCCAGTAAAATCTCGACTGGGGAACTTCAGTCCTTCTGTCCCCTCTGTAGCTGACCCTCAGGGAACCCTGTGCTTGATACCCAACATCAAACAGAAACCACTTAAAAGTGTGTGTGGGGTTATTTGTTTTCCCTTTTTCTTCATCTCTTTGTTTGTTTTCCCTTTTTCCTCGTCTCTTTGTTTGTTTTCCCTTCTTCCTCGTCTCTTTGTTTGTTTTTACCTCCCTTCTCTTTTTGCTTCTTCCTCTCAGTTCTTCTTGACACGCTGCACATTTCCAGACTATTCCTGGCCACTGATAATAACAATGGAGAGACTTTAAAAAGATTCTGCATTTTAAAGCAACTTGGAAGCCAGTTTCCTTTAAACTCTCTTGGAAACTTCCAGTAAAATTCACTTAAACATACTTAAAATTTAGCATCTGTGTGATCTTATGGTTATTGCTCTCCATTTTCAAATTCTTAGGTTTTCTTGGTAACCCAGATGAATAAATTAATTTTTGGGACAGAGGTGGGCTATTATTATATTAATTTGAATATCCTGTGTAGGTCTGTGACCTTGAGAGGATGCTTGAGCCTGTATCATGGAACTTGTGAAGACATTCAAGACTATATATGAACACAGTTTGCACCAAATTATTTAAATTCTCCAAAATCTTGGGTATTTAAATCCCCAGGGCAATTCAGATTGCAGGTTTTGTAGCACAAATCTATCTCTGCTGCCTTTTGCTGTCTCAGAAGGGTAAATCTTTCTCATTGAAATAAAGAAGCCGTTTGGTCGGTGGGTGTTTTGTGGTCTTTTGCCATGGCTGTGCCTTCCCCCTGACATTTGACAGCAGAAATTCACTGTTATCTCCTGTTCAGAGGGGAATTAATCTGACCCTGCTGCTGTTTCCTCCTCCTTGGCCACTTGTGTGATCCAAGCCAAGAGAGGGGAAGTTCTGATCCCTTTTATCCCGATATAACAAAACCCTCCTGCTGGAATTAGGTCCAGATTATTTCAAACCATTGCTTTTCTGCCCTTCCGAAGGTGCTCCAAGGGTCCTTTGATCCCTCAGCTCAGCAGCGGGTTGGGACCGGAGCTGCTGCTCTTGGAGTGGCCCACGAGGGATCCAGGGGGTGGGAATCGCCGTATTCCTTGTCTCCTCCTCCCACCTGGAGCTGCTGGGTGTGGGCTGAGGGATGTGCAATCAAACCTCTTGCTTTCTGCCCGATCTCCTCTCTCACCTGGGTTTTGGGGCAGAGGTTTCATAGGACGGGCTTAGTTCTACAAACCAGTTGTTTTTTTATTGACTTTTTAACGTTTCCACTAGCGATTTAAACCCAAACTGGCAGCTTTTGGTTCCCAACAGTCTTTGTAAGGTGTGAAGTGTTGTAGCTCAGGTGCCTGCCCCTGAATAGGTGCAATAACCTAATCCTGCCTTGCCTTTCCAAGAAATAATTGATATTTGCTTGAGGATGTCTGTGCCTCTCCCCTCTGCTTTATTTATATGGGCTCCAATCCAATCAATTTCATTTGAAAAAGTGATGATGTTGCCTTTACAAAGTCAATATTTCAGCACAGCCTCAAGGGGGGGGAAGTTAGAGGATACTGACATCCAGAGTGATGGCTTTTTAATCCTTTATCTCTAATTTAGGTCAACAAGTGTGAAATAATCTTGTTAATCCGTAACTACCTGGCCAGGCAGGATGAATTCCTTCAGTGTCCAGTGTCTGTAGCTCCTCTTCATCCTCATCTGTAACATCAACGTGTTCCTGGGTGTGTAATCACACCATGAAAACGTTTACTATTTTTAGGCATCCTTTAGTGAGAGCTGTGAATTGTTATTTAATGGAGCTCAAGAGTCAGGGAGAGAGTCACTCCAATTATACTCCTGACAAAAATAACATTTCAGAACATGCAAAGGGCTGTGAGAAATAATTGTGTGTTCCTTATTTATACGGCAACTAATAACGGAAAAAAGGTGGTTTTTAACTCTCATAACAAGATTTATTTTTCTGAATCGGTGATTTTCGTCATTTTTACTGTGGATTGTGGTTTCTCCTGCGAGATGGGAATGAGGGATTTTTCTTCTGGCTCTCAATTCCTTACCAGCCACCTGAGTCCAGTGATGTGACTTCAATTTTAGCCAAATTTCCCAATCTTCTGTTCTGCATGTTGAAGCAGAAAGATGCCTTTTGACAGATAATTGATGATTTACAAGAAAAATTACTAAAAAATATGAAATAAATAGTGCTTTAAGACAATTTTTTTTAGCTGCTTAGGGACTGTCTGGTAGCAAGGATTGAATGCCTTGAGCTGGAGAGGCTGGTCCTAGTCCCAGCTGTTGCTGCCTTTTCCCCAGCAGATAAAAGGGAAAAATGATTCCCTTTAAAACCTTTTATTTTGATGGTCAGAGCAGAATGAAAATGCATTTTGATCAGAAAACTTTTCTGGTTCCAGTGGGAATATTTTTGCAGTCGCAGGAAGCGAATATTTCATTGAGAATAAGCTGATATTTGGTAACGCCTCGTCCGTGAAAATCCTGTTGTGCTGTTTGACACTTAATCAAAATCTTTACAGGGGGAAATGTTGACTTGAGAAAATATTGACTTGATCTTTTTTTAATGTTGGGACTCAAAATATTAACTCTGTGTGAAGCCCTGAAGTTGAGATTTGTTTGTGTTGCTTCAATATATAAAAAAATGAATATTAGCACTTGGTTAAAACTTCCTTTGTGTCTCAGCCGTGGTTTGTAGTGGATCTTACTGGAGAAATCATCTCAGGTGGAACAGTTGTTAATTAAAAGGTGGATTTTTGTTGTAAATTGATTTAATTAAAGCCAGAACATCTGGTTCAGTAGTTGCAATAAATGCCAGGGTGAGGGTGGTGAAGCCCTGGCCCAGAGTAGCTGAGGAATTTGAACAGCAGGGTCACCATTTCACATAATATTTTGGTAGTTTAGGGCTATTTTTTAATGAATTGAGACATAGATTATATTAAATAAAGTGTGTGTTAATCGTGAAGATGTTATATAAACCATTCTGGTTTTTTTTTTTTAAGTAGTTAGTTTTTCCCAACCAGCCAAAAAAACTCCTCCCTTGCAAATGGTTGCGCCGGTGCTTTTACAGAAATCGTTGCATTCAATCATAAACCAAAGACAAAGATATTATTCTGCTCCAAAGTCTTGCTTGGGGCTGATCTCTCCTCACCTGCCCTTTCCCAGGTTGCCCAACCAGTGCCTTGTGTCCCGTTTTTCTGTCACTTATCCCACTTAAACCAATATTCCCTTCCTTGGACAGCTCCCACGACCTGGGGCTGGCACGAAAAATTAAAAAATGATCTTTTTGGGATCCCTTGGATCCTTATTTTCCTAAAATTAGCCTTCATAATGTTACAACTTTTGCTGGGTATCACTTTCCCAGCTCTTGACGCTTAAATTAGTAGTAAAGCTTCTTGTCTTTGCATCTTTCTGCCTCATAAATGATTTACATTAAAGTGTGCTTAGATGACTCTGTTTTCAGGAAAACACTGGGTTTTCACGGATGAGTAAAACCTAATTCTGCCTGGTGAAAACATGGCTATAAATAAGAGCTGATGCCACTGCATTAAGAAGCAGCAATTGTAATTAATGGGCAGAAAACTCTATTTCTGGAGGTATTTCTTGTACACTTCTTTATTTATCTATTCGGTTTTTAACTTGCGAAGCATCTGAGTGAACACAGACAGGTTGTATTTTATTAAAAGGAGGAACTGAATGCTCTGGCTGGAGCTGGCCAAGTTTTCAACAATTTAATTGCTGAAAAAGCACATCTTCCCCAGCAAAAAAAAAAAATCAGTGGATAAACTCTGCCTGCCACAACCAGATGCCGCTTTTTAATCAAACACGGGGATTTATTTATTTTTGTCCCCGTGGCTGTTTTGATGCTTCAGAGTTTTCTCCTCACAGGTGTTGAAATTTTCCAAGATGAAAAGGAGCTACACAAAGTTATTTTGGAGGTTTCCCTTCGCCGGCTCTGTCTGACACTTAATTCTTTTTTAATGCTGTATTAGGCTTGATTTATCCTCAGTTCTCCCCGGTCTCCTTCCTCTTTTGCTTTCTTCCTTCTGACACTGTAACATGTTCCTTTCAGTGTTTTTTATAGATCAAAGCACCCTCCTCCTCTGCCTTTCTTCCTGTTGCTGTCTTTAAAACAGGTATTTCAATTAATGGAGAGTGGAGAGATGAGCCAAGGGCACTAATAGGGCTGCAGTGGTTTAATTTGGGCATCTCTGAGTTTTTCACTGAATCTCCAGTTGTTAATGTGCTGAAATTTCAGTTAAATTTGCTTAAATTTGATTTTTCATGGAAATCTCAGGGGATGCCTCCAGACAGCCGAAGAAAAGTGCCCCCAAGAAGCCAGGAAAAGAGTTTGAGAGGTTTTGTTTATTGGGATATAGTTTTTGAAGACTAAATTAATCTTTAATTGGCAACCAGCTCTCTGGGAACGCTGTTCCATGGTTGAGGGTATCCCTTGGGATCGTTTAGAGGGGGAGCAAGGAATTAGTTATAGTTCAGAACCAGCTGCTTGGCTGAGACCATTTGACTTGATCAAAACAGCTGAGTAGAGATTGGGATGTTCTCCCTCCTAATTGATGCACCTCATCAAACAAATCCCTGTGAGGAGGATGGAGGTGGAACCTCTTCCTCCTTCTTCGGCAGCTTTGTCCCCTGTGGAGCGATTCCACCTGGCAGTAGAGGCTGCTGAGACACCAGAAGGCAAAATAGAGATGGATGTGGGTGATCCTTCCATACCATCAAAGGAATCCAAGAATTCTAAGGATGCTCATCCCTTTAGAAAGTCCCTGTCTATGTGGAAGCATCAGTTTTCCACAAGTATTTTTATTTCCCTGTTCTAAAGGAATGAGCATCCTTAGAATTCTCTGATTCCTTTGATGCTATGGAAGCATCAGCTCTCCACCAGCAGCACTTTTTTACTGTCTGAAGAAAAGATTGAGCAGGTGAAATTCTTGGGAATAAATGCTTTTCCCTGCCATGCTCTGCCCCTGCTCAGCTCTGGGCTGGCCTGTCCTTGTGTCCTGGCCGGGCAGGAGGATTTTGGGCAGCAGGTTTGAGCACATTTTGGGTGTTTGTGCCCAGAAAACATCTGTCCCATATGGTTCCATGTGTGGTTTCCCTTCCCTCATTGTAGGGACTCACCAAATTCTATTGGAAGGAAGAAATTACAGTGTGGAGTTTCCTGAGCCAAACTCAGCTCATGAGCCTGCTTTTTGGCCACCTGTGGTTTGTTCTGACTGGAAATACGGATTTAAAAGGGTGTGTTTTCATCCAGTCCCTTGGAGACAATCTGAATTTGTTGCTAGAATGGGGACTTTAAGGCAAAGAGTTGAGAGAAGAGGGACTTTAAGGTACTGATCTGAGAAAACAGAGACTCTGCTCCCAGCCAGAGCTGTTTGAGCTTCTGTGAGTAGGTGGGGGATGTACAACTGCGCCCTGTTGGGGCTCCTCATCTGAAAAATCTTATTTAAAGTAGCAGGAATATGGGATTTTGTGAGGTTATTTAACCCTCCAGTTGGAATAAAGCAATTGATAAGTACTGAGGTGCTGCTGGCCCTGGTCTGTGCCGGGGATCTCCCTCTTTAGGTGTCTCTTTGTAGGTAGGTCTGAATCTACTGGGAGCAGAACTTCAAGAAACCTGAAAAAGAGAGGAAATATCAAGGTGGAAAACTCCAAAATTCTTCTTTGTTCGCAATTCTTCTGCTTTGGGAATAGTCAGGGTTTAGTTGTACCCTCACAGGAGAAGGATTATCCCTCCTCACTTTAGTCTTCATCCAGTCTCCTCTTCTGATACAACCAGGATGGTGTCCTTACTTTATTTTTGAGGTGTCAAAATGGGCAGGTGGGCAGTCTAGTGTGTAATGCAATTCTTTATTTTTCCATTTAATTAACTGCTGCTTTTACTTGCGTGGCATAAACAGGAAAATTATTGCCCGTTTTTCCCCAAAAGCACAGATAACCTTTAAACTGATTAAAAAACACAATACACTTCTGCAGCTGATTTCGGTTTAGTTTGTCACCAAATGACAATATTTATTTATTAGATTTATTAAAATTTATTTATTTGTTTTGTTAAATCAATATTTATTTATTAGAAAGCTGCCAGTAGGATCATATAGTCTTCATTTTACTTTGAATTTCTATTAATTTCCCAGCTACTGCAGGAGCCTTGCACTTGCCTTCTGTTAATCTCTTCTTGCCTTGTGCTGGTTTTAAGGAACCACAAAGTGCCAGAGCTGCAAAGCCAAGGTTTTCTGCCTTCAAAGAGTGAAACCTGGTGAGAAGTGAGGTTGTAAAACGTCAAATGGCATGTTAATTGACGCGAGGGCACAAAGCAGCGAGGGCTGTTTCAGATGCAGGCACTGCATTTATCAGACTTGACAAATCGACCCCTGTGGTTCCAGGGATACTCCCAGGTCTAGTTTTTTCCCCTCTTCCTTTAGTTAAAATCGGAATTGTTCAGGTTGGAAAAGGCCTCTAAGATCGAGTACAGCCTTAAGCCAGCACTGCCAAGTCCTGGACTAAACCATGACCCCAAGCACAAACTCACTGAGGACACACTTAATCCCCTTGTCTGGATCATTGATAAAGATATTAAACAGAATATGAAGAATAATATGCTGGAGGGAAAAAAAAAAGTGCTAAAGGTGACTTCAGGCTGCTGCAAAAGTACAGGTGAGACTTGAATGTGATGTGGGTACTTGAAGTGTTTTATTTTGGGCAAAGTGACCTAAAAAGAACAGCTCTGACTAGTCCTGGTACTTCGCATAAAAAGAAAGGACACTTGGGGAAATAAATCAAAACTCCCATCTTCATCATCATGCTGCATTTAATTAGGAGCATTTTCATAGATCCCAAGAAACACTAAAACCTGATTTTTCTCAGAATTGTCACAGTTATAACAACTACTAGTTATTTCATATATAAAAGAATTAGTTATCAAAATGAAATCAGATGTTAGGGACCATCAGATGTTATTTCCAGCTCACTCTCCTTAATAACCTGAGGTGAATCAGACTGTTTAGAATTGTTTAATGCTTAAAATAAGTTGCAGAAGTAGGACAGACACAGGAGCCCACATTTAGGATATTTGCATTGGCCTCCAAAAATCATCTTTTTTTTTTTTTTTTTCTTTCCTGGAATTAAATTCTCTTGAATCCTAAATCAATGTGTCTGCATTCTCAAATAGTGCCTGCTCAGCCGAGGAAAGCTTTGGAGCAGAAAATAGCAAGACTCAGACTCTGGCCTTGCAATGTGGATTAGTTCAAAGCCAAACCTGCCAAATCAGCCCGAATTTTGTGTCTTTAAAGGAAAAAACACCAGGCCTTTTCTCACCCACTCACTTGACTTGTGTCAGGAGCCCTTTGGGACCACTGGGGTGAGGAACGCGAGTGGCTTCTGCACTGAAGCTCTTAATAATTAATTTGAAATTACACATACACCTTCAAAATTAAGGCGTACGTGGGGTTTGAAAGAGTGATAATTTTGGTGCGAGTGAAGCTGCGCAGCAGCAAAATAAAGGTTTCAGGAAATGGCACCTCTGAGAACTGTGATGTCAGACCACGGTTGAAACTTCCTGGTGGTGGGACTGCAGCTCTGCAGCAAAGCCAAATATCCGACCTCATGTTATCCCGGTGAAGTAGGACAGATCCTGGGAGCTGTGGGGAAAGATTCAAGGCCAGTCCTTGGTGGGCTGTTGGTCCTCAAAGCAAACAGGGCGACAGCAGCTGTGCTGGGAACTGGTGTGGGTTTTATCAAGGTGTGTCCACAAATGCCTCCTAATTCAGGGTTTGACAATGTCCCAAGGCCACTGAGGTTTTCACAGGTATTTTGAGACGTTTCAGTTCAAAGGCCAGTCCATCAGCAACGTGTCAACCAGCCTTAAAATTAATATTTAAAAAAAAAAGGCATTAAAAATAGGGACTCAGCAAAGGCTTGAGGTGCTTTCCTGGTGAGTCTGTTATTTCAGCTGAAGGTCTGAAGAGGTTCATGATGTTTGCAGGGCCTTTTTTCCCCCCTAAAAATATAGTCCCCATGGAGGCCTGCTCCATGTTCCCTGAGCTAACAGGGGGAAGTTGGACCAGTATCCCACCAGCTCCAGGGCAGAGCAAGGAATTCCTCAGTCCCTTTCCCACCAGGGGCTGTGGGGAACACCCACGTCCAGGTTTTCCTGCGCTGCTTTCTATCGCAGACAAATCTTCATGTGGTAAAGAATTAAACTCCCACAGTTAACTTTTATTCAAACTCGGTAGGAATTACGTGCTCTGTATCCAGGTCAGTTAATTTTCTTGTAAACAGTAGGCTATTTATTTATTTTTATAAAGTAAGTATTGGCTTCTAAACGATCTGAAAATGCTTTAAAAAAGAGATTTAACGACCCTTTGGTGTGAGCTGACACCTCCTCGAAGTCCTTTTATTCTTTCTTGATCACTGTGGATTAATTCACTCAAAATATCTTGTTGCATTTCTCTGTTTTTTTTCGAAGTTTTATGGGTTACTTGTCTCTACTTCCTTTATTCCTATGGGTTAATTATGTAAATCTTCAGTTCACACCTCCCTGGAGCTGGTTAACACCCCACAGAGTTATCTTATTTTTATTTGTGTATGTCTGTACCTCCTGACACAAACTAATGCTCCCTAAGACCTGGGGTTTAAATTATTTAAAGTACGTTGGAGCTTTCCACTTGGTGTCAGGGCAAGTTGTAGTCAAGATATATTATTGAAATACATTTTTCATGAGGCAATAAAACAGCCCAATAATTCTGTACGTCAGGCTTGAAGTGTGTGAATAAATATGGCATCCAGTGAAAATATGGTCTCCATCCTTTCAGCTCTCAGATGCTGGGATATTTATTTATTTCTGGGTGTGTTGAAGCATATGAGGAGCAGGAATGAAATGAATTCTTCATTAATCAGAGAATGGTTTGGAAGGGAACCTTAAAGTTCATCTTATCCAACCTTCCTGCAAAGAAAAGGGATAAAGGGCAAGATCAGGTTGCTCAGAGCCCAAATCTGACCTTGATTCTGACTTGAATCAACTAATATCGTGATTAACTCCTAAATTGTTTAATTCTCAAGCGGGCAATGCAGGACTTGGTTTCGTTGGGGGTCACAGTCCTGAGAGGTTTGAAATTCCACTGGGGCAGCACCAGAGTTGTTCTGAATTCCAAGAGTCTTTTGAGGCACTAAGGTGGTGGTTGTGTGCATTAAAACAACTGCATGTTAATGAAATTAATTTTAATTAATACATTTTTATATATAGGCTTAGTGGTGCCATCAAGGGTAAAAACAAGGGAAGAAATCTATGTCAGGAAAGAACATTTAGCAAAGTGTTGCAGCCCCCTGACCCCAAACTGGGTGGCAAAGTTACCTGCTCTGGTTATGACCAAGAGCTCCTTCTGGAATGTCAAAAGAAAGAGGAATTGTTGGGGGTTTTTGGAGCCACTTGGTAGAATTTACAGGGTACATTATCCTGCCATCACAAGGCTCTGGATGGAAAATCAGGAAGCAAAAGAACTGAGCTCAAGAAATGTGGTTATCTCGTCCATATATTTTGCTGATGGAAGTCAGTGATAGAAGGACATGTCCCTCAAAGCTGCCCGTTGTCCTGGAACTGCAGGATTGGTCTTTGCCATAATAAAAATAAAGATTTTTCCCTACTTAATATTTAAGTGACTCCTTCCTTCCATCCATAGGGGTGCTATTAATCTGTTATTATATGTGCTGCTTAATTTTCCCTAAAGCCAAATTAAGCAAAGGCTGAAATTTCTCCTAGTTTTATAGTTATACTTCCATTTTGACACTCAGGACTCCTTCAATCTTGTGTCTCAACAAATTCACGGCCAGAGCACCTGAGTTATTTTCAAAACTATACAGGAAGAACTGAAATAGGATAGAAGAGGATTTTTTGGGGAATATATTGGACACAGATAATCCAACAGTGCTTTTTTTTCAGTGTGCAATTGTAATATAAACACAAAATGTCACAAATGGATCTCCTTGGGCTCTTGAGTTTTCCAAGTCGCAGTTTCTTGTGTGTTTTACTTTGGTTTTTTTAGTGGATCTCTTCCCTTTGAGAACTCTAGGTGAATCTGTGGGTTCTGAAGGCCGCTCCCAATCATATCCCACGTCCTGGCAAACATTTCAGGGAAGCTCAAAAGGGCTTTTCTCCCAGAGAATTGGGGTAATGATGCAGCACAATTACAGTCCATTATCCTTGCAGTGTCAGGAGGTGGCAGCAATTGCTGCTGTTGGATGGGGACCTTCAGGATCCTCCTCTTTCAGTGAGGACAAAACCTCTGCTCGGAGGAAATGAGCTGTAATGTTAATTTTCCGATTGCCTGTCAGCCCCAAACACGTTGCTATCCATCAGCACAGTGACACAACGCTGACTCGGCCAGCATTTGATGGTTTGATTTGCATAAGCCGAATTTCCTGAGGCTTCAGAGCAACCTTCCCACACAGAATTAATGGGAATTATATTCCATGTGTGATATCATATCACAGGTGGCTTTTCTTATGAATTATATAATTCATGGGAAGAGCCGCATGGGATATAATCCCTATAGTTATACATTATGTATTGTTATATTATTATAGAAGACAACAGTATTAGAGAAGGCAGCAATGTAGAAGGCAACATTAATGTAACAGAAGACTAGGAAAATATTAATTATCATAGAACAAAATTCACAGAAGAGAATTCGTAGAATATGGAATTCATAAAATTTTAGAATTCATAGAATGCATAGAATATAGAATGCATAGAATTTAGAATGCAGAGGATGCACAGAATGCATAGAATATAGAATGCATAGAATTTAGAATGCAGAGGATGCACAGAATGCACAGAATGCGTAGAATGCATAGAATTTAGAATGCATAGAATTCATAGAATGCACAGAATGCATAGAATGCGTAGAATTTAGAATTCACAGAATGCGTAGAATGCATAGAATTTAGAATGCAGAAAATTCATAAGAATGCATAGAATTCGTAGAATGCACAGAATTTAGAATGCGTAGAATGCACAGAATGCGTAGAATTCATAGAATTCATACAATGTAGAGAATGCACAGAACGCAGAGAATGTGTAGAATTTAGAATGCATAGAATTCATAGA
>VZRE01009075.1:0-24413 GCA_013396775.1 Cephalopterus ornatus
AGGAAGAAATTCTTTGCAGAGAGGGTAATTAGGCATTGGAATAGGCTGCCAGGGAAGTGATGGATTCTCTGTCCCTGGAGGTTTTTAAGATGAGACTGATGTGGCACTTGGTGCCATGGTCTAGTAACTGTGGTGGTAGTGGATCAAGGGTTGGCCTTGATGATCTCAGAGGTACTTTCCAGCCGATCTTATTCTATGATTCTATGATTATCAACCCTATGTTCATCACAAATCCAAAACACAACCCCATACGATGCACTGTGAAGAAAATTAGCTCTACTACAGCCAAAACTAGCACAGTAGTTCAGCTACTTGTGATGGTAATGTTCATCTTCACAGATGGTCAAAAATCTTTTTGAATCTCCTTGGAAAAACATGGTTTTTTCTGGACCAAAAATGAGCAGAAATTATGAAAAAAATCTGTCGGCTAGTGTGAGTACAGAGAATTTGTCCATTTGAAAAAGCATAAAAAATTGTGATGTATAAAAATCCAGAAAGGTTTTTTTTTAAGCAATCCACTTAAATCTTACATGACTCTGGGTTAACAATTGTCTCAGTTTGTGTTAAGAGCAGCAAAGTCTTATACATGGAATATAATGGCTCATAAATTCATGCTGTTTTTCTTCTGTCCGGATTGTTAGACCTTCTGTGTTCAAGTGATTGGAATACCCATAAGGGTTTTGAAGGAAATAGTCTTTAAAGCATCTGTCAAGAATCAAAAGTTTCCTGTGGATGAAACATATAAACAAAAAAAAAGAAGGGTATAGAAAGTACTTCTTTGTAGTAGTTCACTCCAGGAATGCATAGGTGTGCTGGCTCTTTTTGCCATCTAGAGCATTATCAAGAGGAGAAAGTAATTTTGGAGGCTTCAGTGGTAGTTTTGAGGGTTAGTTTTGAGCAGAAGGGAATAGGAAAGTTACAACGATAAAGAATCCATTTGCATTTGTGATGTTCATATTAGTTCATCCTTGCAAACAGTTTGGCCCAACATGTTGATGCTTGTACTCAGTGACAGGAATATCCATTCTCAAGGTCAGGTCTTTTAGACTGCAGAATTGCCTTCTTGGATCCTAATTATTACTGCTGCTAGGTCAGCCAAAGACTTGGATCATAAGACAACCCATATTCCCCTCTACTTAAGAAAAAAGACTCGATTAAAAAAATAGGTCTTGGAAATTTAGTGGATTCCAAAAGGAAGTTCAAAAAATCAACTTCCTTTTTATTCTAATGTTTTAGCTTTCTGTGTTTTTACCTAAGTCTTGAACTCGAAACTCATCTCCATGCATTACATGTATCTACTTTAAATTAAAAAAAACCCTCACCTTTTACAATGAAGTAGGAAATCGATTCAAGTCCCTCTTGTCTGTTATGAAAGTCAGTGATGGCCAGCATGTTGTATCAAGTCTCGAAAAAGAATTTCCTTTCTCCCTTGTCCCTTTCACTTCAGATGTGTTCTGGAGAGCTAGAACACTAACTTATTGTTCAGGAACAGTGACAATCAGTATCATTTCTCCTCCACTAACAGAAAGGCTATATTGGGATATTCACCTAACAAGATCCAGAATGATTTCAGGTTATCAGGAGATACAACTGCATTAAGCTATTCCTAAAAGCTTGGATAAAGTATTTCCTTGAGTACTGTAATCATCAAGAATGTAAGTCAGATAAATCTTCCACAGACACATCAAATTGAAAAAAGTCAATGTTGGGGGCAAGTGAGGGGACCTCTCTACTCCTAGGACTTAGGGTGTTACTACAAATAATTAGTCCTTCCGTATTTAATAGGGTATATGTCAGATTGCATTAGTTAAAATGGGATCTTTCATATTTGCTGGAGAAATGTATTGTCAGGGCATAGGAATTGAGCAAAATTCTACCATTTATAAAAAATACAGACCTCCACTACAAGGAAACAGGGAATTTAAACTTGAGTAGGAATGGCAAGCTTACATATTTGCAATATATATTCTGAAAGACAAGACATTTGGCTTGTCTTAAAAGCAAGCATTGTGAGTGTTCAGTAGGTCTTATTCAAGTAATTTAATTCTGCAATATCGTTGCTTGAGTAATGATATTTGTCATCTTTGTAGGAAGAGAGCTTCTAATACTGTTCTGTATTATTTGTCCTGGGTGTTTTCACATTCTGGAGTTCAAGTTATGGATCAGTTTTATGTATTTGAGGATTAGCATTTGCTATGTTTATTTGTTACAGAAATGTTTGTGAAAACTTGTAATGAAGATTTTTACATTCTATTATGAATCTTTTTATTAAAAGCAATAGAGAGGTGGAGCAGATGGTTTAAAGCAACATCCTTTATTTTCTTTTTCCATAGATGATGGAGAGAAACAGCAAAAACGTTACAGGCTTTCATCAAAAACCTCTCCACAAGAGAGTTCTCAGTTGCCTGCATTGCCATTGGTAGACCAAGAATTTCCAGCTGACAAAGAAAGATTTATCCCTCCTGAGCTTAGCATCTGGGATTATTTCATTGCAAAGGTAATTTTTTGCTGTTATGACAGTGAAGTGTCACTTCTGGACTGGTGGTTTTTCTCGTCTTAGTCATTATTCTAGGTATTGATTTGATAAAACCTGCTTGTTTTTATTGCTCCATTTTAGCTTTTTCTGAAACACTGATATTTCTAAAACACTAAATACATATTTTTGAAATAGCTTTTTTAAAAACTGTTGTCATTCAATTAATTTGTTTTCAGGTAATGGTATGAACAAAACATGTTTTTTATGCTTGCAGCATACAAATAGTTACGGGCCAGCTATTTAGGTGAACAAGAAAATGTGAAAAGCATTTTATCAGCTATTTCAATTGGGTGAAATGAATGTGTATGCTTACTAGAAATCAAATTATGTCGCCTTCTGTTAAGTCTGCTGTGGCAGATCTTTCTTTGTAGACAGTTACATAATGGTATAGAGTTATATGCAAATTTCTATACCATATGTTAGTTATACCAGCAAAATAAATATGTCAGTTGTATTTTAGAAACAAGGAAAAAAAGAAATTGCAAATACTGAATAAACACAGTGAGGCACCGATGGTAGGCTGATCAGAAATATTGAATTCTGTAGGGAAAGGATAGGATTTTCTTGGACTTTTGTCCTCTGAGCCTTTGGAAGAACTAGAGAGAGTATGCTTTATTTTTGACTTCTCTCTGACCTTCTTGTATGTCCTGCTTTGATATGTTTGACATATAAATATGTAAATAAAGTAAAATAAGAATTGGAAAACTGTTAATGTTTTCAGCATTAGAATTTTCAGTAATGTAAAAAATACTTAAGCTGTTCAAGTATATAGCGCTTATGGGCAATTACCCTTTTCATGAGGTACAAGCTGCAAATGTTACTAAATTAAGTAAGATGATGTGCCTGCATTTTTATAAAAAGCATTAAATATTATAACAATGCAATTTTTAAAAGGTAATTTAAAATGAGATGTGTGCTGGAAGATATTTAAGGAAAATTGTTTAAATTTTTAGCCATTTCTTCCTTCACAAAGTAGAGTGGAATATGATTCAGAAGAGAGTCAGGAAAGTGATGAAAATGATGAAGACATTGATGGAGGTGTGTGTGCATCAAATTCATGTAATCAAGAGCATTCTAATTCAAATTCTTACAGGTAAGTAGCTTTAGAAAGTAAGATGTACTACAATGTCTGGACTTGTATTTCTGGCCTTTTATTTTTGAGTTAACACACCAGTTACTTGATATTTCATGGGAGTGCATTATCAGGACTTAGTAGTTAATTTTTCACAACGATTATTTTACTTATTAGTATATAGTATAGTTATACTAGAATATAAGACATATTCTTTTGAATTCAGAGTATCTATAATATTCTACAATGCAGGTTTTAGTTTTCAGTAGTTTATAATGAGAATTTGAAGCTCTAAATTTAAATCCTAATATTGAATAAGTGAGAAAAAATATTTTACTATTAGTAAATGACTTACTAGTGCTTTCTTGTTAGTTGGTCACTGATGAGATTGGCAATGGTTCAGCTGGTACTTCACAATTTGAAGATTTTCTACCCTTTGGCTGGACATGATCTCTCAGGTAATAAGCAGCAGAGTTGTCTCTTTATACCTAATTACCACGCTTTAAATATGTTGAATAATATATATATGTTGTAGCTTAATTTTTAGTTCAAAAGTTCTTAATTTTTAAGTGATCTGGGAATAAATGTTCTGATACTCTTTATCATACCGGTGTATTTATGAAATAGTATCATGGGTGGATAAGATGAATGGGTGAAAAGAAATGCTCAGTAGTTGGCAGAAGCCTCTGCATACTTATGTTTTCTTTGCTCCGTAGTCACATGAGAATGTTTACAGTATTTCTTGGTGGAAATGGTATAGTTTTTTTTGTAATTCAAGTGACAGCCTTCCTTCTCTCATGAGAACAGGTCAAAATTGCCTTCCTCACTCTACTGGCCACCCTTCTTTTGATGCAGTCTAGGATGCAGTTGGCTTTCTGGGCTGCAGGCACACACTGCCAGCTCATGTGCAATTTTTCATCCACTGGTATCTTTAAGTCATTCTCCACAGGGCTGCTCTCAGTCTGTTCATCACTCATTCGGTTTTGGTGCTGGTTATTGCCTTGGCTCAGGTGCCCTTGTTGAAGCTTGGAAGGTTCACATGGCCCACTCCTCAAGCCTGTCAAGGTCCCTGTGGGTGGCATCCCCTCCCGCCAGCAAATCAACTGCACCTGTCATCTTGGTGTTGCAAACTTCCTGAGGGTGCACTCAGTACCACTGTGTGTATCACTATCAAAGATATGGAACAGTACCAATCCTAATACGCATCCCTGAAGGATGCCACTTGTACTGATCTCCGTTTGGACATTAAAGGTGACTCTTTGCTTGAGGTCATTCACCCAGCTCCAGCCATTAGATAAGTCCATCCTTATCACTCCAATTGAGAGGTAAGGGTGTTATGTGGGACTATGTCAAAGGCCTTGCAGAAGTCAAAAGTAGAGGACATCCGTTGCTCTTTCCTTGCCTACTAGTGCAGTCCATCCATAGTAGAATACCACCAGAATAGTTGGGCACAACTTGCCTGTTATGATGAAGGAATGTCATCTTTTTTGCATCACTTGCCTGTCACCCATATGCCTTGACATAGCTTCTGTGAGATCCTCTTGACAGGAGGATCTCTTCCATGATTTTTAGTTTTCGTCAGCATTGGAGAAGTCTGTTCCTGTATTTAGCAGTGATGGCGCAAAGCATTTCATCTTTTTATATTTGCAAATATCAAACTGAGATTTGAATAAAGCTTAATTGGGGAGATACTTGAAATAAACTTCAGTCTTCAGCTGCTGGAATTATCTTTATCAAGATCATAATGGAAAAGGAGGGGTTTTATTATTGTTTACTTGTCTTCCTAGAGCTTCCAGTTAGCTCCCCAATATGCCATGCAGTTTTGAAAACTTTGCAGCGCTGGGAACAAGTTCTCCTTCGACGTCTTGAGCTCTGTGGGGGTCCACCTCAACATTATATTTCAGTTCATGCTTCTGAAGATGCCCTAGCTGCTGGTCCTGCATTGCTTCGCCATAAAACTTTACTTGAGCCTTCAAACACTCCCTTCAGGTGAATCTAATTTATATAAATACTGACTATAATACCTTTATATAAATCAAGCCTTAGGTTATTAGTGCATGTGATAGAATTAAATAACTATATGCCAGTTTCAAGATTTGCTCTGATCCACTGTGAAATGGTGGGTGCACATCAGATTTCATGCGTCTCTGATCCAAAGCGAGATCAGGAAAAACAACAGTTTCTAATTTTTTTAAAGTTCTTTTATTGAAGCTTTAACATGGAGAGTTTGAGTGTCTTTGGAAAAGTATGGTTGACAATAAACTAAAGAATAAAAAATACGCCTTGAGAGATCATTAAGGATTAGAGACAATGAATTAATAATTGCCCCACCTTTGGAGGTAATGTCATCACAGTCTTATCAGTATTATTACCTAAAATCAGAGAAGAAATATTTACTATCTGTAATATTTGCATAGTTATGACTTCACATAATTGCATGTTCAGCCAGAAAAGTGTGCTCAGTTTTTTAAATTATAAATTTTTAAATAGATATCTGCTTTTTTAATCTTACTACTGTCCCCTGTGGATTGCAAAATCAACAAAAAGTCTGTCTTCTTATTGTAAAATATCTTACTGTGGTCATACTTCGTTTTAATAATGTGACTTGATTAAAAGGTCACAGTTTAACATGTATCTGCTGTCTGATACTGTTTTTAAATTATGATTTAAAGCAGTTCAGAGTTTGTTGGTTTTTGGCCTGTCTTAAGCAGCTATACTTATAATTTTTGCTTGAGAATATTGTTTCTAGGGATAAGCATAAAATCTGAATTCTGATCTGATTCTGCAGTCCTTCCAGTTTTGTTACTGAAAAGTCATGCGTGTTTCATAGATGTTGCACAGCTAATTATGTGTTTCTAGCAGGAAGGGTTAGTCATTCACTGTCCATGTGATAGGATCAATCATTAGCACTAAACAGAAATGATCCGTGTTGTAAAGAATGAGTTGGACTAATAAATAATCTGTATGCTGCCCTTATCATTGTGTAATTTCTTGAAGAGATTTTTCTCACTTGTCCCAAAATAGGAGGAGAAAATGCTACATATTATTTTCCTTCTTCCTTTTGTACCTTCTCTCACATGTAGGTTTTTCAGGAAGAGGGTATTAAAGTGCTTCCAAATAGGTCTTGTATAGTTTCTCTAGGTCTTCAGCATTTCTTCTGACTATAGTTTAATTCTAATGTAAAATATTGTACTCTTGTATAATATGAGCAATGTGTAAATACTTATTTTTACTTTATTCTGTAGATCTAACAGTCATGTTGCACTATCTGTGAAGAGGCTCTGGCAGTACTTGGTCAAACAGGAAGAAGTCCAGGAAACCTTTATCAGAAATATTTTTACAAAGAAGCGATGCCTAAATGAGGTCAGTATGGTGTATAAAATGGAGAAAATATTGATGGTCAATCTGTGAACTTTTTCTGAAGTTATTTAGCTGGTGTGTTTACTTCTAGGCCATGAATGGTTAAACTCTTGGCTGTGACTAAATCTGAAGTGTTTCTAATAAAAAATATTTGTCCATTGTTTCATAGAATGCAAAAATAATCAGTCTATGACTGTAGAATGACAACTGACACAACTTGGCTACAGTCAGCCTCTTCGTTCAGTAAAGCTGCCTTGAGAGTGACAAACTGGAAAATTTCAAAGATTAAAACCAGTAACCTAATTAGCCAAAGTTCTAAAGCTGAATTTGTCCCTACCACAGTCATCCTGGCTTTTATGCACTGCTTTTTGTCATGTTATAATTCGAGTTTAGTAAGAAATTGGTCATACAGCAGTTATTATTTCTGTCTCTGGTAATTTGTGCCAGTGTCTTTTTGGATTCCAGGTTCCAGATTCAGTTAAATGTTTTTAAATTGTGGTTCTGTAATGGACTTCTAGAGGGTTTTTCTCCCTTTTTAGTTCCTCTCTTTTTCTTCTTACTCACCCCTGCTCCCGATAATTTGAAAGAATTGCTGCTATTATAGAAAAAATGTGGAGTTGTGTAAACAGAGGAGAAAGCAGCAGATGTGAACAAATTAAACATGCAGGAAAAAGAATATTTATGACTAGTAAATATTGATGACATGGAGCAGAAAGGTCTCTATGACCTAACCTTCGTTCTGTCACAACTAGAATATTAGCTTGTTTGAATAATGTTGGCTAATTGTGTTCACTGCAAACTGCAGTTAAAAGGAAAATTGTTCCTTTTGTCCTTTAGAGGTACACCATTTCTGGTCATGCTTTATGTTAATGCAGCTGTGTTGCTATGCTGTATGGACAGGTGTTTTGGGAGATTTTATGTGTGCTTTTTATATTTCAAAGGAGGATTATGTACAACCTTACACAGCATAGGTGTGTTGGCTTTATTTTTTATCTTGTCAGTGTAGATTGCTTATTTTCCAAGAAATTTGTCTTTTGGGATGGATAAGATGCTGTTACATCACAGAATAGGTAAATCAGTACATTTTGTACTGAATACAGAGTTTAGAATTTGTTAATTATTGTTATTACATAAAATGTGTGTGTGTGTTTGCAAATATGCTGTTGTGTTTCAGTTGTTCTCTGTTGGGGTAGAAACCAAGGATTTAAGGATTTCCTTGATACCTTGTGTGTTATGTCTTTATGCTTTGTTCTATGGTTGTTCTTTCCTTGGTGAAGTCATTAGAAGAGCACAATGAAACCATGAGAAATTCTGTGGTGGAGGAGCACATCATCAATAAGGTACACAGTAGTAATCCTCAAAGTTTTTTAGACCTTACATCATTATAGAATACTTTAGTTTTGATACGGTGCTGATTTCACTTAAAAAAAGTCTTTGCTGACACAGCAAGCAAACTTAAAAATTCACTTTTGCAAGGGATTGAGTTAAACTACTCTTGTTATAGAGTTTCTCTGAAACTTAATTATGCTAGAAAGCTGCATGAAGGAACCAGGTATGAACAATATGTCATATGAAATTCTGTAGCTGTGGGAAGTGAAGAGCTGAAGCTGAGATTTGCACAAGTGACAAAAACTTAGTAGCAGTATGATACATAGTATATACAGGACCCTTCACCAATATGAGATTTCTAGAATAGTTGCCTATAAGTGGAAGTGGTTAACTGAAGTTACAGCAGTTTGTTAGCATGATCTGGGTTTGCTACTGAAAATTTTCACTGAACCTTATTTTAAAGATGGTGACAAATGAACCCATGTAACAGTTTTGTAGCAAGTTTCTTGAAAGATTGGTACTGAAAAGGTATAATATTTTGCCTAGAAATTCAAATGAATACTGTATTCTTCAGTCTTTCTTTTGCAAAACTGATGTGAAGAGAAAAATGAGAACACCCTGTGATGTCCTTGAGCTACCTTATTATTATTAATTATATGATAAAGTGGTATTAGCAAATAGGTAATTGGAACTGACTGGGGAAAAATAATTTTAATTTCTTGCAGGTTTGTTCACCATAACACATAGGTCATGGTTTTGTATCTGTTTGTCACTGCACTTTCATGCAGTGTCACATGCATAAAGTCAACACAGTATCAATTTTGTTTTGACACAAAAAAAAGTATTCCACTTCTTCATCTGCAACAGCTGTAGACTTTTTTCAGGCTTGAAAAAATCAAAAGATCTTTTATTTTTCAAGTAAAATATCCTTGATTAAATCTTTTCAAGGTCAGAAGATTAAGAATTTGAAGATGAGAGGCTGGGAATAGTTCTAGAATAGTTCTTTGAGTTTTGAAGAAAATATACAATTTTACATTTGTAATTCAGGTTTAAACGTTCAGATCACCATTAGTTTGGCAGTGCCTTTTTTTTTTTTACTGTGAAATAATTTTGTAACTGCAGTAGACTGAGTCTGTAATCTATCAGTTTAATACTTGGAATGCTGAGCTCTTTAATTTTGAACAGAAGTGCTACATTGTTGGTAGAGCTTAGAATTTTGTGTGTGCTGGCAAATACCCCAATGCATTTCTAAAATACAAAATGGTAGACAATATTGAAATCCAACATTAGATCATATTATGAAAAATTAAAAAAAAAAAGTAATTGTAAAAAGTTTATGATACTGCAATGTACAGAATTCCAGGTTTATTCAATTGTTGAAGCTGACAAAGTTCAAACTTATTTTCTTGCTTAGCAGCTTGCCTGTACCTTCTTTTGGACTATTTCATCTGTTTCAGCAGCAAAAAGTGTTTGCTGAGAGCCTACAAAGACGTAACAAAAGTTTCTGAGAGCAAAACATCAAGATTCAAAGTTTTAATCATCAACAGCAAGTGTGTGCAGCCTTGCTGGTTTTCAGCATTCCTGAAAAACTTGAAAATGAACATAGGTGAATTCTGTGACAAATTACATTTTCTCTGTTGCTGTGGTGATCTCAACGTGGCAGTTGGAAGTAGATTATTACAGAAAACAGATTTACCATAATTGTTACAGGCTGTGTTTGTTGAATTTTCTTAGAATTCAAAGGAAGAAAAAAATAAAAAAAGGAAAAGAAATTTCATATGAAACAGTGTTTGGTCTCTGTACTTTCATTAAAAAGCAGTGTTGCATAAAAGTTTGTTTTTAATTGTGATTTACTTTTTAAATACAGATAGAAACAGATTTGGGATACCCAGGAGGCAAGGCAAGAATAATCCATAAAGAGTCTGACATCATTACTGCTTTTGCAGTCAATAAGGTGAGTGTAAAGGAGGTAGAATAATATAATTGTGTTGTACTTTCACCTGATACAGAGGTGGTAGTCCCATTGTGAATGTGTGAGTTAAGCTTTGCCAGCACCTTTAGCTACTTTTAGCACACAGAACTTTGAGCGCTCCCTTCTCAAAAGCACTTCATAATAACCTCTTCATAATTAAGCAGTTCTACTACAAATTGACTTTTTTTTCTATTGTGCTGTACATTGAGGGAATGGAGAGGTTACTTTTTTTTAAGCCTGTGTGTGGGAGTATTTGCCCTTTTGTCAAAGACAACAAGGAAGTAATCTTTTCCTCTGTTCAGCCATGTAACCCTTCAAAGTGGAGAAGGGGAGCTTCTTTACAAGCACTGTAGTATAGTTACCTGTTTATCCTCAGAAAAGCAAGGAGATACTTGAGCTGCTTGAGAGGGGTATAAGACACAAATAGTGTGTGATGATATCCCAGGTGCAAATAAGTTTTAAAAGAGAAATGTCAAATTTAAACATATATAGATCATATGTTTATATATATATATGTTTATAGACATGTATGTTTGGGGTTTTATAAATTAAGTATGTATTTGTTTGAACAACGGTGCCATAACCATAGAAAACTAAAATAAGCCCCTTTTTGAGGTTTCCTTTTGTATCTCCCTTTCTGTGTGTTACTTTTTTCAGGCAAATCGGAACTGCATTGCAATAGCATCAAGTCATGACATTCAAGAGTTAGATGTTTCTGCGATTTTAGCTACGCAAATCTATACTTGGGTTGATGAAGATGTGGAAATAGAAAATAAAGGGTATATTTTCTTTGTTTTCAATATCACAGCTTTGACTGTGGATAATTCAGAGTAACAAAGCATGGAATTTAATGTTGTTGTTTGGAATCTTAACTTACAGTGTTTTTTTCATTTACAGGGCTGATGATTTCTTAGTTATACATGCTCGTGATGATCTGGTAAATGTTCAGGGAACTACTCCTTATACTCATAGTAATCCTGGCACACCTATCAATATGCCTTGGCTTGGTAGTACACAAACTGGCAGGGGTGCATCTGTGGTAAGTCACTTTTCAAAGATTACCTTCATGTATTCTATCTGCTTATCTCTGTCTGTTCAGTGCTGCTGAAATTGTAATATTTTACAATTAGCGTGTAAGTAAATGTAGCTTGTCTGTGTAATCAAAATGAGCTAGATTTTTTTATAACAATTCCCTTAATAGGTGGTTCTTATAAATATTGGACATAATTTAGAGGACACCAACTAAGCAAGCAAAGCTTTTGGACAAGCCATATATGCTTTCTTTACTTAAGATGCATAATTTAAAAATAAAGAATTGGGGTTTAGGTAAGATGTTGCTTCTTAAATTGTTCTTTAATGGCTTGAAGCCAAATGCTCTATCTAAAAAGCATATATTCAGCAGATTTCAGGCTCTGAATTTGTAAGGATTGCGTAGAAATATTTAAATGAAATGTTGAAGTAGTTTTTATTTTAAGTATGATCTTCAGCTTCATGAAGCTTGGCCCTGAGCAAAAAGCTATTAGGTTAAATTTAATTCAGATCAAATTATAATTGTAATCTGGCCATTGACATTCTTATGTTAGCTCCTGTGCAGCATAGACACTGTCTAATAATGCAGATCTGTTGATTAGTTAGCTGAGAGATGCTTATTTGGAGGCACTTAATTAGGCTGAAAGGGTTGTAAAAGGCGCCATTATCTCTTGATCTTTCTGCACACAGATATGGAGTTTTCCTGGATAACTGAATGCATTAAGTCTTGGGACTTGGCTACATTTTGTCATTTAACAGCTCAAAGCAAGTCTGTAACTAGTGACAAAATTAAATAACTGTATGTTAATTAATATTGTAGTTGATTTTTGAAAATAATCTGTTGATTAGGAGGACTAAATAAGGGATAAGCATTATAGGAATGATAATGTTATCCACACATGGAAGTGGGTATTGTGCCAGTACCTACACCTCTGCCTTCCGTTTAGGAAACAGTGATCCTAGTTGTCAGTGTTGCAGCTCTATTACCACAATCAGGTGTCTTCTGCAAGTATTCTTTGAATGCCTTCACTGCCTTCTCCTCTAACTTCCATTTATGTATATAAATATATATGAATTTTTGTGTCTGTGTATTTCTCAACATTAGGTTGAGAAGTTATATAATATACTCTATAATATACTCACTCTATTATGTAAACTGTACTTACATGACTTTCTATTTTGTATGTAGTAGAACTTTCTTCTTAAAGATATTTAGTTATGCTTGTGTTGAATGCATTTGCTGTTAAACTTCGGACCTAAATTTTGTCTAGCATACTGTTTGACTGTGGCAGAGAACCAACCACAGCACAGAACAACACCTGCCCACTAGGGAAGAAAGACAAAGGTACCCAATGAAGGACAAAGTAAATGAAGGAAGATACAGGGATTCTTGGGAGAAAATAGTGTTGCTGTGGAAGGACTCAAACCTGGAAGAAAAGCAGCTTCACTAAAATCTTTCTTTTGCTACTATTTACTACTTTGTTCCTTCGGATACTACTTCTGATTCTTGTTGTCATCACTGCTTTTCCATAATGTGCTGCCTACTTAGTAGTTAGAGCCCACTGTTCTCTACCATTACTGGCTTCTCAGTCTTGTTGTCTTTGCTTCACTTTCATCAGCAAGGGAGACTATTGGACTCATGATACTCAAACAGTTAACGTTTTATTAGCTCTAAGGTTTTTTTGTTACTCTTCATTGTTTCCTGTTGCACAGTTCATACAAGGTAAGTAAGGAGGCTCACCACCAGACACTTCAGCACAGTGTGTTCACACAGTTCTTACAGGAGGTGTTTCTGAGAGAGCACTACATACTAGTACCTACAGCTTTGAAACTCACGTAATGTTCTCAACTGGTTGTTGTACAAGTCATTGTGACTGGCACCAATATTTACATGTTTAACAACTGGTGGGGTGGATTTTAAGTGCTTTTTTATTCTTTCAGGTTTACTGTATGTTAGGCACAAAGCACCCAGGTCTCCAGCAAAGTAACCAGTGCTGTAGCCATCAGCTGTTGTAAGGGGAAACTGAGGGCTAGCAGTCTCAAATGTCAGTTATGTTAATAATGGAAGTATTTGCACTGGATAATTGTGCTTGTCTTCTAAATTGGAGATGCTGCACCAGAGAGTTATGTTAGCAGTCTTTCAAAGGCATGTTTCTGTAAGTTTGCATTTTTCCAAAGCATAATCCAGGATGGATTGAGAGATTGTGATGCGTGCTTGTCTGTTGAATGAAGGAAGATGACTTCCACTGACTTCTGGGTAAAAGTTGGTAGCTCTAAAACTCAACAGAGCCCTTCATTTTAGTGAAGAAATGGAGTGAACATGAATGACTGTTACTCCATTTACACATAGAGATAAGTTGTAAGTTTGGGGAGCAAAGTATTGCAATTATAAATGCATGCACAAATCAGTAAATGTTTAAAGAATATCATCCTCTCTTGTCTTGTCCTAAACCTTAAAATGTGTATATGTTTTTACTAAACCATTTGACATTTTTCCTTGACATTTAAAGTACCTAAAGAAAATAAAAAGAAAAATACATATTTGAAGATCTTTTTATCTTCAGGAAAGTCTTGTGAAATAAACTTGGGTAACTGAGAAGCATAAGGTTTTCTCTTAAATAACTAATAAAGTTTTGAGAATTGAAATATCTAAATCTGCTTCCAAAATGTAATCAAGAGGATGCATTTGCTCCATTAATCCAAACCCAGGGAAATTTTAGCAAGAAAATAATTTCCCTTCCGAGAGCTTTTCCTCATTTTTGTTTTTGATAATTTAGAGAATATTACTTTTCTACTCATTGGATCATATGAAAAACACATGAAAATTTGTAATTCATACCTCCTTCCAGTTGACAGCCTGATATGATTGGAGGCAAGGGAGAATCATACACTTGAAATACCTGATCACTAGCTACTGCTTCATGACAAGCAGTATAAGAATACTGCACAAAATTATGGCATTTGAAAGTCACAGTTGGATTCAACGTGATCTTAAAGGTCTTTTCCAACTTAAATGATTCTCTGAAAGGAGTTCAGTGCCAGCTTGCTATTGGTGTGTAGTAAGTGGTAAGCTGCTGTGTTAAAGTGAGTGTTCTAGCATCAAAATTTCATTTGTGTTCTTATTTGAAGTTAACACCTGGCACAAATATAAAATTATCCACTTCTCCAATGTTCAGGTAGATAATACATGCATGAGCAAACCGAGTCCAACAATTTTCTGAGGAAAGACGGTCCTTGAAGTAGTCAGATACTTTTGAGAAGAACTATCAAGAAACAGAGGAATGAAAACTCAACTTTGATATACATTAATAGAAAAAAGTGAAGAGAGATCACAGGCACAGATATATTTCTGTGATAAAAAAATCCCTGCACGTTTTTTTCCTTTTGTGGGTTGGGCGTGCAATTTAATTGGATATGGTTTAAACATAATTGTCTGATGTCTCCGGGCCTCTTCATACATTGAATTCTTCCCAGTAAGAATTAATAAAATGAGAAAAAGAGCAATCTAAACAGCAATCTTGGCAATGCACCTTGCTCAAAGCAAAGTGTGGAGCATAGGAACAAAAGTGCTACTGAAAATTCATTGGATCTGTATTTGCAAAATTACGAAAAGTTTTGAAGAATTTTTTATTATTATTTATTTTTTAATGCCAGTTACTAGGTATATCACTTTTTCTGGATGGCCACAAATAACCACTTTCCAAGCAATGGCAATAAGTTAACTAGACTTGAAAATAGATATATTCCTTCCTTTTTTTACTTCTGTTAAAGTTTGTTTACCTCTTTCTTTACATGCTTCTGCCTCTCTCTTGCTTATCTTACAATATTCAGGAATATTCCAATAAATTTAATGGAATCAGAAAGGAATTGGCAAGAAAAGAGGTAAGATTGCAGTCTAAGGAGTGCTTATGTTTGGATCCATACATTTCTGAAGCAAAAATTTAATATTTACCTTGATGTATAAAGCTGCAAAAGTGTTAACATCTACACTAGTCTTGGAAGAAACTGACTTCTGTCTTAATCTCTAAACCCAGTACTTGCTTTCAGTAGGAAATTTGATAGGAAACAGCTCTCTGCCATCACTAATTATTCTCCAGTTCAATAACTTTTTGTTTAGCGGTACTGTTTAATTTTTTTCTATTTCATTGCATATTTAACAGATGCTCAAGAAAGCTATTAATAATGTCAGAAGAATGGCTTCGCACCCAACACTACCGTATTGTAAGTTCAGTTTTGTTTAAAAAAAAACAAAACAAGAAAAGTTACCTAAAGAGTATATATTTCTTATTGGCCTATTTTTTAGTATGCTATTTTATACTAGCACAGCAATCTACTATATGTTCTGAAAGTTGTTTGTAAGCCATATTTTGTTGAAACTCTTTATCATTTTAAATAACAACACTGGGGAATATAGAATAGCCTTTAGAAACAGGGATATTTTTATAGCAAAAAGTATTTTTATTTGTCACTTGAATGAAAGATAGTAGGAAAAATATGTTATTATCTCCAAGTAAATAGCTTCATATTTCAGTACCATCTAAATATAGTTCTTAATTAAATAATGAATAACATGAGTTCCAGTGGTACCTACTACTCCTACACCAAGCCAGGTACTATGGCACATATGTTGGCACTAGTTATTTTGAGATGGTGTGAGATTTTTTAGAACTTTAAAAGCTACAACACCTGTGAAAAGTCATGTAAATATTTTCTGTTGCAGACCTAACAGGTGCTCAAGATGGTAGTGTAAGAATGTTTGAATGGGGTCACGCCCAGCAAATCACGTGTTTTCGATCTGGTGGCAACTCAAGGGTAACACGAATGAGATTCAATTACCAAGGAAATAAGGTTACTGACAGAATGTTTCTGTACTTATTCAGTTCTCTTCTCCCTTCCCCCAGTACAACTTCAAATTAGCAGAAACTCACATTCTTCAAATCTGAAGTAGTTTTGAAGAATTGTGGACATTTTCTTTGCAATACATATGTATTTACTATGAATATATATTTTCTTTCAGTTTGGAATTGTTGATGCTGATGGATATATAAGTTTATATCAGACAAACTGGAAATGTTGCCCTCTTACTGGAACTTCACCTAAGCCATATTTGGTAAGCTGAAAACTAAATGAATTTCCATAAACTTGTGTTGTGCTCTCTTATTTCTGTGACCCTTCAGAAGAGTTAGGAGAGACCAGGGATTGTGCTGATAACCAGTATTAATCAAGAATAAATTATGTGTTGTTGCCATCCTGTGATTTGTCTGACAGACAAGTTCTTACATTGTAATCATACTTGCTAAGTGGAGAGTAGAAAATGCAATGTTAGATCTGAAATAACTTCAATGTTCATTGAGACTAGTCAGTAATTGTTAGTTGTCAATTAATTGTCCTGCTCTCCTCTGCACTGGTGCAGCCTCACCTTGAATATTGTGTGCAATTTTGGTCTCTGCAATATCAGAAAGATATTAAGCTGTTGGAGAGTGTCCAAAGGAGGGCAGCAAGGATGGTGAAGGGCCATGAGGGGAAGCTGTATTAGGATTGACCCAGGTCACTTTGTGTGTTCAGCCTGGAGTAGGCTGAGGGGAGACCTCATTGCAGTCTACAGACCCCTTCTGAGGGGAAGAGGGGCAGGCACTGATCTCTTATCTGTGGTGACCAGTGACAGGACCTGAGGGAATGGCCTGAAGTTGTGTCAGGAGAAGTTTAGGTTGGATATTAGAAAAATGTTCGTCACCCAGAGAGTGGTTGGGCACTGATCAGGCTCCCCAGGGAAGTGGTCACAGCATCAAGCATGACAGAGTTCAAGAAGCTTTTGGATGATACTCTCAGGCACATGGTGTGACTTTTGGGGAGAGTCCTGTGCAGGTCCAGGAGTTGGACTCAGTGATCCTTGTGAGTCCTTTCCAACTTGGCATATTCTGTCATTTTGTCATTCTGTAATTGACAGTTATGCAGGACTGAAAAGTATACTTTCATGAAAAATTAGGAGTTTCACAAGGTATACAAATACTTTTATATGGCTGTGCTCTTTAAATTGCTTTTTAACAGCTTACCTTCTTAAGATTTAATATTTCATGATTGCACAAAATACATTTCCTTTTTAATCAATTTATAAACTGCAATTTTTCAGACATGGCAATGTCATAACAAAACAGCCAATGACTTTGTTTTCATCAGTTCATCATCTTTGATAGCCACAGCGGGATTGTCTTCTGACAACAGGTAAGAACTGCTGTGATAATGCATGAAGATACTTTCTCTCTGCCACTTTGTTTTTTTGATGATTCTTAAGTAGTTTAAGAGCCATCTGTACTGCTACTTGATTTTTTTCTTTTGGGAGGGGGAGAGAAGCAATGTTTGCAGCTAAATTCATGTGTCTGTTAAAGGAGGTTTCATAGGGAAGCACAAAACTCTGTTCATGTTCCCTATGAGAGGGAAAGTAGAGAAGGAGGTCCTGAACTCTTCTCCCTGGGATCCTGTGATAGGATGGGGAATAGCTCAAAGCTGTGCCAGGGGAGGTTCAGACTAGACATCAGGAAACATTTCTCTTCCAGGAGGGAGTTGGGACCCTGGATCTGGCTCTCGTTAAGGAGTGGTCAATGCCTCAAGCCTCTCCGTGTTTGAGACATTTGACCCTGAGTAACATGCTTTAAGTTCTGGTCAACCTTTAGGTGTCAGGCAGGTGTACTAGATGATCCTTCTAGGTTGCTTCCAGCTGAATTATTCTGTTCTGTTCTTATCATATGAGCCTGTCTTAAATTACAACTAGCATAGCTCTTCATTTCACACTTGTTTTTGTAAGTAAGTATTGATCAAAAACCATGAACAACCGCTGACATTCCTCTGAGCTCAGCTACAAGAGATTGTCATCTCAATAGGAATCCTTTATGAGAATAGCCAGTCATAGAATGATTGTGTAGAAGGCATATTCTTGCAGTGTATCTATAACTATGGAAGTAATTTGAGGTCTGCTCAAAAGTAATCATTGAAAGACTGTTTTTAAGGTTCAGGTGGCTTCTCAGGTGTTCAAAATACCTTAGAACATTTGTCACTGATTTAAACTGCCTTTTTTTTTTCTACAGAAATATTTGTCTTTGGGATACTTTGGTTTCACCCACAAATAGCTTGGTGCATGGTAAGCAGAACAGAACCACCAGTATTAGATCAAATAAAGACATGAGGACATGATTATAAAACAGTTGTCCGAAGATACGTATATGAATAAAGGCACCTAATTTTATAGAAAATACTAATTGATATTTTTATAAATATATTGAACCAGCAGATATATAAATAATATCTCACATTTGTGTAGCAAATTTCACAGTTGAATTAAGAGATGAACTTAACTATCTACTTCTAGTGCATTTCTGCTTTCAAAGATTGTCCACTTCCATGGCACTTCTATTCTGTGTATTTTGCCAAATACTGTCAATGGTTTATATAGATAAATAGTATACAAATATTTGTATACTATTTGTATACTCTTTGTATATAAATACAAATAGTATTACAAATATGCTTTAGAAGAGTTATTTGTATAAGCATGCTTTTTGAGATATAATAAATATTTAGCAAGGTTTCATTAGGTTTATTGCTAATACTTTGTTGCGAGAAATACAACAAATTTCGAAATCTGAAATACAGAATTAAGATCAGAGAGTTGTGAACTTCCTTTACTTACAGTATGATGAATGCTTGATTGTATGTGAAGGACATGTGGAATCTTTAAATATAAATTTAGAGACCCTTTGAACTACAAGTGCAATCTACTGAGCTTTGTTTTGGAAATTGTAATTTTCATTCACTTCCTCCACTCATTTGAGGGAGTAGACATATCCAAATAAATGTGAAAAGCAGCAAATTATCGGTAAAATAACCAGTGGAAACTTGTAAGATACTTGGGCAAGTAGTTTAGGAGGAATTTCTGATGGAAATTATATGCCTTAAAATAACAAACATTAGAGACTTTGAAAATAATCTGTTTCTGGTAGGGATTAGTAGTTTGTGATTGGACAGGGATAAAAAGAAAAGGATTTTTTTGAGAATACTGTAGCTTGAGAATATCTGATGTGAACCTAGGATTACATGTATATGGTACTGCAACAAATGGGCTGGTTGTGATCAGTTGGATTACAGCACCAAAGTCACTGTTGCTACCGTGTTGAACCATTAGAGGTTGATGGAAAATTGAAGTTAGTAATGTGTTTTATTTGATTTACTTTGCTTTGGCTTTCAGCTTTTGTCTGTCATGATAGTGGAGCAACTGTGCTGGCATATGCTCCAAAACATCAGCTGTTAATATCTGGAGGCAGAAAAGGCTTTACATGTGTAATTGATCTTCGCCAAAAACAGCAGCAACAATTACTTCAAAGTCATGATTCTCCAGTCAAAGCAATTGCTGTTGATCCTACAGAAGAGTATTTTGTCACAGGATCTGCTGAAGGCAACATAAAGGTACTATGAGAGGGGGGGAGCAGAGATGATGTGTACATTGAGAAAGAGTCTTGTACAGGTGTGGAACAATCAGATGTCATATGCACTGCATTTGTTCTCAACCCTGACTTTTGCATTTGCTAATTTAATTGTGAAATACTAGTCTTACATTGCAGTCCTCCTTTTAATTAGCGGTACCTTAGTCCCTATTATAGAAAATGAATATTAATATTCTATACTTGTGTCATTACACATTGCTACATATTTTTCTTTTACAGTTAGTGTCAGAAAATAAATGCAAAATATAGTCCAGTTTCTCCATGCGTCATGACTGCTGAATTTTAAGATCATGGTAATTTTCCTTATAAGAGATTGATGTTTTGATGGTCTTTCAGGTATGGAGCCTGTCTACATTCAGTCTTCTTCACACTTTCATCAATGAGCATGCTCGACAGTCTCTCTTCAGAAACATTGGGACAGGAGTCATGCAGATTGAGACAGGACCAGCAAATCACATATTCTCCTGTGGTGCTGATGGAACAGTAAAGATGAGAATCTTGCCTGATAGATTCAGCCCTTTAAAGGATGTGTTAAAAAATGATGTGAAATTTATGATCTAATGTTTTTCTCAGAATAGTGAATAACATTCCCCTTTCTCCCATCCCTGAAAATGTTTTTCCTGGCACTAACCAACAAAGCAGATGCACAATGATAGCTTGTAACACAAAGATGTTTTGGTTTTTTCCTTTCTCCCCTTTGACCTCCCACTCCCCCATTCCCCAACTCTGTATTTATTACCTGGAGGTTTTAGTCCCTGATGCACTAATGCCTTAAAGATTAACAAGGTCCTTCAGATTTTGATTGTTGCCTAAAATAAAAGCTATATAGGACTCCTAATTATATAGTTATAATATTATTAAGATGTTGCTGAAGTGGTTTACTCTTCCTTTTGAGGTAATTACACTCACACCTGGAGCGTACCATCTAGGCATGACCTCTACTTATATTCAGCACGTGGCCACCTTCTAAAAGCGTGTCTATCCAGATGGAAACCTTAGGTAATGTTCTTTTTCACTGTGGCAGCCATAACTATCTCTCTTTTCAGTTTATTTAGTCAGCTGACAATAAAAATTTATACCTGTGTTTAGAAGAGAAACACAGTCTGTAGGAATGAATGCTCCTGGTCATGCAAGCATTCATGTAACGAGCCACTCTCTATATCCATTCCTGGAATCCAGGCTGTTTACCTCTCTTAACTTGCCTGATCTCCTTCCTCTCATCTGGATATAAGAAACTGAAGGATATTCTGTAACTTGTCTTCTGTTCTATAGCTTAAATCACTGCCATCAGGATGGCAGGCTTACCTTTTAAAAATAAATATATTTTTAATCCTGAACACTCCCTTTACAAAAATAAAATGTAAATATGAATGGATATCTTCCTAATAAAATAGTCAAGATTATGTGTGATGCCTTAGTCTTGATCAAAAAGTTGCAGGAAGATACTGCTTTAGGATATGGCACTAGAATTTCTTCAAAGACTATTTATTTAGCTGTATGTAGAGGAAAAAAATCCAAACTCAACCTAATTTATTTTTGCATTTTTTCTTCCAGTAAGAGTTTTTATTTAGCCCAAAGATACTCAGTTCATTCTTAGCACTTACATTCTTGTTTGTCTGCTTTTCCTAAGTCCTTTAAAAAAGGAAAAAGGAAAAAACTCAACAGCAAAGTACTTCAACAGTGTCAGACTTTGTACTGTATGTTTACATCTGGTGTCAAGTGAAAGAAAAAAAATTTGAAAAGGATGGATGGAGTTTGGGGTATTTTTTGCCAAAATATTAAACTGCATTACTTAAATGTTTGACCAAATTATTAATGCACAAGGCCTTTACAATGTTTTTAGTCAGCTAAACTGTTTATGTATTTTGGTTTACTTTTCCTTACTTGAGAGCTTGACAGAGGTGTAATTTGTAAATTAGATGTGAGGCTGAATTACTTGAATGCCAATGGTGTACTTTTTTGCTAAAAGATATTTTGTGAAATATAGCACCAAGATACTAACTGTAAAATAAACTTGTCAAATTAGGAACTATGGGGATAAACAAAGCTTAGCAGAAATGAAGGGCTTGTAAAATGAACTATGTAACATTCTCAGGATGCTTTTATCTTAAGAATATAAAGTTGTTTAAAAAGATTTTGTAAAATGTATTAAGGTCATTTTAAGTGTATGTTTTGCAAGTTGCAGTGCAAACACTATGAAGGTTTTTATGCACATAACCTGAATTTTCAAATTGTGCAATAAAAGAATGTGAATGTTTTGCCATGAAGAAACATGTGACAGCATTTCAAACTGGTACAGCTGTTCAGTGATTGAGTTGTATTTGTTCTTCCTTAACACTAGATTGAAATTGAGCTTGATATCAAAACAGTTTAAGTACAGTGATGGACCAGAAAAGTGACAAAAAGTGACACCACCTTAACAAAACAGACTTGCCCAATGGGTATGTCGTATCTGTTCAGTGGCTGAGTTTCTAATATCCTGTATTCTTATGGAAGAAGGAAAACAGTGGAGTAAACAGTAGCACAGTCCTTTAGAATCAGCTCAAACCGTGACTTTGTAGCTGCTTATATACATGCATCAGTTTTATACATCCACTGAACTAACAAAGTTACATGTGCAGAAATCATGGCAGTATTATATAATTATGTCCTTGATGTTTTGTCCTTAAATATTTATATCTCATTAGCTTTAATATTTCAAGCTCAAGTTTATTGTACTGGCAATCACAAAGAGCTGTCTTACTGTCTGCAAACTGAGAAGTTTTTGTATGTAATTTGCCAAGACATACAATGTTGTCATTTTTCTGAATAAAGCTGCACTATGAAAAATCCTGGCAAACTTATGCTTATACCAGAATAGTACTGACCGTGAGCAGGCATTTTCAATAATGTTTATAGTTACTATAAGCTATTCTGAAAAGTAAATTATGTAAAATCACAATGTATTTGCCACATCTTTATAATCTTTCCAATAAATCCTGCAGAAACTCAACCTTCTAGAATTCCATGTTGCTGCTATTTCATTTATGAATCAGTTGTTTGCTTGTGTAGTGTTCATTGATGTTTAACTATTGTAAGACAAATTATTGGTAGTTTTCTTGTAATGATGGAGTCAAAATGAGTTAACTTCTGTTGTAATTGAAACTTTTAAAGGGACACTCTCAACTTGAAATAGAGTCATTGGAGAAGAACTGAACTTAAAACTCTTCCAGCTATTGCCCTTAACAACTTCCACTGACTTTTGTCCTCCAGCAATTAATGCTTCTTTCCCGTTGCTATGCAAGTTACTCAGACTTAAGGGTAATAGTGCCTGTGGAGTGTTCTGTGCTTAAAGTAGCGATTTGCACAGATTGAACTTAAAATTTGCATTTACGAGTGCTCAATCAAAAATAATTTATTTTCCAGACAGAATAACTTAGCATGTAGTTGATAATGTCCCTTTTAAATATCATAGACTGGCAGTTGTGACTTGTGTTTGTCTGTGTAGCAATACATAATGCTATCAGAGTGTGTTATTCTTGTGTTGCTAACTGATTGAGTTACCTCAAACAGATACATGATCCAAGTTCTTTAGGATTACTTCAGTAACTTGTGGAAGTTAAAACTCTGGCCATCTGGGTACTTAAACTGGCTTCTGTGTGACTTTTCATTAGAAAATTTTCAGCTGACAGCTGATGTTGCAGGATGTTTATGGAGAAAAATGGAATTTAGATGCAGGTTTTGTACCATGCCACAGTGGTACAATGTGAAGTCATACATGTTCTACTGCATTTTAGGAACCTTGCTACCAGTTGCAGGAAATAAACTGTTCAGATATCCTACATTAGGTACCACTCCCTTCCTGTTAAGAGCACGCAGTGTTAGATTAGTTGCAATAGTTACAAAAAAAGCAACAGTGATTAAATGGAGATAAGCTTGGAGATGATAACTTCTCTAAGGTAATTTTTTTCAAATGTTTATTTTTATTAAAAATAGCAAAACCACCGCTAATGGCAGGTTCAGCACACTGATCAAACTACTTTCTATAAAATAAAGATACTGATTTACCAGCTTTCTTGGTGTTTCTTATTCCTCCCCTCTCCTACCTTTAACATCTGCATGGTTTTGATTTTTTTTTTCCCCTCTAATGCCTTAGCTTCTCGTGCTTTAGCTTTCCTTGCTAGCCTTTTGGGAGGGTTGTTTTTTGTTTTGTTTTTTCCCCAATGTGTAATCAGCAGAACTGAGTACAACTAAGTCATTTTGCAGTGGAATGAGGCCAATGTAGTGATGGCACTCTGTTTCTGCCACAGCGTTTTAAATCCCTTTTCTGTTTCATTTAAAGTTGAAAACCTGTGAAGGTCTTGGGGAGTTTCACCCCTCTGGTGTTCCCACCTTTAGCATATGTACAAGGATGAGTTCCCCTACTCACTGGGCATGAGTAGAGCACGCAGCTAGCCCGGCGGCAGCAAGCCGCTGCCAAAATTTAAAACGCCTCAGCATACAGGGCTTGCTGTTGCACTAATCGTAACTCCTATGGTAGCGGCGAGAGGCGGTGGCGGGGCTCGGGTGCGCCCCGCGGCGGGGAGGGTGGGGCTGGGCTGGCTCCGCTCCCGCCTCCGGCCCCGGGGCTCGGGCGGGCAG
>VZRE01009075.1:24434-36775 GCA_013396775.1 Cephalopterus ornatus
CTGCCCCGGCCCCTGCCCTGTGCGCCCGCTGGGGCCCCGCCAGTGCCGCTGGAACTCGCTGCCGGGTCTGGGGCCGGGTCGCTGCCGCCTCCTGCCCCGCCGGCTCTCGGTGCGGCGGAGCCCCAGGTGGGAGCCGCTCTCCAGGTGGGATCGTCCCGAAGCCGCGCTGGGAGAGTTTGGCCACGCGTCGATGTGTGTGGGTGGAGGCTGTACGGGGCTACTGCTCGGGGGCGCCGAAGCTCCGATGCTCCTCCCGGCCAGCTCTTTGCTGTTTTTCTAGAAGTGTTTCTGCTCGCCCGGAGTGGGTCGTCCCCCTCGCCAGGCTGTGCTAGGGCACAGGACTGATCTGTGGCTCTTGAGGCAGGGCAACAACGGTGGTGATGCTACTGATCTGTACGGTGGTGGTAAAAGACAAGACTCCTCTGAGATGTGTGAGTTTGGGTTTGAAGTACTATTAGCAAAAATCCTAAAACTGTGCCAGCAGAACTAGTTGTATCTTATTTACGTAGTACTAATTAAATGAAAGAAATCCCAGTTAAGTGCGGGCTTTTCCTTTTTAGAAGCCGGGTTGGTCAGACCTCCCGTGCTGAAGGTCTGTGTGTTTCTAGACACACGTGTCTCTGTACGAGTTCAAAGCCCTACCTGGCAACACAAACACACGGGCGAAGCAAAGCGCAGCCCAAGCGATGCTCCGTCTGCATGTGTCTTACTGCGGTTGTGCTCCTCTGCAAGTTGTTTCACGTAACTGCGTAGTGAAACCACTCCCGCTACAAACTGCCTGGTCAAAACTTCCCCCGAGCAGTCGGATACGCCAGGTGAGGAGCAATTAGCACTCACTGCCTGGGTTGACTGCTGCCAACTCTGTTTATCTCGGCAGCTCTAAATAGGAAATTTGCTTTGAAAGAGCACTGATAGTGGAACCAAGCGCAGAAAATCCAGAGAGGAGAAGTTTTGCGTGGAAGGAGATCCAAGACCTGTATTTGGAAGACAAAACTTGGTGAACTTAGGACATGCTTAAAAGCAGGAAGAAGGAACTAAAATGTTCTAGTGTATTTACATATTTGTCTTTATTTCATCTGGAAGCAGATTTCACCTGGAATACTATTGAAATGACAGTTATGGCGCAGATCTTTGCAGGAGCATAAAATACTGCAGCTTGAAATGGAAGTTGGTTGCTGTTTGCCTGACATCAGGAAGATGCTAATTTCTGTTAAATAGCAACTAGCCTAATCCGACCATACCTAGATTTCAGTGTGCTTTATGACTTAATTTGTCTATTTTGAGTATTTTTTAAATAGTTGCTGCTAGGTAAAGAATAATAATTGCTGCTTGAAAAGGGTGAGGAAATAATCAAATAGTTGGGAAATCTCAACTTTAGTCACTTTCTTACTGCAGTACATCAAGATGAGTCCACCAAGTGATGGACAGTAAAATGCCTAATAATCATTAAAGCAGATAATGGATACCTACAGATTATTTTTATACAAATAACAGGAGTACAGAATAACAATGTAATCAGTAGCTGATTTGAGATAAGTTACATTTTAGGATTAATTTTCTTCTGGGTTGCGAATGTTCACTCTTGAGTTTACCTCTTAATAGAGGTTTTGGCCTAGAATTCTGTATGTTTTTAAGTAATTCTCGTATGTGAAAGGTAAGAAGATGGGGAAAAAAAAGTGACCAAGTGGTATTTGTCATGATCTTACCATTGCATATATCCATTTAAACAACCTCCTTAATCTAAATGGTTGGTAATATGTTTCCCACAGCTTTTTTCTTTATTGATTACATTCTAGAAGCTGTGACCACTGTCTGGGTAAATTTGGTTATAGGTTCTTACATCCCTAAGATATAACTTAAGGCATTTCAACTTTGCTCCTCTTCTTTTTCTCTTTCTTTTCCGATTGCCTTGGTAGGTAGGTTTCTTGCCATTTCTTACATTTTCCCACCATTAGGCAGATAATTTAAACTACTTCATCTTCTCCCACTGACAAATTTCTTATGCTTTGTTTAAGTTTGTTCTTATGCTTTCTTTTTAGCTTTTCCTAAACTTCGTGAATCTGATTGATCTGATGAACAAAATGAAGTTCTGCTGAAAATCAAGTATATAGGAAGAATTTTCTCATAGGGAAAGTATTTCTTGTACACAACATAGCTTGAGCAAGTGTCAAGACATATTCCAGTAATGTGTATCTCAATTTGCCACATTCTAGTGCTCTTGTCTTTTGTTTGGAGTACCAATACACGGAATGTGGTGCTCTGGGAACTGATGATTTAATGGCAAAGTAACTAGGGGACTTTTTAGGGTTGTTCTGGGGTTTTTCTTTGTGTCCATCTGTTCACAGCCCTTAGCAACCATGTTGTCAATTTTATCTGTAATAAAAATGTTTACAATATTCTTCAACTGTGATGGAGTGCAAAAAGCTAGGCCTCTTTATTTGAGAATGGCTTTGTAATCAGAGAAAGTGAGAATGGCCTTGAAATCAGTTATGTTTATTTTTTTTTCTCTTATGCCTCCAGCATCTTCAGATCATAAGACCCAGGTAAATGTTATGTATGTTCAAGAAGTTAAGCTGGCATTTTGTCAATTAAGCATGTGAGCAGGAAGTTTCACACAGCATTTTTACACTTTCTTTCTCAAGTAATGTTTTGCTCAAACCAGAATTTCCTTTTTTTTTAACCTGAAGATTGACCTCACCCCCACTGAGAAGCGAGCTCTGTGCTCGGAGCCTAAGGTGTGCAATTAGCAGAGCGGTTGTAGCACTTGGCTGTTTCCTTAGCACCTCTTAATAAGCCTCAAAGAGGGGGAGAACTGCAGAATACATGATTGAAATTAGAAGCTGTTACTGCTGTGCTTCAGGTGCAGTTTTCTGAACTGATTATTGACACTGTCACTTCAAGCCAAAACATCACTTGCTTTTTCTTTAGTTCATTGTCGTTGTTCCTGAGATCTCTTTAGTAAAGCAAGTGTATGAGATGGAGTATTAAACAAAGCACAGAGCTTGTAAAAGATACAAGTTAAAGCTATTCCTTAATTTCAATTCTGTTTTTATGTAGAAACCCATATAGTTAAAAGTGAGTGTCTCAGCTCTTGTGCAAATCACTCAGGGATTTAAAAGGTGTTACATGCCTTTTAGGTGATAAAACCCTTAGCTGGCATCCATCCGTTAATAAGGTGTATGTGGAAGATTAAGTCCAGAAGACATTAGTACCAAAATCTGCATTTCTTTCAATGTCTTCTCTTTAACTAAAAGCATATCTTCTGACAGCTGAATTTTAGTTTTAAATATGCCTTGCTTAATCCAAAATCTGTTATTTCTTCCGGAAATGGGATTGTGTATTTTTAAATAAATATTTTTGAAGGTCATTTTACATTACAGGAGTAGCAAAACCGAGTATGTTAAAAGCTGGCATTTTCTCCCACTTGTGAAATACTGCAGTGAAGAATGCAGGAGTGCAGTATTGTTAGTCTGTGGAAGTCAGCCTAGGTGCAGTTTTTGCTAGTGGTAGTTGGTTGGATACCTGTCTAACCCTGAGTGGTGGTTGTTAAATCACATGGAGGATGTGTCTGTGTGAGCAATGGGCTATGCTCTCTGCATCCACAGCAGAGTATTTGTATTTTTATCCATGTCTGGATGCCCCAGAATTCAGAATGAACTGGTGGAAATTACATTTACCATGTGAATTTGATATTACCTGGATCGACAGCAAGATTTTAATTGTATGGTGTGCTGAAGTCTTCCTCAACTAATAGCTTATTTTCTGCTGCAGTATTGCAGCCTTACAGGAGCATGTCTGAATGCTGTGCCCTCCTAAGGACTTGGTATTGAGAGGAATTCAGGATATAGAAGAGCAAAGCCAACTCTTTTAAACAGAAGTGGATGGTGTTCTGTGGTTGAAGATTTTACATGCTTACTTTCTCTTAGTTGGCTTCATCTGGTATTTATAAACTAACTTCCTGCTAATCAAGTGTTTTTATAGAGACAAGATGTTTTTTCTTGCTGACTGTTTTGTCCTCTGAACTTACTGGGGCTCAGATACATTCATGGTGGACTGTCTTAAATAACTCAACTAAAGAAAATCCTGTAACTGTAGTTCATGTTATTCCTCTACATAGCATATACGTGTAAAAGGAAAAGTTATATTAAACTGTAAGGCACTGAGAAGCAGAAAAATAAGCTCCAAACTGAGAAAGCATATACCTGCATGTGATGATCTTCAGATATGTTTGTCCCTTTAGCTTTGAAGTTGAATGCCTAATTTGTGAAGGAAATAAAATCTTCTAGTTACCAGATTTTTCAAGCCCTTTGTCCTTTCCAGCATGCATATGACACACAGATAGTGTCATAAAAATTGGCTGTCTTGAAAGGCTTTTTAAGTAATAATAAGTGATCCAGCAAGGCAAAAAAAAAACATGTTAGGTAAAAAATTATTTAAGAAGGGAATAGTAATTTTCTCCAGATACATGCTAAATTGGAATTTATCAAACAAAATGTTACCACAAATACCAGTGATTGATTGTGAAATACAATGTGTGTAACCACTGATTCTCCATGACGAGGAATTTCCCTCTAATTTCTAGCTGAAGGAAGTTATTTTGGACCCAATTCTCACACTGCAGTGTTGCCCACTTCCAATTTGATGCATGATACTGAGCTATCAGAAATGTGTTGGCATTACTGCAGAATATTATACTTGCCTGAAGAACTTAATTTACCTACAAGTACAGCTGAAGTTCTGGAAGTTAATCTTGAAATCCTGGAAAAAAAGATATTAAAAACTAGGCTTCAGATGATGAGGAGCATTCTGTCAGGAGTCAGGTGGGTGTGCTAACTAGCACTCCTGGCATGAATACATTGCTGCCATCACTCAGTTCTAAAGAAAAAAACCTTAACTTCCTGCTTTTGCCAGTTCTGCAGAAATCTAAGACATAACCAAGTCTTTGCTATTGACTGTACTATTGTTGATGGGATGACGGTGGGGGGGGAATAAAGTAATTGCTACTGTTTTCTTATGGACATGGGCATTGAAAATGTTAACCTTTATAGTGGAAGGTATAAAAATAAGAGATATGTCTGGGCTTATAAATCATCTCTGTGTTCCAATTTCAAAACGAGGGTTTTGCAGAAAATCCTTTTTATCCATAAATAGCCCACTGTGTAGCAGAAGGCTTATCCCCAGTCGCCATAAATAATGAAATGCCCTGAGATATGATTCAACTTTTTTGTTACAATGTCTAAAATAAATACCTGCCTCTTGACTTAACAAAAGCATTCCAGTGTGTAGTGAGGTTGATGCTGAGTGAATGCCAGGCACCCACCAAAGATGTTCTATCACTCCTCTCTACACCTGGACAGGAGAGAGAAAATAAAGCGAAAGGTTCTTGAGTTGAGATAAGGTGCATAAGAGATCGCTCACCAATTACTGTCACAAGCAAAACAGACTCATCTTGGGGATATTAACTGAATTTATTACTAACAAAATCAGAGCAGGATAATAAATCTTAAAAACACCTTGCTGCCACCTTTGCCGCCTCCTCAGCTCTACTTGCTCCACTCCAGTGGTATGGGAGACGGAAATGGCGGTTATGGTCTGTTCATCATACACCATTCTTGCTGCTGCTCAGGGAGAGGAGTCCTTCCCCTGCTCCTGTGGGGTCATTCCCGTGGAACACAGTCCTCCACTAACTTCTCCAATGTGAGTCCATCCCACAGGCAAGAGTTCTCCACAAAGTACTCCAGTATAGGTCATTTTCCAGAGGGTGCAGTCCTTCAGGCGCAATCTGCAGTCCCACAAAGGGTCACAAGTCCTACCACAAAACCTGCCTCTAGTGTGGGCTCCTCTCTCCATAGGTCTGCAGGTCCCTGCCAGGACCGTACTCCAGCACGGGCTTCCCACAGGGTCACAGCCCCCTCTGGGCATCCAGCTGCTCCAGCATTGGTCTCCTCCACAGGCTGTAGGTGGATCTCTGCACTCCCATGGTCCTCCATGAGCTGCAGGGGCACATCCTGCTTTACCATGGTCTGCACCACGGGCTGCAGGGGAATCTCTGCTGGGTGCCTGGAGCACGTCCTTCCACTCCTTCTCTACTGACCTTGGTGTCTGCAGAATTGTTCCTCTCACATATTCTCACTCCTCTCTTCGGTGGCCTCAATTACATCTGCCCAATAATTTTTTTCTCCTTTTTAAATAAGTTGTCAAGAGGTGTTACTTCTGTTCCTGATTGGCTTGGCCTTGACCAGCGGTGGGTCCGTCCTGGAGCTGGCTGGCGTTCGCTCTGCAGGACGTGGGGGAAGCTTCTGGCAGCTTCTCACAGAAGCCACCCCTGCAGCCCCTCCCTACTGCCAAAACCTGACCACACAAACCTAACACATGGTGTTATTTCTGTACAAACAGTTATAAAGGGATTTTTGTTGCTGCTTTGCTTTGAGGAACAGAGAGGAAGTTGCTGCTTATGTTAATTACTAATCACAGTTTTATATGAAGCAGTCAGTTTTTAGGTCTCTCTGTATATTGTGGTTAACTGATATGAAATAGGTCGCAAAACCATACCTCCATATTTTGCAAAACATTTTTTAAGGTTTTTTTGAGTGTTTAGATACTGTGGTTTCAGAATGTAGAGAAATTCTAGTTGTTTTTGAAAGGTACCTGTGACTTTCTGACTCATCTGCTGCAGATGGTTCTCTCTGAATGATAAGTAGTGCACACATAAAAAACCTAGATAAGGTAAGCCTAGTTAAATGGCCTGCAATTAAGCCCCGATTATTGACCCAATTTAGAGCATTCATAATTAGATATGTGTTTATTTATGATATCCTTCCACTTCTAAGCAGAAGAGTATTTTTTTATGTATGCTTAGCCCATTTTCTTTAGTCTATTAAAGTAAATTTCAAGTTCTGTGGAAGAACCTTTGCCTACCATAAGCTCCTCCCACATCCTTCTTGCTGGGTTTGGAACACAAACTATGCATTTTATCAGCTGCATTTCAGATGAATTTTTTTTATTTCATGATTTGAGAGTGAAACAAAAATGAACAAAAGCCGTTCAGCAAAATTTTTGTTTAAATTCCAGCTCATCTTCATGTTTTATAGTCAGTAATTGTTGATGCTAAGATTTTGTTTAATCCTGCTATGTAGAGTACTGTGTTTATGACTAACTGAAGAATTGTTTTGTTTAAAAAAGATTAATCCCTTTCTAAGGAGGAAACCTAGTTTACCTTTGTGTCTTTGATATATTTTAATTGCTGAGTTTATATGGAAGAAAGTACTTTGCTACTGTTGGGCCTTCCAACTTGTAGCATTTGGGATTCCAGACGTAAAATCTGCTTCTCAAGTAGAGTTGATCTTACTTATAGTGTTGCTAGAACTTTTAGCTGTGTTATCTTTTTGGCATGACTGGAATGATTTTGTAGGTGGCTAGGTGGGGTTTAGTGGCATGTGAAACTTAGTTATGGTTTTCATGAATTTAAAAAGTAGAAGCTTTTTTGCGTAAGTTAGAGGGAAGAGGACAAGAGGACAGAGCAAGAGGGACAAAGCTGAGCTTTGTAGGAGCCTTGAAGTTTGCTTAGTTGTCCAAAACTTTGTAAGTCAAGTTAGAAGAAGGTAGTTGATAACCTTTATGTTTAGCTGTTAAGTTATAGCTGTTGTTACAGTGAAACATGGAATAACACAGATCAAGGACTTTTTTTATTGTTGCTGTACTTGAAATTTTTGTGTAACAAGATCAANNAACAAGATCAAGAAGCTGTACTGTTTTATTTTATTAACCTTGTGATGCTAACTGACTCTCTTGCCTCTGAGCTAAAGAACAGATCTGCATTGGTGGGATAACAGGTTTGTTTAATATTTCATGTGTCCTCCTCCACCTTCTTAAAAGTTAAAGAAACAACTATATGAAATATGTGAGGTTCATTTGTAGAGATATCTTCTGTGGAAGTCACGATTGGATTCAGGATGAGTGTAGCAAAGTTTTTGTGAACCTCTGTTGAGAGCAGCCCTGTGGAAAAAGACTTGGGGTTGATGGTTGATAGAAGACTCAACATCAGCCAGCAGCGTGCACTCACAGGCCACAAAACCAACCGTGTCCTGGGCTGCATCAAAAGGAGTTGTGGCCAGCAGGGCAAGGGAGGTGATTCTGCCCCTCTACTCCACTCTGTTGATACCCCACTTGCACAGCTGCATCCAGCTCTGGGGTCNCCCCAACACAAGAGCGAAATAAAGTCCAGAGGAGGCCACAAGGTTGATAAGGGGATTGGAGTCCCTTCTGTACAAAGACAGGCTGAGAGACTTGGGGCTGTTCAGCCTGAAGAAGAGAAGGTTGCATAAAGACCTCCTAATAACCTTCCTGTATCTGAAGGGGGCCTACAAGGGAAGCTGGAGAAGGACTCTTTATTAGGAAGTGTAGTGACAGGACAAGGAGAAATGAGTACAAGTTGAAAGAGAGTAAATTTAATTTAGATATTAGGAAGAAATTCTTTACTGTGAGGGTGGTGAGACACTGGAGCAGGTTGCCCAGGGAGGTTGTGGGTGCCTCCCAACCCTGGCAGTGTTCAAGGCCTTGAGCAACCTGGTCTGGTGGGAGGTGTCCCTGGTGGGGGCTAGGCCTAGGTGATCATTAAGGTCCCTTCCAATGCCTTAACATTCTATGCTTCTATCTTCCTGTGATTTCCAGCAGTTTCAGAATAATTTAAACACACTGAGCGGAAACTAATGGTCTTTCTCTGTTTTACTGCAGTTTTATTTTCTTGTATTATTGAGTAGTATTTAAAGTTATTGTGTATAAATGACAGAATGCTTTAGCTTCCTCTCTGATGACATAATGAAATAATACAGATCTGTTATAAGCAGTGCAGTGGAAATCTTGATTTTTTTTTTTTAGCTGCCAGATCTTTTTTTCCTCTGGCACTTGACAACATATTGAGAAGTGGAATTGTTTCTTATTTGAAGAGCTCATTCTGGCAGTAGTTTCTATGATACTTTTGCATTGCCACGAATTATATATCAAGGTCTTATCTACTGCATTATGTGAATTCAATTGATTATTTTCAGGCATACCCACTTAATTGGTTCTCCATTAAAATGTTTGTTGTAGTACTTCAGTGCATTAGATTATGCTCATATTAAAGAAGTAGTAGTATTAAAATCTGGTTTCGCTTGGTGCTTATAGAAATTCATTAGAAGTTACTTGTAGCATTGAATAATAGTGGAAATGTGATTAACAGTTGAATTGTAGAAAAAGCTGTGTAATCCAGACTATGAATTTGTGTTGTATTGGTCTGCAAAACACCACACTGTTCAGTGATGCAGAAAGTATGCTGATTGCGACCGAACGCTTTTGTGCAGGTTTGCCAGCAGTATTTGCTGTACAAGTGGTTTTGAATATGCAGGTGGATAGTTTAAAGTCACTTGAAATGTGAATTTTGTTGTTAATACCAGGAGGATAACTGGGGAATAGATAAGGAGGAATACTGAATGTGAAGTGAGTGTAAACCCCACATTTCCGTAAAGATTTTGCTTTGCAAAAAGTACCCAGTTCTACATATCAAGTCAGGTGTTTTATTTCAGTGATCGTAGAATTGAAAATATTTTCAGAGTGGGTCCACCTGGTTTGGGAGTCAGCATTTGAGACCTATAAAACCTGCAAGGGCCTAAAACCAGAGTATGTGCTGCTGTTCTGTACACAGGAAACCATGTCACAAAAACAACCCTATTTTCTGCTGAAGCACAAGAGGTTTTATGTACGTGACTAAGTTTGGGGAAGGAGAGTGTATTGTTACAGTGGACTTTGAAATTGAATTTTAACATTGTAGGAAAGCAGACCTCTCTACTAGCCAAGGTTAAATGCATCATGCAGCACTTTAACAATCTATCAGTGTTACAAATGTAGGCGGGAAAAGAAGTACAGGGGTCCACAGCTAAAAATGCAGTTGCGGCATGTTTCATCTTTATTTGTCTTAAAAATACTTAGTTTAATAAGTTAGTAGCTACAGCACAAATCTGAAAGTTGGTGTTCTGTGTCATACATGGATGGAGAAGAATGGCAATTGACAGATAAGCAAAGCAATAATTAAATAATTAGCTAGGAGGAGTAAATTCAGAAGTTGATCAAATACTGGAATAAGGATAAGGAGAACCTTGAGAAGCTTAAATGAACTTCTTGAGATGAAAATCAAAAGACTGAAGAGAAAAAAAAGCCATGTATGTTTAAGGCTTTATTTTTTCTTAATATGAAGAACTGGATAACACCATAATGAAGTAAGGTAAAGCTATTAAAACGTGTAAAAGTCCCAGGCAGAAGAGAATTCATTTCCAAAGTCTTTTCATGGTTTAGATACCCAGCATGACAGTCTGAAACTATCTGATCATGCAGATTTTTTTCTGTGCTCTGTGAACTAAGGGCTTGTTATGCAAAAGTGGTGGAATCAGTGAACTAAAGCTGTTACGGATATTATTCTCTTTTGGGTGCATATGGGCTGAAAACACTACAGTAAAAATGCACTGGTGGCTTGTTGGCTTTACAGCCTGCATTCTCATCAAGAAAAGCTGTCAGACCCCTTTGTACCATTAAATGAGCTCACAGCTGGGGCACTTCTCTCTGTGAAGGTCAGTAGCTGGCATGGTGCCTCAGACCACAGGGATGTGTGGAGCAGAAGCATCAGATGTGCCACAGCTGTTCTGGACAGCCTGCATCTTTTGGGGGTGGCCTTCAGGGAGGCAGGCACATCACACAGAGTGCCTTGCAAAACCCTCACATGTGTCACGAGGTTGTTGATAATGCCTGGAGGAACCACCTGCCTTCAGTAATGCTGTGGTATCAGACAGGGGTGTTTGTGTCTCCTATGTTCAGGTGGGTGACAAAGTACAAATATTATGCTGTTGTGCTGGACAACTGAGGGAAATAAACAGCTTGTCAGTTATGTCACACAGACGACATGAAGACTGGTAACCATTGCTTAATTTTTTCTGCTGAGGCAAATTCAACTGAAGTTCCCTCAAGGGCAACACTACTGTGCCTGACTAATTTGGAGGCAGTTTGTTCAGTTGCACAGTGTTGCTGCAGTGTAACCCTGAAAATAACATGCCTTAAGTTTGTTTATACCATAAACAGGACCATGTTGTAATTATGATTTTCAAGCTCTGGAGCAAGTCCTGCTGGCAAAAGTCCTTTATAGTCAGATCTGGGGAAATCCTGTGTTTTGGAGAGCCCCCATCCCACTCTCAACCCCTTTTATTGAAAGAAAGTACTAGGAGACCAGTAACTTTCTCCAAAATAAAACATACAGATAAATGTTGGATCCTGCTCAACTTTTATGTTAAAAAGCACATTGTGACATTATCTGCTCCCTTTTCTGTGAGTAATCTCAGAGCATCTTTGAAAACTTGTTCAACTCAGCAGTACTGGCCACCTTACTTCACAGTCCTTCATGAACAGCTAAAGATCAGATCACCCTAAATGGATCTGTCTGAGGAACAAATAACTCACAAACAAAAAAACTGATGGTGTGTGTCTGGCTGGTACATCCATTGCTATGTCTGTACAAATAGCATGGTGGTAGAGTAACTAGCTCTTAGAACCTGACATAGGAAAGTTGTATCTGTGTATATCAGTTTGAGAGCTGGAGTATCAGTTTTGTCTGATGATAGTTTTAGGAGATGCACTATTTAATGTAGCCATGTGAAAGGTTATCACATGGTGAGTGATGGGGGAGGACACTGAGGTATGTCTGCGATGGGCTCCCAGAGCTCCTGATAGTACCAATTTTTGGGACCCTCACAGCCTACAGCAGAGCACAGCACTAGGTGATTGTGTCCCAAAGTTATGCTCCTGTATCTGAAAACTTTGGCTGGATACAGTAATGTTTGAAATAGGAAATAGCTGTCTGTACAAACACATTTACTGTGCAGCGGTTACTCTGTAATACTCAATGTGTGGGTGCTTATAGCAAAACTAACTCCTATTTTGTATCTAGATTTTGAAAATTTCAATGCAAGATTTCTTTGAGAGAATATAAGCTAGTCAATTGCTTTAAAATAAGTACCTATGTTTTTTCTCCCTTACAGTTATTTAAAGTTGTGGTATTTATGCATAATTTAGTTTTTATCTATAAACAGACATTGATGGAGTAGTTCTGTTACTTAAAATGGGAATCCCAGGGTGGTTCACAAATCCATGTAGTTTAGGAAAAATATTAAAGCAATGATATTTTTGCGGTGCAGCTTAACAGCTGAGAGAAGATAAAGTAATGAAGTTCTTCTGACATAAGCTAGTAAAATAAGAAAATGAAATTTAAAAACTGTGGGAAGACTTCAGGCAGTAACTTGCCTACTTCCTTAGTACTATCT
>VZRE01009075.1:36806-47392 GCA_013396775.1 Cephalopterus ornatus
AGTGCTCTAAAGAAAGTCAACAGATTAGTTTTACATTCATCTCTTCTTGTAGTACCTCTGGCAGTATACAGGTACATATATACATAGGAATGTTTAGTCTGACTAGCAAATTTTGCAGTTCCTCTTGTTTGTGTGATCTTTCTATACAGGACTTGTATTAAATTCTTCTTTCTCATGCTCTTCTTCTCCCCAAAACCCTTGGAGATATTTGAGTAGTGTAATATAAACGTAGCCCGAGATGTCCCAGTAAGAAATAATTATCAGTAAGGAAAACAGGTTCCTCTTTGAGTACACAAAACCTTTTATTGACAGTAGAGGTGTGTAAGTGAATTAGTGATGATGGCTATAAAGCTGGTTGTGTGATCCAGGGTGAATATCTTCCAGATGTTGAAGTGTTGTCTGTTTTGAACAAATCTAAACTGAGGTGAAAAGAGTCTGTTGGAGGAAACCTTTCACTATGAAGTTCTAAGCTCCTTTTGCTTTACATGGGTGAAACAGTTGAGATTTTTTCTATTTGGATAAAACTTCCTTCCACACTGTCAAATAGAACCTCTTCATTTCTGTTGTGTTTTGCAATAATTTAGATGAGGAGCTTTCAGTAACTGGTAGCATTTGACCATTAGTATAATTTAAGATAGTTTTCTTATGTAACAGATTGGGTTTTATACTCAATTTAGGAGATAATTCATACCAAGTGAAACTCTATTATACACAGGAACGTTTCTCAGACATCTGATTGTAATGTGTATTTATTAATTTGATTCATTAAATGCAATGTGCTTTAAAATCTGTTTTTCTGCCTATGATTCAGATATCTTATTTTGTTGTTTTTTGTTGTTGTTGAGGTTTTTTTTTTGTTTAGTTTTGATTTGGTTTGGTTTTTTGGGGTTTTTTTTTACAGAGTGCCAAATCCAGACGGTTTTCTCTAAATTTCTCTGTAACAGCTGCATGTAGTTACATGTGCATCAAGTAAGTGTAGTATGTCTGAATAGTGTTCTCTTCTGCATTAATAACATACAGAAACCACTATGATTAAAGCTTTTCAGTACTTGGGACCACAAGTTAGATTTCTTCTCAAAACCCAGTTTTTCCCTTGCTCTTTCAGTGTATAGGACTCAAGAAACTACTCAAGATGTTCAGACCTGCATTTTCATTCATGGCTCTTGACATATTTTATTAAGCAGACTTCATCCCTGTATTTACTTGGAAAATGCCTTGTATAGAGATAATTTCAGCATGCTAGTGTTCTATGTGTTTCCTTAACTGTGTGCTCCCATTTTTTTCAGAATCACAGTATGGCCTGTGTTAGAAGGGACCTTCAAAGATAGCCTATGTCTAACCCTGGCCCCCATCGTTGTCAGGGCCATCTTTCACTAAATGGTGTTGCTCAAAGCCTCATCCATCCTGGCTTTGAACACTTGAGTGTTTGAAGGGTTAGGGCAGCCTGTGCTTCTCTAGGCAACCTGTTCCAGAGCCTCACCCCTTATGGTAAAATATTTCTGCCTTACATCTAATATAAAGCTACCCTCTTTCAGTTTTAAGCCATTTTACCTTGTCTGGTCACTACGGGCTCTAGTAAAAAGTCTTTCACCATCTTTTAAGTCCAAAGTATTAAAAGGCTGGAAAATTGCCCCCAGATCCTTTTCAACCCCAGCTCTCAGCCTGTCTTCATAGGAGAGGTGCTCCAGTGTTTGGATCATCTTTGTGGCCTCCCCTAGACTCACTCCAGCAGGTCCATGTCCTTGTGTTGGGGACCCCAGAGCTGGATGCATTACACCAGGTGGGATCTCATTGGGAGTGGAGTAGGGAGGGAGAATCACCTCCCTTGACCTGCTGGCCATGCTGCTTTTGCTGCAGCCCAGGATGCAGTTGTCTTTCTGGGCTGCAAGCACACCCCACCAGCTTTATGTCCAATTTTCCCTATTTTTTTTTAGACTCTTTTGCATACGCTTGACCATATTTACAGTTCCCACCTTGGTAATTAGTCTGTGCAGTTAGAACGTTACAGATGGGCAATAGCTGGTTCCAAAAAGGCCCTGTAATGAAAGTCACAAGTTATTCTGCTTTAAATCCTTCCAGCCTCTATTCTTTTCAGGAAAAGTTTGCCTAATGTTATGAAAAACAATGCATGGCCTTAATTCTCTAGGAAAAACAAATAAGTTGAGAACAGTGAAAGCAGTCATGTAGCTGTACCAGGTGACTGCCTTAATGGCTTTGACTACATCCCACTGGTGTAAGAAATTTCAAGGAATACTTTATTATATTTGTGATTTTCCCGTTTAGAATGACATACAACTGAAATAGAGTCTCATTTCCCAAAAGAGATGTTCTCAGCTAATGCAAAAGAAAATGGAGGTTGCATGAGTCTTAATTCATTTAATGTTTAGCTATGAAACTTCCATATCCTTCTGGTATAATGTAAGTTTTTAGGAACTTGTGAAAAAAAATTTAAATCTACATCAGACTTCTAGATGCTTTAAGTGTCATCTATTGAGATCATTTAGAAGAAAGAAATAGTTTAGTGCAGGGTACTTTGTGTTTCAGGGGAATCAGGCTTTTTCTGTTTGTATTCAGAAAATGTATATTTGGAATGTTTCTATATGTTCTTGTAAGTATTACTGATTCTGGTGTGGGGGGTTTTTTCTTACAATTCTGCTTACATGTAAAGGGAATGCACCTCTCCTGTTTTGTGAGAACCCCTGCTTTGTTTGTCAGCCATGGGAAGCGAACACTTTCAGCCCTTACACACTTGATTGGGTAGCATATGTAGATTGGGAACCTGTTTTTCAGAGATAAAATTAAGGAAATTTGTAACCCTGCTGACAAGTTACTTGTGTAGCCTAGAATGAAATTTTAACAGTGACTCAGAAGGAGTTCTATGATTCTCTGATTCTATGATCTATCACCAGATAACCCTAAGGAAGTGTACCTTGTCAATAGCCATATAATGAGGAAATTTTACAGAGTGTCCTTCGGATAAAATTTTTTTTTGTTTCAAATGCACTGAGATTTGCTAATATTACCTAGAGGTAAAGATGACTAGTTACAGCACATTCCAGGAAGTGCAGCTGTTTGCCCTCTTGCAAAATAATGAATATATTTGTTGTAGAAACTGTGCAAGGAGACCAATCCCTTGGTGACTGATAGTGGTTTCCTTACTGGTGAGCTTGAAGCAAGGAATTTGGAACTTTTAAGAGACTGTTTCAGATGATGCATGTTAAAACCAGAATAGACTGAAATGAGCTCTCATGTTGCAGTCGTCAGCCACTTTCACTCAGATTCTTCTCTTCCACTGTTTTTCAAATAGGAACTGTAAAAAACCCCTCACTTCTCAAGCTACTTTTAGGAAAAAGCCTTAATGTCTGTTAAAATAATTTTTAGCATGGCAGAAGTAGAGAAGGATCTACAGCTTTACTAAATGTTGATTCTTTTTTTTTTTCAGTAGGTAGATAGTAGGTTTAAAGAAATTTAACTTAAAAAATGATATTCATAATATCAAGCTCATCAGAACCAAACTAATTATGGTCAATTTTTGTAGTTCTGCTCATTGTGCAGTTTTAAAAAATAGTACTGTGTTTCTTGACATAAATTTCACTGCTGTTCTTCAATTAATATTTAATGCTATTCACTTTGATTCACAGAAAGTATTTTCTGGTGTTTTATCACTTGTCACCTTGAGATGCACACTAAATGTTTTTTCCTAATGCCTATGCTGCTAACTTGAAATCAGTGACACTTGGCGGAATTTTTGCCATTAATAATTAAGACATCCCCTACTTCTTTTTTATAAGATTTATAAGAAAGGTTAATTGTTGTAGTCCTGGTCTTGTATAAACTCATACCAATTTCATTAGGCTGTTGGTGGTGGCTGTGTTTTAAGAGGTAGCTGGAAGAAGCCTGCCTTCTGAATCCCAGGCTCCAGGTGGCCCTGTAGCAAGCAACTGCATCTCACATTGTGATCAGAAATAATTTTAATTCTGCACAGGCATTTTCACTATTTACAGAGGTGGATGGAGGCTTTAGTGTTGGAGGCTTCTGATGTTTGCTTGCCTTTTGTGGCTGGTCTGTTCTCCCTTGAGAACATGAGCTGAAGTAATTCTTTCTCTGACCTGCTGTTCAGACCCTGGATATTTTCATAGACTGAGGTCTTCCGTAATTAGTGTGCTTGTTGAAAGAGTAAATATGTCAAACGCTTCTGCCTACTACTGTCTGTGCACTGCCTCCGCTTGACTTTGTGATTCCTGTGGTTTGAACCCTGCTCTCCTGAACACTGTAGGTAAGAACATGCTTTTGTTTGCATACATACATACACATCTTTCATGAAGAACATATCTAAGTAAAGTTCTGTCTCTGATGGAATAACTGCTCATGATTTTTCTCTCCTGTTTTTACTGGAGCGACAGAGATTGACCCCTGTGCTAAGCATTTTCATGCTGCCGCAGGCGTACATACACCTTGGCATTAACTGTTGTTGTATTGGGGCAGCATTTCTGTTACAGCTTAGAAGACAGTTGGACTCAATCTTTTTACAATCTGAATGATTCTGGGATTCTAACACTAATCATCAACATGCAGGGTCATATGGCTGCATTAGTATCAGATTCTTATGCACGTATTAGCAAACATGTGGCAGGACATGTTTTTCTTCATGCTTAGCTGTGACCACTGCTCTGAGCACTGTGTGTGATGGTGTAGCAACCGCTTTTGGAGCTCAAAGGCATATGGGGCTGTGAGGTCCTGGGTAGACCTGGTGAGGTCCTGGTGCATAATTAAGGCTTTAAAGTGATAACTGAAGAAAAAGGAGATGCAGCATATTTGGTTCCTTCGCTTTCTGCGTATGAGAAAGTGTACATTCCTTAGCAAACATTGTCAGGATGCATCCATTTGAGCTGGTGGAAATGGTGGAAAACCTGTGAGGACGTGAAGTTATCCTTATTTCAAGTGAAGATTAAATAGTGTTTGTTCTTGGCACACATTGCTGAGGTAGCTGCTCATCTAGAGGATGAAGAAGGCCCAATTTAATAAGATAAATACCATGTCACCAGGAGAGAAGCTCAGTGATGTTGCTTATATTGAAACATACAGCATTTCAAGCATCAGTATGTATCGAGATTGTGGATATGAGAGCCTCAAAGGAAGCCTGTGGGGTATCGTGCTGGTGCATCTCCCAGTCACCAATGCTGACAGACAGGTATGATGCAGTGGTATCCAAGCTGGGGACATTGTCATGGCAGGCCTGAATTTGGGTCTTGAGATGGTCAGAATGAAGGTTGGGCTCAGTATCAGTAGACAGTAACAAATGAAGTACACTTAGGAAAAGCTGTTGAGGGCAGGTAATGTCCCTTGCTTACTGAGCATGCTTAATGCTTGACTGAATGTAATGGAAATTTGAACTGAGAATTAGGATATGCAGCAGTAAAATTTTTCAAAAGGTATGTTGTGTGAGTGTTACTTCAAATGCAGGAGTCCCTGTGCAGTCAAGCAGCAAAGGTTTATGCATGACAGATACAGCTCTGGACTTGTAGCTGCAGTCAAGGGCTGCATAAGTGAAGGAAGTACTATGAGCTAATAAATTTTCAACCTCAGAACAGAAAAGAGATGACTGGGAGAATTTTTTTACCTATGTGGTCTCTGATTGGTTAAAGGATTATGATACTTGAATGAGTGGGTACAGGATAAGAAACAACGCATCCTTAAGCCCACACAGTTTGAACTTTGGTGAGTCTCTGCAGAAGAGCTGAAGCTGTGCTTTATTGTTTAGTCACACACCAAATGTCTGTGTCATCCTTTGTATGCAATGAGTGTCTTGTGTGTCTCACCATTGTTGTCTTATCTTTTTTAGAGCTGTAACAGATTGGGTGGTTTGGCATGATCTTGTGACACAGTACCTTTTCCTTTTGTTTCCAGTTGATGATATCCTCTCTTTGCTGAAGGATTCAAGTCAGTAAGCACTAATTTCACACACATCTTTGGCTGCCAAAAATGTCATGCAGTCCTGCTCCAATGCTTGTATTATTTCCCTCCTTGTGTCAGCAAAAACATTCATGTTCATCAGACTGAGGAACTCAATTATGAGATCAATTAGCCTTTTTTTATTTTTCTCTCAGCAGTCTTTTTCTGTGAATCAGTTCTTCAGTCCTGGTGTGTTGTACAACTAAAGGTGCTTTTGCTACCGCAGGGAGCTCTCAGGCTGGGTGAAAGGAGAAGACAGACTGAGTGTAGCTGAGGGTTAGGAATTGTGCAGCCACTTCAGTTGGAGACAATGCTTAAAAATTTGTGTTCATGGAAGTCTCAGTCTGACTTTGCACTTAGATATACTGGTCTGTATCCCATTTCACTGAAACCAGCCCTCTTGAGACTTAATCCCTTTTTCCTGTGTGCTTTGTCTTTCTGTGTTAAGGAAGTCTTTCAGCTTTGGTGCAAACACTCACATGCTTTTAAGCCAAGTTATATTACTGAAGTTGAGGTTAAATATGTTGCAAGATTTAAGTTTACCTAAACTGTAGAAGAAGGCTTCTTTTAGTCTGATACTTTCCCTCCCAGTATTCCCTGTTACCATTTTTCCTTTAGCAAGTCCACTGTCTAACTAGGCATTAAGAGTCATCTATTGTTCACTAGTAGCTTTCCATATAATAAGTCTGAATTGGGAAAGATAACAGCTTGTTTTCACATGACCTACTTTTGAGATAACCATTTCTGAATAATGTTTCAGTTTCTTTAACCTCCCTTTAAAAAAGCATTCCATAAGCAGGAATGCTGCTATAAACCAAGAGGCAGTAGTAGTTGGTCAGGTCACTTCTTTTCTTTTTTCCATTTCCCTTTGTTGTTTGATATTTTGAAGTTTTCCTAAATTACAAATATAATATATTCAACCTCAAATCAATATAATTATCATCTGTGTATGAGAGTTTTTCAGGAAATTTTGTAGAATTTTTGAATTCCAAAATATTTTTAGGAAGAGTGTTTGATTCTAAGCCAGGGGTTTTTTTTCTTCCATTGGAACATTCAGTACTTGATACACATTGGCTTTGTTTCTCAAATATTAACTTGTACACCTGAAAAAACTCCCTTTGAGTAAGGCTTATGATCCGAAACGTGTATGTTGTGCCACAATAGTGTTTGACATTTATTAATGCCACTTGTCACAGTAAAATGAGAGATTTACCTTGAAATGCAGGGGCATTTGACCCAGGAATGCTTAAGTACAATGGATATTGTACTTAATATGCTGTACATATTAACATATTTAAGATGCCAGACACTGAGGGTTTTTTTAATTACTCATAACCTTTATTTTTGCTATGTCTAATGATTTAATTTTGTAGTTAGCTCTTAGAAGTATGTGCCTCTCAGTGTCAGCAGTGGCATGGATGCATTGCTGGATGTAGATGAGAAGGGCCAATGTGCCATCTGCAATCCACATGTGGATATTGTGTTTTAAAAAAGCCCTTTGCTGTCTAAACATCTTAGTAGGAATGTGTAGCTGACATATATATGCATGTCATGTTTATACTAGCAAACATACAGAGTTTTAAAACTAAGCTTCCTTAGCAGTTGTTTAATTGTTTTTGTATAGCAAATGGCAAGTCAGTGCATGTGAAGGAAGGACTGAGATTGTTCAAAATACTTGAACTAAGGGAGGAAAACTGGTAGTCTTTAATCCTGATCTGCAGTCTTGTTTTCAAAATATATGAGAAAGTTAAAATTGTATTAATTCTTAAACTGGTTACACTGAGTCCTCTGTTATTTGCTGCAGTTCTTCTCTCGTTCTCTAAAATCCACAGTACAGAAGACTACTTAAAGTAGTATTAATTGTGACAGAGATGCTTGAACAAAATAAGGCCATACAGAGAAGCAAAGGTGCTGTGAGTTGTTGTTACAGTTGTATTGAATTATCTGTTAAAGCGAGTGGTGAGGCCTTGGTAGCAGTAGATATATGATTTTATTGTTCAGGATTTTTTCCAACTTCTTCAAGCTGATGAGTACATTGTTTAGGGATTTTTTTTTCATTGACATAAGTGAACAAAAGTAGATACTTTGAATGTCTTATAAATTAATATGACTTTTGTTCTAATTTCAGGTTTACTTTTACAGTATAAACAGATAACTCCTATTTTTAGAACCCTTAATTGTTGTAAATTAAAACAATTATTAAGTGCTAGTCCTTAAAGACTTAGAATGAATTTGGTCTAATACTGTAATATTTAAGAAGTGTAGAAAGGGTTGGTACTGGGACTGGATCCAGCAAATAATAAATAATGCGTTTATAACTTTAAAATATGAAAAAGTTTCACAGATGTTTCAGTATGTAAGTACTTTCCATGTAAATCTTTTAAGTAAATGTTGTCATAATTCTTAGTGATCAATATGGAGGTGTCCTCTGCTATTTATGCTTTATACGAGCTAAGAGCTTTAACCTAATGAGTTATATATTTCCCAAGCTACAGATTTATGAACTTTTAAACATGTTCCTAATCCTTCCTGTTATGTTTTTCTTTATTTATTAACTCAGTTGCTTTCTCAAATTCCTTTGTTTTGCATGTAACTATCTACTGGCCCTGCCATCTCTGCCCCTGATGGATCCTGAACTGCAGGTGGTCGGAATGGTGACTGGCTTTGGTAACTTTTTAGATGTCTTGTGCTCTTCCTGCTTTTGGCTGCTGTTGAAGGCAGAGACCTGGGACAAACTTACCTTTGGTCTGGTCCGGTAGATCTGCTCTTTATGTTCACTAGTGATTAACATTTAGAGTGAGGAAAACTTCTAACTATGTTTTTAGAAAAGTGTAAGTTCATAGCAGCAAAAGTTGTTAGGGCATATGCTTCACTATCACCCAGCCAGACCTTCAAGTTTGCAGCAGTGCATGAACTGGGAGGTTTCTAGTACTGTAAAGAACATGTCTTTTTCTTAATGAAGAGCTTAATATGTTCTGATGTTCAAAGGTAGAGTAAGGAAACTGCAGAGGAATCTGCCCCCGGCAGTTTTTTTTTGCCAGTGTCANTCTGCCCCCGGCAGTTTTTTTTTGCCAGTGTCAAATAAATGCTGACTGATAGCTGACTTCTCCAGCTCCTTTCAGAGCAGGTGAGATTAACTCAGGTGGCACAGTACCCTCTGGCATTCAGAGAATTCAGAAAACACAGTTCTGGTGATTTCATTGTGTGCATGATCGATGTATGTCAACCTCACTCTGCTTAAAAAACAGTTTAAAACATAAATTATTTCTTTGAATAGTTTATTCCTTTGACAGTTTAAAGCTTATTTCTTTAAATTTTAGTTTATTTGTACTCATACAACCTGAAGATGCTTCCTCTTATACAGGGACATGAAAGCATGTAACCATGCTTTGTTCTTCATCTGCTGCAGTTGAGTGATTTCTCAAAGAGTGTTCACCCTACCATACCTCAGTCAAGGGTGGCATATACCTCCAGCATCTGCTGCTGCCAAACTTTGGGGCCTTTCCCAAAGCTCTTGAAATGTATGGTGAGAAGTCTGAAAACTGACAAAGGCTCTGAGGCTTTCTTCTGGTGTCTGAATGCTACAAAGTTTGGGATAGGCTGCTGCCAGATGTCAGAAGCAATGAATATCAACATGTTCTACCTAAATGAAATTCTTGAAAAGCAAAAATTTCACATGGTTTTACTGCTTAACTTAGTGGCTTCTTTATCCGTCTTGAACTCACTTGCGTGGTGCTATTAACTGTGAAGAGGATAGCTTTACTTTTTTTTTTCTCTTTTGGCAGAAATCTGCATATGCCCTGGTGCTTGTGATAAAGTTTGTATTGCCAAGCTACTTCACCGGTTAGCACAACAAATTGAAATAATTTTATATTCAAATAGTTGAATATAAACTATTGAAATAGTTTATATTTACTAGACTTAAATGCATAAAATAATTTCCTTTTCTTGAAGTAAGCTGATTCCATTACTCTCCCAGGAGATCACGTTGCTTTGAATTTTCCCTACAAGAGATGCTGGAGTCACAGCTGTGGGGATAGAGCTTTGCCATTGAGGCGTTCCTCTTCATTTGCTTCCCTGTCTCTGAAAGAAGCTAAACCAGAATTTAACCTTCTTTAGAACCGCAAACTCTGCCTCTGTTACTTAACATTACAACCACTTGTTCTCATCTATATATTCAGAAAAGGAAGCAGTGCTGTTGCTGATACTCTCTTCCTGTCTTGGCCTCTGACTATCTCACTACCACATTGCTGGGCACCTGATAGAAGTGGTGTGTTTTTCTTCTTCCTCTGTTATGAATTTGGACACAGAATGTACATTTTCCATTTCATTGCAGTGGTATCATCATGAACATCAATTCTTAGATTTATGATATCCCGCCAAACTATAGTGGAGTGTGTGATGCCATCAGCTGCCATATTCCACATAAAATGATGCAAGGCATCAGCAATCCCTGAAGATAGCTGTGATTGTGGTTCTTCTGAGAATTTTAAATTCTTTCTGAATGCAGCAAGGCTAGACAAGGGGTTTTTGGGAAGAACAACCCATCCAGATTCAGATGACATGGAAGCTCTTCTCTACACTTGGGTGGTTAAGGCACAGCATTTCTGTGTACCTCCACGCAGCAGCTCTAC
>VZRE01009076.1:0-26459 GCA_013396775.1 Cephalopterus ornatus
CGAGGAGAAAAGGCAACGCAGAAAGAACTTTCTGTCCTTTCTGTACCACCTGGGGAGCCATTCTGCTGTGCCTTTTGCAACCGGACGTGTCTATCTCGCATTGGCCTTTTTAGCCATCAGCACGCTTGTAGCAAGCGTGGGTAGAGTCCTTCACAAATCTTCGTTCGCGAAGCCTAGCCATGATGATGATGATGATGATGCTTACTTCTTCAGACAGCAGGTATGCGGAACACAGTGAGAAGTAAAATGCTTCACCAAAAATACAACAAGCCAATTCTCTCATGGAACACCTTGTTCTCATCTATAACCTCTATGCAGTTGTTTATCCTTTATTTTTTCCTTCTTCTTCAAGAGGAGACGCTTCAGTCCCATCTTTGTGGCCCTTCACTAGACTCTCTCCAATACATCCATGTCTGTTTTCTGCTGGATAGCCCAGAACTGGACACAGCACTCTACATGTGGCCTCAGCAGTGCTGGGCAGAGGGAAAGGATCACCTCCCTTGACCTCCTGGCAGTACTCTCCTTACTTCAGCCCAGTACAGTTGCAACCTGTTTTGCTGTGAAGGTCCATTGCCACCTGGTGGGCTCATTAAATTATATTTAATTAATTCAATTCCTCCATATCTTTAATCCACTGAAAAATTGTGACAAGTTGCAGACTAGTTCAGTTCTACTTATCAGCAAAAGCATTTCTTAGAGTAGGCAAAGAATCTGGAGTGTCATGGGGGCTTGAGGTGGAACTTCTGTTACATATACCATATATTCTGATCACAGTAATCTGAATGTCAGAGACACCTTGGAACTACATCTTGCTTGGTAATATTTTAACTTGGATTAAAAACATAATGAATTGATGCCTAACTTGTCCCTTGCTTCATTAGTAAAAGTTAGGCTTTTATAGATACATTTAATTGTCAAGTCACACTCCAGAATAATTAGTTCTGCCAGACCTTTAATTTGCTCATTAACCTTATCTGGAGAATTTATAAATGAAGAAAGAGACTTATGTTTTTAGAATTTTCAGTGGTGTATTACAGATAACCTTTCTAAAATCATTGTGATCATTTAGGAATATTAAGGATATTATTCACTATGGAAAATAGTTTAATAAGAAATTAATACTTAATGGAAGCTTAAATACTCTTTGGTAAGCTATTTCGATGACTCAGAAATTATTGACCTTTTATGAAACATCTTTGATGTAGTGTTCTGTGGTCTGTTGTTAAACCTAATGCTTTAGAATCTAACAGAATATAGCTCCAAAAACTTTCAGGCTGGTAATCTCAGGCAAACTCTACACAGAAGGTGCTGCAGAGGTTCTAAGATCCATATTTTTCTTGTGAATGCAACGTCTTCCCAGCTGAAATTTCTACTGGTCTTATTACGAAAAAAATTATAAAAGTAAAGATTTTACTATGCTCAGTGTTGTATAAACATTTATTAAGACATATAAGCTACTCATTACAGTTTGGAGTTTCTATAGATAAAGAAGAAAGGCAATAAAAAAAATCTGAGGTTAATAAGGAACTTTAACAGTTAGTGAGGAGGAAATAACTATCATTCTGTTTACTTCAGTGTTGTTTCACTGTTTCAGACCTTCTGTCCATCACCTTCCATAACCAACAGAAGACTTGCAATAGGAATGACAAGAGACCTTTGTACGTAAGCCATACCCTTTGGTACAATGGTGGAGATACTTATTTATTCAATATTATACTGTTTTTGAATAGGTGAAGATTCTACTGCAGCATTCTACAGCTACAGGAAAAAGTTATTGCCACTGAATGTAGTGTTCGGATTGTTTAATTGACTTATTTGAAGTTCTCAGTGTCTACATATTTTGCTTGACTACTGAAGTAATTAAAAGTAGTTAAAATTACTAAGTAAGTTTGCCAACAGTACTAAATTGGGAGGAGCTGTCAACTCCCCCAAGGGCGGAGAGGGAGAGAGACCTCAACAAATTAGAGAGGTGGACAATCACCAAAAATGTAGAGTTTAACAAGGGCTAGTGCTGGCTTCTGCACTCGGGATAGGGTAATCCTGGTCTTGTGTAGAGACTGGGGAATGAGATGCTTGAAAGCAGTGCTGCGGAAAGGGACCTGAGGGTTCTGGTTTTTGGCGAGCTGAATTTGAGTCAGCAGTGCCCTGGCAGCCAGGAGGGCCAACCGTGTCCTGGGGGGCGTAAGGCAAAGCATCGCCAGCCAGTCGAGGGAGGGGATTGTTCTGCTCTGCTCTGCACTGGGGCAGCCTCACCTTGGATATTGTGTGCAGTTTTGCTCACTGTAGTATAGGAAAGACATTTAGCCATTATAGAGAGTCCAAAGGAGAGCAAAACAGATGGTGAAGGGCCTCAAGGGGAAGTCGTATGAGGAGCGGCTTGAGATCACTTGGTCTGTTCAGCCTGAAGAAGAGAAGACTGAGGGGAGACCTCATTGCAGTCCACAACTTCCTCCTGAGGGGAAGAGGAGGGACAGGCACTGATCTATCTCTTCACTCTCATGCCCAGTGACAGGACTTGAGGAAATGGCAGAAAGCTGAGTCGGGGAGGTTTAGGTTGGATATAAGGAAAAGATTCTTCACCCAGAAGGTAGTGGAACAGGCTCCCCAGGGAAGTGGTCACAGCACCAAGCCTGTCTGAGTTCAAGAAGCATTTGAACAGTGCTCTCAGGCACATGGTGTGATTCTTTGGGTGTCCTAAGAAGGGCCTGAAGTTGGACTCTATGATCCAGATGGATCCCTTCCAGTTCAGCATACTCCATAATTTTAAGATTCTATTTATCTATGAAAATAGATTTATCTTTGATGGATTTGAATCCTGAGCCTTTATTTACTAAAGCTATAAAACCAGAAAAAATTTAGAGTAAAGATTAGTTCCAATGATAAAGTTCAGATGATGCTGCAGACTTCTTGAAAGTCTGCTGATTTAAGTATTTTTGGTCGTGCATCAAGTCTATGTCCCATTTTGTGTAACATTTTCCTTTAATCAAGTGGGCATTTTGTTACTAAGAATGTCTACTGTTTTGCAAAAAGATCCATGACAACAGCTAATTTATTAAATATTTTGATTGTGTAATGCAGTCTCGTAGTTAATAGCCAGTAACACTACTCGGACAATAGACATTTTTGGCATAAAAGGTTTATTCTTGTTTAGCACCACTGCAGTGAAGGCAATAATACTTGAAAAGAAAATGTGTGGGACCTTAGTCCCTACACACAGTTCTGCTGTGTGACAAAACATAGCTGTCTGTCTCAGGATGCACCACGCTTCAAGAGAGCAGGCCCCTCCTGCAGGTGCCCTGCAGGGGAATTATGCATAATGTTAATTTTTTTTTATTTACCAATAAAGCAGAATGTGCACTTTGTATAACAGATTACCTTAGGCCTGAAAAAGTTAATTTTATTTTTGCAATTTTACCTTCATTTACTACAATCTTTTCTCTTTTATTTTGGCTGTGAATCATCTTACTCAACTGTTCATTATAGATTAAGATCTCATTCTGGAAATTTATGAATAACTTAATAAAACAAGTTGTGACCTTTGTTGGGAGTTTAGTTTATCCTAGGAAGCAGCTGGCACATGGCTTCATTGGATAAGAGAGGTATCTGTGTTTTGAAGCTACCTCATCCACTAGCAAGAAAGTTAGTTAACCCACTTTCCTGCAGCTCCTTATTTACCCAGATAATAGAAGAGAGAAGATAACTCACATTCTCTACAGGGTTGCCAACATGGCCAGAAAACATCCTTCCTTTCCAGTCAGAATATGTTGGACAAAGCAGAACCTCTCTTTGCTGCAAGAAATCCCATCCTGAAGCAAACTTTTCATATTTAGCTTTTAAGGCAGTGTAAAAAAGAGGCTAGTTGTGACTTAAGAGCTTTAAAGAATTACATCAGTTAAAGCAATGTACAGACAGCTTTAGGTTTCACTTCTGCACCAAAAGGTTAATAACTTGGACTTCTTTGCTATTGCTGAAACTCTGTAAAAAAATCAAGAAAAAATCCATGAATTAATTGAAAGGGAATTATTCCCATTGCATGGTTTATAGACCTTCTGTATTTAGAATGGTTTCTTTTTATGGCACTTGTATCCTGCACATGACCTAGGAGGATATCTGCAGACATTGGAGATAAAAATGGATCAGTATACACAGTTCCAACACAGGAAAAAAATGGAACCCAAGGAACCTTGAAACTCAGACTAAAGTAGACTGAGAGTAGGCTTTGTTTGGAAACACGTATATAGATTACGATTGTACACTTATATCTTACAATTGTAATAATTCAATTTATAATGCCTTCCTCCATATTGTATTAGAGAATAGGGATCACTAGATTCATGCGGTTGTGACACGAAATACCTGTCCTCTGCCTTATGGCTGTTGACCATCTGAACAACAAAATAAGGGTAGTCATTAGGCATCCTGTGGTACAACTGACTTCTGCTGTTACCTGGTTGAAGATGCAAACAGTACAGAACTTGCAGAAGGCAAGGACAGGGTATATTAAACGCTAGTTTGTTTTGGCAACAGAAAATTGGCAGAGATGATAGGTTTATCCTTGCCATAAAATGGTTTATAGTTGAAGAATATTAGATACAATTTCTGTAGGAACATCATATGGATTCCCAGTCATCATCATCCTCCTAAATTTTATATAGAGATTAAAAGCTTGTTCATCAGCTTTCAAACCATAAACTGAAATCTTTTCCTTTTTACTTTCTGAAATATCTCTTCTTTCTACTTCGTGAAATATTCCTACATATTAGAAATAGGAAGGTGTTCCAAAGTATATATCAAAGTCATTACAAATTTTTTATGTATTTACCAAGATATAATTATTACTGAAAAATGCTGTAGTATTTTCAGATACTTTATCTTGTACTAAAATATTTGCTTTTTTCATGTTCTAGGGAATGTACCCACAAATGGGTAAGATAACGATTTGAATAGAAAACCATTAAAGTCGGTTTTTGTTTACAAAATATCTATCTTTAAACTAATTTGTATATAATTTTCCTTTTCAAATTAGAATGTTCTGGGAAAAAAAACCCAACCAAACCAAAAAAATTCCACAACAACAAGCAAAAAAAAAAATCTAATGAAAAACCCAACCAAAATAAGGTTTGTTGCACTCTTTGATTTTATGGACAAATAGATAAATGGTTTTGAAAACCCTACAATTTCTATACACTTAGATGCATGGAGACATCCTTTGTTTATTATGCATGTCTTGGACAGCTAAGGCAGCCAGAATCATACCCTTGAATACAGAGGACAATTGATTTCCTAGAGATACAAGCAACAGGGCAGCACATACATATCTTCAAAGATCTGCTTCTCATTTAACCAGTGCCCCAGAGGCGGCAATAGTATCATCCAAAGCATCCATGGCACAAGCTTAAGTCCTGTATAGCCACTCAAAACAGTGCTCTGCACTGGCAGAGAGCCTTCCTAATGCCAACAATTACCCTGAAACACCACCTTATACTCTCAGCCAAGAGCAAGACTGAAGCCAAGAGCAGGTGTTAAATGACTGATTTAGCTAAATTCTCCAGCTGGGAGTATCTGTGCTAAAACTACTAAATGGTTTTGATTGTCTTTTCTACACCATGTCAAATATAACGGACTTAAATTGAATACAGGGAAGGTCCTGAATCTAAGCCCTTCTCTTTCAGTATTTAGACCTAACAGTTTCTTACACAGGAAGCCAGGCAAATGTTGGAAGCTATTTACATCTTCATTCAAAATCTTATGTAGTAAAATAAAATACAACTTATTCTATCAGCTGAAGCTGCCAGAAGGGGAACATCTGCAGAAGAACAGAAATTCCTTTCCTTGCCTTCATTGGCCATCTGGCAGCTTGTACATGCTCAGTCTGAGACAAAAGAAGAATCACAAAATAACAGAATATTCTGAGTTGGAAGGGACCCACAAGGATCACTGAGTCCAGCTCCTGGCCTTGCACCGGACCATCCCCAAGAGTCACACCATGTGCCTGAGGGTACTGTCCAAACACCTCTTGAACTCTGTCAGGCTTGGTGCTGTGACCACTTCCCTGGGGAGCCTGTTCCAGTCACGGCCACCCTCTGGGTGAAGAACATTTTTCTAATATCCAACCTAAACCTCCCCTGGTGCAACTTCAGGCCATTCCTTCAGGTTCTGTCACTAGTCACAACAGAGATCAGTACCTGCCCCTCCTCTTCCCCTCACACTAAAGTTGTAGACTCCAATGAGGTTTCCCCTCAGTTTCCTCTTCTCCAGGCTGAACAGACAGAGAGCCCTCAGCTGCTCCTCATACGGCTTCCCCTTGAGGCCCTTCACCATCTTTTTTGCTCTCCTTTGGATGTTCTCTAACAGCTTAAGAGTTTGACCACTACCCAAAGCCTTAACAAATCCCAGAGGCTGAGGAGTGGAGCCACGTCTGTTCTCCTCATCTGCTTGGAATCTTCTCCCTGAACCACTCTGCTGAAACAGTGGAGAGGTACTACAGAAATCACCTGTGTCCGAGCAAGGAAAGGTAAGAGATGAAGGCAGTGAGGAGGCGGAGAGCAGTGGGAACTGCAATGGAGGAGGACTGACACCCCAAAGAAATCAACAAAATTTTGTGAGACTGAATTGAATCATAAACATGGTGCCAGCTTGGACAGCACAGCTTGGACTAAAACTTATGATGAAGCACTCTCCACTTATTGCTATTGACATTTCAGCTGCAGAGGACTTCCAGTGCTGAATATGGGGATGAGGTTTCCTCATGCCTCATTAATGAAGCTTCTTCACCTGTCATTTTCCTTCGATAAACTTGAAATCTCTAAATTAGATTATTCCTTTTATTTTGCATATTATCATTATTATCATTTGCCTCCCTAATTAATTTTCCTGTGCTGAAAAGGATGAGACATTCTTGAATAAATCAGCAGAAAATACCTCTCTGCTTTACAGCTGCATTTAGATCACATTTCTAAGTTTATGAGAGTGGGTGACTTGGAGAACTATAAAGAAAAGCTTAATTGTTTTCAAATTTGAAAATAAATGGGAACTTGAATCATCCCTCCCTAAATTGCCTTTTTGCCATTTCTTTTTTTTTCCTAACAAATCTGCCAAGTATTACAGTGCTGTAATTTATTACAAAACAATAAAATGTAGTTAAATGTCCATAAGATTTATTAGTAAAAAGAAGACTTACTCCAGAATTAAAGCTATGGTGTCTTATTTGATCCTTCAATATGCATGTGCACTGTCAAATCAAGCATGCATGCAGAATATTGAGTTGCCAAGCAGGGCATATGATAGGAGTCTATCTCCTCCATCAAAAGAAACAAGATTTCAGAGGTTTCTTCCTTAAGTTTATATGTTACACAGACAGACCTTGTTCAAAAGAACATTCAACTAGCTGTGTGGCTTCATGACTGAATAGGTGTCTCCTTCTCTGCTGATGAACTCCATATTTCTCTCATGGGTCAGCAGCTTGTGGGTGGGACCTGGAATGGAAAGATGAACTCATTGTTATGCTCTTTTATACCTTCAAATTACCTTGGGAGGAAGGAGGACCATGGTGCATGGTTCAGAGAAATAAAACATGCAAAGGAAAAGTGCTCCCAGCAGGCAGCAGCTAGGAATATAAACCACTGCTTCAACTGATCCTGTTACTGCAGGATAGTACACAGGCAAGACACAAGGCCAATGCAAAGAGGAAATAACAGCGTGTTTGAGTTGGCCAGAGGTTTGCTGAAGAGAGTGCTGTGCTCTCATCCTCCATGTGTTCTCTCATTTCTGAGGCAGATTTACGAAGGCAGCATGTCTGCCCTTGGGTGAAAGGAGCAACTCCCATTGCTCTCAAAATACTGGCCGAGCCTCTCTAATCAAGGTTTATGAAAAATATCGAAACTTTATTTAATTCCAAATGCAAGCTGTGTTAATGAGGTTTTCTTGTTTTAAGTTATTAACTGCATTTGAGAGATTTAAATGTTTGTCACTATCCTTCTTGCTCTCTGTTCATATGCAACAAGGACAATAGAGAGGTTTTTTTGATTACTGTACTCTTAATTTATTCAATTCAGTTACTAAATATGTGTTCCTGAGAACTTCCATGAGTTTTCATTTATGACTCCTGCGTCAAAGTCAAGGCAAGAATAATTTCATAGAGGCAATCTGATATACTGAGATCAAGATTCACAAATGGAGAGAGGAAAATTGCAGACAGCCCTTACAACTTAGTGGCAAAAGCAAGCTGTCTACTCAACAGCACCTCCTTGGAACAGATGTTCCTTGTACACAATTCACAGAGGTCAGATTTTTCTCATTACATGTTTTCAGTGACAAGGAGAGGTCCTGGCTGTGGACCAAGTTGTAAGAACTCCAACTGCTTATCATCTCTAATTGTGTTTTCTTTCATGTTACAAAACCCACTATCCTCTACAATACACCCAGTATTTCCAGGACCACAGCATTTCAAACACTTTGGATGCTTATGAGATGTCGCGGTCGGGGTCGGTCAAAACACGACACGTCTTCTTCAGAAAGCTGGACCTTTATTGCAAACGCTGCCGTGACTTATATACACTTTATTATCTACACATGTCCATGCACCATTGGTTTTCAGTAACATAAATAATTCTCAGTTGGACACGTACACTGCGCATGTCAGACAACTATGATTCAGCAAGGACAGGCAGGAAATCCACTCTGTGTCACAGCCTTCCCTTCCGTGTCTGCCACCTTGCCAGGGTGCAGAGGTTCCATCTTTAGTTCCTACTGTTTCCAGAGACTCCAGACCAGCTGGGGCCCCCCACAATGAGATGGGGGCACTGGGGCACTCTCTAGCAACCAAATATCTAAAACCCCTCTTGCACTCCTTCCAACTCTCCTGGGTATTTCCTTTACACTTTGGAATTTGACAGCCTTTGATTCTCCCTCAGTTGAGTCTGTGCTCCATTAAAACTGATATCCATGCTTTCTTTGCAGTTGATCCTAAGGTAGCCGATTGTCCTGTTCTATGTATTTAAATCTACAGTGTGATCAAAGGATTCCTTAGAGTTTTCTACCTATTGCTCCCTTCTCTATTGTCTCCCTTCTGTGCTTCACAATCCCTTCTGTTTTGCCTTTATTCTCTCCTCATTTATCTTCAGGTTCTTACCCAAACCTTCACCCTGGATCATCTGTTTTTCTGGTTAGTTTGATTTTGATTCTTTTTCACACCCGATTGAAGTTTACTATATTTTAACACAATTCTTGATCCTGCACCATCAGGACAGTAGGATAAACAAATGCACCTGACAGTATGCTTATAAAAGGCAAAAGACTTGTCTAAATAGTGCATTTCTCTGTGTCTCTTCTTCTCAGTAGTTTTTGAAACATTTCCTCATCTTATTGCCAACAAAAAAACTCTGTGAAATTGCTGCACTGCGTGTCAAGGTCAAAGTGACTGAGATCAGGATACAGCTGTAAAATTAGCTCTTGCGTTTCCTAATATAACATTTATTAATAGATCTAATTATTTTTATTTCCAAATGTGTTCATAAATCAAGCAAATGGCACTTATTAAAGCACTTTCATGTAAGGAAGCTATTTACCAAACTACTTGTTTCATATTTCTGTTGTTCATAAGACCTTTTATTTAGCATCTTAAATGCAAGTATTTCTATCGCTTTAAGGAAAACGTGATTCAACTTGTTGGACCAAGCTCTGAGTACTTAGTTCTTCTCTAACAGCTCGTTACACCCTAAACACTAAAGGTTATACTAAATACAAGATCTCAGAGCACAGCCCGATAGATGGTTCTCAAAACATTTGCCCTTTACAAAGTTATCATTACTATACAATATAAACATACTCTGCATCTGCCTTGAAAGATGTGAAGTGTCCTTTTATATGCTTTGATTTTGAGAACAGAAGTGTCCATGTAAATTCCTGTGTTTAACATACATACACACTAGACAGCCACACCAGTATCTACAGACTGAGGTTATGCAGAAAACAAGAAATACCTAAATGATACTCAAACCTGCTTTATTGTTGAACTTGCATTCTTTTCTCTATGCTCACAGTCTCCAAAAAGCACGGCCTGCGGGCTTTATCATGTAATCCAGTGTTGTACACCTCAAGCTGCTTTGAATCCCAAGGAGGTAAATTCTAAGCCCCCGGGGTCCTCTCGACTGTCTGTGGTTTCTGTAGCTCACATGATACCTACAATTCCAGATCAGAATAATCCCTATAGAAATCTATAGAAAGTAAGGAAAATTCAGGAAGGGAACTGACCTTTTCCAGTGGCAAACCATCCATAAATACTCATGTGAAAATTGATGCTCCACCTTTTAGTAAAAAAAACACTTGCCTGCTATGCTTGAGACAGCAGAGGAGCTAAATTTTGATTCCAAACCACAAAAGCTCCATTATCCTTTACAACTCTCTCCTCCAAGACAAGGAGAACTCCTAATGGCTACAATTACCTTTTCTCACACCACTGAAAATTAAGATTTTCAGTCACAGCTGGCATCTGTACAAACCATAGTGAAAGACATTCAGGCATTTAGACACCAAGTAGTTGCCACAGTTTTTCCAGTCTTTTACTGGGTGAAAGAACAGATGTTGACAGTGTCTATTGGCTAAACTCTTCATTCTCTGGATTTCTTGAGCAAAGATAGACAAGTTTTAAAGATTAGTTACACCTTTCCCTTCCTGATGGGAATTATCACCTTTCCCTGATGGACAAACTCACCCAATATCAGCCTTCATCACTTCAGTGAAACATCAATGCCACAATGTTATTGTAAGGACTCCGAGCAGCAAGAAATTTAGTAGATGACGCATTTTCTCCTGTGCAAGATATCAATGTGGTTTAATGGGAGCAGATAACTCAGCATTGAATGTTACCAACTTTATCCACAAAATAGCTTAAAATGTCAGGAGGGTCCCAAACTAATGGAGTTAAGCCAATATGAACTCATCATCATTCTGTCCAAGTTTTCCGGTATTTTCAATTAGTTATTTGTTTTCTGTATTACTAGAGCTTTGAATAAAGAATGTTTAGGTTCATATTTCATCCTCTAGACTTGAATCTCCTGTGGCCGGCAAAATATGTGTTTATATTTTATCCCTAATTTAAGAGTGATGTGAAACCAGAAAGGCAAGAGTCAGTGAAAGACTTCACCCAAAGACACCTCAAAACTAGGAATTATGTAGTTTGTCTGTGTGCTAGGTATTTCTCTTTGAGAACCTACCCATCCAAAGTGACCCTTATTTGCCCTCCAAAATAAATGATAGCCCCCAATTACCTGTCTTCTTGCTATACACAGTGAAAATTATTTTTCACTCATCTTACGGTAACTTTTTTTCGTTTCTTAACTTGGGAGATGCTAAATATTGTTAGGCATGGATGTAAATTTCAGGCATCACACATCTGGTCTATGTGGCATACTAAGAAGTCAGATCTCTGTGGGAATTGTTCCAAGACATGCCAAAAAAAAAAGTCCTTTGTGACCAAAGTCACATACAAAGTAAATGGCTTCCCACAGTCAAAGTTCAAACAAAACAAAAGAGTAAGGGTTCCTGGATAGCAGTGCTATTTCTGTTGACGTCTATTCTGTACTATTTGACTGCTAGAAAATACCATGAGATTTCCCAGAGATAGATCATGGCTCAGTGACAAATCTGATAGTCAGTCATAATTTGGCAATGTAACCTGGAGGTGGTAGGCTGAAGAAAAGCAGACACTGTCTCAATTTTCAGGAAGGAAGACAGAAAAAATGCTTCCTTTGCAGATTAGACTTAGAGAATAAAAAGAGTTAGCAAGGAAGTTAACACTGAACTGTTCTTCTTTTGCCAGGCCCTGACTGCAATCTCACTGCTTTCAGCGTACTTCAGGAACAATTGTGTTCTGGCAGAGATCGATGCTAAAAATTGACTTTAAAAATTGGTGGTACCAATTTTGCTTATCAATGCTGTGTTTACTTCTAGTCAGAAGATTTTAATCCTGCTTCATCTTGCCTAGGAAAAGGGAAAAAACTGATCCCAGTCACTTTACCATGACATTTCGAACACAAATATTATTAATATCAGCTGCAGAGATAAACAGTCACCCAGACTTGTTACAAACCACAAGTCTGTGCACCCAAGCTTAAGGATTGTCATAGCCCAACATTGGTAAGAAGAGAGTCTTTTTTAAAGAAAAATCTGTCCTCTGCAGGCAAACATTTCCAGAGTAAAGGATTATTTATCTTTGCAACTGAAGTGTTAACTTCCTTTGTCTTTTCACGTTCTCTTTTCACTGGCTTCTACTTTGCCTCCCCAAAGCATCTGTCTCCACTTTCCCTGTTCTCTTGGAAATGGGTTGTCGTTGAAAGCACATATACTAGTAATTCCATAAAGAAAAATACAAAATAAAGTATCTCCCTCATCAGTCATGTTAAAATGGAAATAATTCAAAACTCAGGTAGTATAAAATTCAAGCAATTTACTCTTGTTCCCTTTCATTCATTAAACTTCTAATCTGAAAGTAGTGGTAGGGTCAATTTTTTTCTGAACTTCTGGTGAACTAATAAGAAATTTCATGAACAATGATTTTGATCCATTATGCTGGACATCAATCCAATGTCTTGCCTGAAGGAATACCTTTTTATGTGCAACATAAATGCCAACTCCAGTGAGCCAAAAGAAATAGATATTTTAGCATCAGTACTTAGTAAATTATTTAACAGAGCACAGATGCTATAGCCGGTTGTTTTGTTCTTGATTCACCAAAGGAAGCTTAAAGAGCTTAAAAAGCTTTAAACTTATGTTTAAAATTTGCCTAAGTATTTAATTGCTCTACTAAAAAAAAAAAAAGTTAAGCAATCTCATGTTTAGTTTTGTTCTCAATGAAACTAAAATCTTTCATTCCCAATAGAAGCAAAGCCAAATTGATTATAATACTGATTTGCTCTAGAAGCAAAGAAAATTCTATTAAATTTACATCCTTACAAATTAAATGGATGATCAGGAATTTTTATGCATTTTTTTATTGCACAAATACAATTAAACACAAAACATTTAGTAAAACAATGATTGATTTAATAAATAAGTGACCATTTTTAGATACACACTGGAGTTTTTTGTATGATTTAAATGTTTTTGTCATACTATCAAAGAACAGAAGTAGTACTGTGAGTTATATGACCAATCAACATAACATGGAACAGCTGGACTGAACATAACAAACATGTCTGAAAAGTGTTTGTCTAGGCTTTTGATCAAATATGGCAAGCAAATACAACAGTTTAGAATAGTTAACTAGCCATTAAGCAAGAACTGTAGCTGGACATACTCCCCAGGTCAAGCTGAGCTGCTCAAGATAAGACTTGTTGAGAAAAAGATGCTCTCTATCATCAAGGCTGACAGGTAGTCTTGAAAGGGTCGAACTTGCATCCCACTGTGGATTATTGCAGATAAGTGTAGTGTTTCAGCCAAAATATTCTGCCTCAATGCTACTCCTTTAAAAGAGGTTCAGAACAGGAGCATATACAGCTCATTCTACTCACAATTGAATGCTAAGAGAATTGCTTTTGTGTGCAGCCAATTTGTCTTTCTGGCAAACAAGTGAAACCAGATATTCTGACAGCTTCAATCAGTTCTGCTTATTGCATCGAAAGGATATGCAATCTCTTCTTATATTCCTGATTGTGCTTTCTTGACTGCAGAATATATACAAACATTTCTGATGGAATATGCATATTTCTGGCTTTCCTTTATCTTTAGAAACGCGGAATCAAGTGCCTGTTCCCACAGTTTATTTAACAGGAAAATATAATTTGGTCCTCTTATGAAGCTCTGCAAAGTAATCAAGAAAGAAATTCTTTCACATTATTGTGGGATAGTCCCTCTTCTTACAAACAGATTAATTTCACTTCATGGCAGTCTAAAACATTTCACTAAAATAGTTCAAGATTATAATTCCCCGGATGATGCTCCAATGATCAATCTAATTTGCTAAAGTGCTTTTAAATTTTCAATGTATTTCCAAGTATTGTGCAAAGCAAATTGCAGAATCTTGTTTATGCTCATTCACTCATCACTAAATACTATTCTCTGACTTCCTCCTCAATAATACTAATGGTATTTTTTTTTTTTGAAACATGGCATTTTAGAGTGAAAATTCCTTTCTTTGCTATGAAAAACCCTTTATCATTACCTTCTTTTTATATTGGAGCAAAATCTGAATGACATATATTGAATTTCATAGCTATTTTTCCCTTCAAATGTATTCTGAAGGAGAAAAACTTGTTATTTAATGGCAGCTGAAAGGCTTACTTTTTCACTTTAGACAGCTTCTTCATGTCTTTAGTCCTAACACAAATCTATTGACATGCTTTTTTCTACACTGTGGTGTACAGTAGCTACAAGGATCCTTTCAAAGCCAAGATGGAAAGGTGTCATTCCTAGCTGTGACCAGACCATAACCCTTGCCCTCAGAAGGCCTAGTGGGAACACTGTTTTTGTGGGCATCACAAAGCCTCATACCAGCCCTAGCTCCCAGCTAGCACAGTTACAAGGAAACAAGACAGCATTGTTTCTCAGGTCTAATCTCTTACATGTATTTTCAAAATAGGTAAAAAGCCCATGAAAGAGGCCAATGTGAACATAGTCTGGTCCTTGATTTCAGATTCAAGCCTTGCTGTGTTCAGTAAGATGAACATGAGGGAAACTTTTGCCTTTTCTCTAGGCATCTGTGTAAATGAAGTTGTCCATATGGAGGGTCTGCTAACAAACAAATTGAGATTCAGAATATTTAGGCAATTTTCATTGTTACTTTTCTTCACCTACTTGCTCTTGTAAAAAAATCGGTGTCAGGTACTTTCTTCTTGCACTTGTCCCTCTCCCGAAACACTACTTATGGGCTTCTCAGAAACAGAAAGCTGCCTCTTCACCTCTGCATGTTAAGCATTTGAAATGTCTTTTCAAAAACCTCTCTCTGAATAGTGCAAATATTAATTTTTACACTTAGTCTGAACAACAAGCCAAATTTTTTTATTCCTCTTCCCATTCGACTAGAAAGAAACATAAAAAAAGAAGGTAGCTTCAAAGTCTACTTTCCTGTAACAGAAAGTTACATCTCCTCCTCCTATCAGAGACTGTGCAAACTGGCATTTCAGATGTGTTTTGGAGTCACAAAAAATACCAAACAAAGAACAGAAGTTGTGAAAAAAATGAAAAAAAAAAGGTTTTTTATGATCTCATATTCCCTGGCATTACTGGCTGGCATCACATACTATGAGAACATACTAGAAAAATTATGTTCTACTGCACTACCCGTTGTCCACTGCCCTCCATTGCCACTATGCTTTGTATAAAATAAATACTGAAGCCTACCAATACCTAGGTGTCCATACACTGATTTGTTGGAAGTGGCGAACTTGTTTTTGACCTCCACCTATTTAAATTTTCAGTGTAAGGTTGGTATTTACTTGATATTATCATGAAAGAACGATTAAGCATACCTGACATGAGAAATTACTGGTGCAAAGTTGAGCTTGATAGCTGTGTACCCTAGTGCTTGGGAATTCATTCCCAAAACAGACATATTAACAAAACCTAAGTGCTTAATTAAACAGAAGTTGTATAAATTATACAAATGGTGAATATATGTTCATTTAAACAAGGCAATAAATATTGCTAGAATATTTTTGCAACTGTTGCCTCTCTAGTTGTTAACTTTTGTCAGCACAGCAGAGCTATCACACGTGAAAGAGCAAAGTGATAAGAATAAATTAACAACTGAATTCTGAACTGAGAAATCCTCACTGCTGTCTGCATTTCAGAGCAAGCTCATTGCACATGTTTGACAAATCTCTTAGAAAAAGTAACACCTTTCTTGAACTTTCAGAAAAGTTATGAAAATCAACCTGAAGTAATAATAGGAAAAATAACACTTCACAGAAATTGCAAAACAGCAACAATAAAAAAGGCTGTGATTTTTCACAAAGAGAACAATTAGCCATTGGAATAATCTTCCCTTTGAAGTGGTGGATTCTCCAAGGTTGGAATCTTTTAAGATTGAGCTGGACAAAGTGCTGACCCATCTAGTCTAGACCATGCTTTTTCCAAGAAAAGTTAGACCAGATGATCCTTGAAGTCCCCTTCCAACCTGGTAGTCTATGATTCTGTACTCCATGGAATAGAGTACAAGCTGGAAAAAATAAGCAAAAGAGTAGCTAAACAGCATGTTTTATAGGTGGTCTTACATTCCAGTATGTTAATCTTGGGTAGGAATATCTATTCCCAAAAAATAGCCTAAACTTAAACTCAATCTGATTTTAACATTTTGGGACAAATCATGTAATTAGTTATTAAACAAACTAAAATCAAACATGCAACACTAGTCCTTTTTAAAGCCTTGCTGAATACTACACAGACCATAGAGTTAAAAAAATAATTTTCTCTGGTTGGTACTTCTAACAAGAAATCTTTTTTTTTTTTTTTGCTATTTCCACAGGTTAGTACTTGTATGGTCAGTGAAATGACCAGATATACTATTTGCAGGAGGAAAATGTGACAGAACTTATTGGCAAGTTTTTATATTCAGCTGCCAGAAGGGAATTCAGAAAAGACAGTCATGACTTCTCCTAAAAATAGGAGTCAATTTTTCAGTCCTTCTGTCTAAGTTAGTCTCTCCATCTCTCTCTACATGTACATATTGATATGTATCCCTCCAGTAACTGCTTTGAAATAGCACTGATCAGCAACTGCCCATTAAACTGCTCTGAAACTTGTGTGAGGCCCTGGTGGTAGTGGTCACCTGGACTCCTTCTTAGTCACAGTGATCTCAAACTTCACAAACTTCACCCTTTTATTTTTTTTCTTTTAAGCCATTGCTTAGGAGGAATTTTTGCTCATTGCCTCTCCCTGCCATCATTCCCCCAAGAACAGACTCACAGAGGAAGAGTTTTCCTTCAGTTTAATGTCATGCCATAGCAAGACCAGTCTATACTCTCTGCTAGAAGGGTGTATAAACACCTCTGCAAGTGTCAAAGAATGCTTGCCTCTGATATATCTATCTCAGCAACTAAAGGGAAAAGGTTTTGCCCCAGCCAATGAGTTGTATTATTTCTACATATACACTAAAACTAACAGCATGCGTTTAATCACAGATCTAAAATGCTAAACATGTCACCTGTAATTTCCCCAAAGAGCTCTAATACTGCATTTGTCAGGTAGAGTTATCATGCTCTCTTCAATTTACCCATTGTTCCTAATACAGGCCAGATGCATTGAAGTATCATGCAGTTTCCAAAAAGATCAATCTGTTCCTTGATCCTAGCCTTCAAATTAAGGCTTCACAGGGTGTTTTAGCAGAGAAAGGCTTCAGACATGTTACAATCATTACTGTCTGTATTTCCCCTTTTGTTCACCCAGTTAATGATCCAAAGGGTACCCTCACTTTCCATGGATCACTGGGGACATTCCACCTGCTGTCTCTACCTTTCCTAAAACTCAGTCTGTTCTTTAGCTCTTCCTACATCATGCTTTAGCATTCTCCCCAGTGACTTCATAATCCAAACAATTTAGGAGTTTACATTCTTTCACCCGTTTACCAGCTTGTGCTGGAAGAATCATCTTTGAAATGTTTTATCCAGTTCTCATATTTTTATATTTCCTACTGCTGTAATATGCTACAGTCCTATCTCTCAGATTTTTGATAATGTTGAGTCACAAGGGGAACAAAGAGAAAAAGACATAAAAAATAAAGCTGCTTCTGGCATCACACTTGGTTAAGATATTTACACTTGATTTATAAATCCAAATTTTAACAACAGCAAGACAAGCAACAATGCTTTCCGGAAAGGTGTAGCAACTGAATATTACATGATGCAATTAATGCCTTCCAACCTCTTTATTTTATTAGGTATTCTCAGTAATCATTCCAACTCACATTCAACCCCTTCAGGCAGTAAGAAGTAGCATCATTTTGGAAGGTGTTTTCAGTTAAATGAAAGCATCTATTATTTGCCCTCATCCCCATTCCTGCTCAAAACTGACCCAAACAAACATGCATAATTATTTGCTTATTACTGCCCAGGACATGCTGGGTCCCATTTAAAAAAGCACTTTCTGTGCACAAACCTGCTTTCCCTGACTCTCCTACCCAGTGTCAGTGGATTACATCAACATAGTCTCCCCTATATACACTGAAATCAGGAGGACTTAAGAAAATCCAACCACAAGGGAAAAAGTCTCATTTGTACTATTCTACACATTGCTCCTGGATCCTACTAGAAGAATAAAGAAAAATTACAACATATTTAAGAGCATCTAGCCAAGACAGAAGGAACTGCAGGTCAGCCAAAGGCTTCATTTTCAGTTACCTGTTCTCTTCCCTTAATGAACTTGGCCAAGAGCCCGGGGGAATTCCAGTTTCTCAGACTAAAAATACCAATATGAAAACCCTTCAAAGGATGGGGTACTTTGATCTTTTGGGCAAAGCACAGTAAAATATAATGTTGGGAATTAATACCACCCTTGTTGTTGTGATTCTGAGTTCCCCCTCTTCCTTCAGTGATTCCCACTTAGTCAGGCACACAGTAGCCACAGCAAGACCAACAAAAGGCCTTCCTTTTGCACTCCTCTGCTACCCCTCTAGAACAAAGCATACTGCAACACACCCTCTCACTGCACTGACAGCAAAGCATTTACAGGGATGAGTCAGTAGCTGCAGTCTCTCATCAGATTGAGGAGATGACCTTGTTTTGTGGCAGAGGATTATTTCAAAAGTTCTGTAGTAAATGTAAATTGATGTGGAACCAGGACTGTCATTCACCGGGTGATGACAGTTCCTCCCTACAACAAACAACAGGAGTGACTCTTTGGGTAAATAGGTGTGCAATAAGTAAAGAATTCCTGAGTGTTCCTGAACTCCTAAGTGAAACAAATGATTTCCAGGTGTCTTTCAATCCAAAATGTATGGCACTAAGTAATATCTCAGATTCCTAACCCGATTTCTGGTTAAAAAATTGTCTTGTTCAAGTATAGTTTCAGCTCGTTCTTCCAGAAAATAGCTTCATTCAGCCATTAAGCATTTTTTGAAGTAGTTCTGCAGGCACAAGTGTTGAGAATTGCGAAGAAGTATGAGTTTGTCTGGGTGCTATTAAGCTCACTGAAGGAAGACAGCAAAAGACTAAAAGCTGGGAGAAAACTAAGTACTTTTCATCTATCACTGCTTGCCAGAGAGATATAGATAATCCATCCTGAAGTCTTGGGTTCTTATTCCTGGCAGTAGAAGTGTGTTCCTCACTCTCAAGCATTAAAGGCTTGAGGATTGGTGAAGGGAAACAACTTTAGAGAGATCCATTATTAGTAACTCCTCCAGTATAATTTCCATATAATATGCCCCTGACATTTTTTGGTAGACTAGTCAAAAGAATAAATATATAAACCAGGCTTATGAGAAGAAACAAAGACTTTTGGCATAAATTTTTAAAAGGAAAGGGAAATATATCTAAACCTGACTTTAATTCATAGTTGCGTCCAAAAACCAGCCATAGAAAACCATCTCTTTTCATTGATTGAAGTCTTATTGAGTACAGTAAGTTATTAAAGGAGTCTAGAGGCTTTTTATCATATGCCAAATGTTAATTCTGTGGGACTAAAAGAATAAACTTCCAGCAAGAGGAAAATTTGCTTCTAGAACTATGCATTAACAGTATTCACATCACAAATCACTGTCTTCACTACACAGTACTTTTTATAGATATGATGAACTGGATGCCATTCTGGTTTAGAACTTGCTTGATGAAATGTGATTCTTCTATTCTACATCATTTATTTATTTACTGTATCTCTTATTTTAATTATTTCATGTATGTCCATTTTTGTCTGCATTGATATTCTTTTATTCTGCATTTCTGTGGATATAACTCACCATAGATAAGAGTTATGCCATCATTACAAGTCAATTTAAATGCATTTATCCTGTCAGCAGTCTGATAAGATTTATATTTGGTACCTAGTTTTGTGTCTCTGCTCAGGAAAGTCATTCAGAGCCTTAGGAGAATGACAAGAACTGTTTATCCATTTTATGGTATGTTCCAGGTCAGCATCTGTTCCTGATGCCTGCACTGGTTGTATTGTTTAAAACAGCTATCCAAACACAGTATTGTAAAAATATAGAATTTATAGTTGAATTGTGTCATGGCAAGAACACTGAATTTTTGTGTTTCTGAGGGAGTATTATGTAAATATTCTTAAATCAGTAAAGTTAACTCAAATGCAATCCAGAATAGCACAGGCTTTAAATCCAATGGCACATCCTTTGTTTTACCTCCATTCTTATTGCCACTTGACCAAGAGGCAACCTGGTGTTCTCAGATATGAGACTGTTCTGAATTTATTCTTTCTGGAGAAAATCTGTTTTACCATTACACAATCACTGCATATATTTGAAAAGGTATTCACATTTTTTGTAAATGTATATTTGAATTGTGTATGTGCTTTGACAGTTTCCTCTGCAAAGCAGGCAGCTGCTCCACTTGATAACTGCTGCTGTAATATACACATGAATTCGCCTCAGCAACTTCTCACTACCTTGTGAAAGCCAACACTCACCTTCAGCAGTCGAGTAAATATGTCTGGTCTTGAGCTGTACTCTTGATCTGCGGGTATTAAACCATTGCCTCTTTGGTAATCTTTTCCCAAACCTTAATTGGTTAATAATCAGACTTGATTTTTTTTAAGTTACATCATTCTTTAAAAAAATCAAGTACAATTCCATAAAAGTATATTCAATGCTAAATACAAACGCATAATTCCTTTCCTAATGAATCTATTTTTAAAAGAATTTATTCACTAGTGAGTAGATTGCTGCCCACTTAGGAGTTGGTAGGCAGACTGAGATTTGTTAAAACATCTCAAACCACTATTAGGTAATTTATATTCCTCAATGGCTCAGGAAATGTTAACGAGATTCACATAAATTATTAAAATCAATAGATTTGTATGATATAATTTATTCAACAACCACGGATTTCCATATCAAGTCAAGGATGATGAACCTAATAATGATCCATTATCCTACAGATGCTTGAATATTAACTTTCTCATCCTTCAAGCAGCTTCTTCTCTGACTAAAATTATGCAAATTATTAAGAACTTCCAGATGAGATGACTACTAGCATATAGAAATATCCCTTTTTAAATTTTGTAACTGTTTTGGAGCTAAAGAAAATTAATACATAAGCGAAATATTATTCACTTCAAACCCTTTCTTTTATGATATTACATATCCAAGAAGAAGCTGCTATACTTCAAACTTGACAGGAGATTTTGCAAATTGAGAGTGGGAATCTATAAACATCTACATTTGCATATGTGTGTTTGCATGTTTATAATATATATATATCTATAGTACTGACATAGTACACTTCTTTTCTTCAAGACCCAACAGTGCCATTGTCATGAAATTAGGTCTTCTCTATGAGGGGATGCTATTTCTGTTCCCCCAAAGCATTTTATTCTACATTATTTTGTTCATACAGTGTCTAATGAATAGAATTTTGCTAGCACACAACAGAATATATTCTCTCTATAACAGTTCTATGCTTGTAAAATATCTGTTTTCCTCTTAAACACCATTAATTCTACAAATATAAAAGCCTAGTTACACATACATCCTCCTATTTCACTTTAATGACACACAAAGGAAGCAATACTAAAAGATACGAGCAAAATTTCTACATGGAAATTTGATTCCCAAACTATAAAATGACAAGGAGGTTATGGACACCTGTAGAAGAGTCAGACTTCATTCGTACCACTGTAAGTACACACACATATATTACTACAATTACATAAATATGTTTTATTATATTCAATGGCAATTGTCTTACAAGATATTGCAGATTCAAGTGAAAAGCTGCCAGATTTAGAGTTTCCTACAGGACAGACTATTTCTTACTCTGAGACAATGTCTGAGCTATGGAGTGAATGAACCTGTTTCTGCTAAGTGGTGATGTGTTTGTTAGATATGGCTGCTAAAATCAGGGAGGTGGATGATAGGATGATATATCCTATCATTCACTCAGAATAGTCTCATATTTAAAGCAGTTTAGAAATGCCATCCCCAATTTCCAGCAAGCACCAAGCTAGCCACTTTCACTAGCCCTTCCAAACTGGATTACTGTGTGATAGCTCTTTATCCTCTAGATTCCCTGTTTCTCATTTCTAGTCTTAAGGAGCTTGAAGCCCTCACACCTGGCAATTTTGTACAAGCTCTCCTCTAAAAATATGTGTGGCATTCAGAGTGGCCTGATCTGTCATAATATTTGAGCATTCTCTCTGCAATCTAAGTGTAAAACGGGGTGTCCAGTGTTGTTGGACAAAGCATTTGATTTGCTTTGAGGTCTCACAGCAAAAACAGCAAAGAAATTATTAGGACGTGCAATTCTTCTGTGTGACTTCATTTCCACACACTAACACTGTGACAGTTTCAAACAGCTCTGCCCTCTCCCAGATTATTCCCTCTCCCAGATTATTCCATCTCTTCCTCTAATTACTCTTTACTTTCCACTTAGAGTTTGTCTCTTGCTCTTATCAGCAGGGTCCCGTCTCTGTCTTTTGATCGTATTAGCTTCTCTATCCACAGCTCTTTCACCCCCCCCTTTTTTTTTTTTCAATTTTAAACTCCCCCTTTTCTTTCTGAAGTCCTCTAACTCCTCTGATAGCGCTCTGCCCATGAGTAACCCTGACAGTGTGGAGAAGTGGTTCCATCTCATCAGGAGGTCCCCAAAAACTGGAAAAAGGATTTGCAAGGAAAGTACTACCCAGAACCCAAACGCCAGACCAGCTGCAGATCAAGTTGTGTTGAAGGGCAGATATGCCATATGATTGCTGCAGAATCAGGGCAGGTACAGAAGCACCAGGAACACTTGCACTGCACGCAGGCATAACTACACTTGTATTTCTGATATAGGTATACTTTAGCCAAGCTGGTCAGAGTTTTAACAGCTACACCAGGATTATATGGTTTTTCTGCCTAAGTTCAAGTTCTTACTCCAAAACACTTAGGTGCTGGAAATTCACAGAATTTTTATCCCTTTCCACATGGTACAACAAGGTTTGTTTTAGTTCAATCTCCATTTAAGAAAAAATTGAGAAAAAGTTGAGCTAAATTCTTCTTGTCCCACTGTTGGAAGAAGGTAATTAGAGGCAAAGAGCTGCCATGGAAGACTTCAGCTTAAACACATGCAGCACACACACAGTGAAAAGACCCATTTACAGATGAAACATAATTATGACCTGAAATGTGTGTCACAGTGCACAGCCAAAAATGCCATGCACTATGGGTCTGGAGCCAGGGTGAGTCCAGTTGGTACAGTGTGAACAGAAATGTATGGCTGCAGAGCAACCCACAATTCAGGGGGTGGTACAGATGATTTGTGTGGAGCAGAGTCTAATCTGAGCAGCCATAGGCTGCTGGCTCTGGCACTTTGAACAATGATCAAAGGACTACGTGCCTTTGAGAAGTGCAGAAGAGGGAGATGCTTTTCATCCCTTCTGGCCTCCACCAGCAGCAGCTCCTCACACAGTAAGTCTGAATCTAGCAGTTTGTAGCACATCAACTGCTGGGTATTGTTTGAGCACAGCTACTAAGAATCTCTGAGCACAGCTACTCAGAATCTTCTGCACCATGCTGTGCTCTCTACAAGGGCTTGCCAGCTCATATCTGGTCCTTCACTGATGCTAGTAGGACCAACATGCCAGAAAGCACAGTCACTGAATGGGTTCTCTGGATACAAGTCTTGGCAGCTAGACCTCACCTAAGTCCTGTTGTATCTACATTAAACCCCTTCAGTGTCTGAAAGTATCTCTGTTTCATATCATCACCCTCTCCTGTACTTTTGATAGCATCAAAATTACCCACACTTTTCTATTGTCCAGAAATACATAATTTTTTTTCCGATCTTTATACCCCAGCACTGAATAATCAAGTTTAGATTTTAAATCAATGCAAATAATTAAAATTTCCTGCAATACCATCTAAGAAATTCACTGCTTTATTTTTAAGAGCTTATTCTGATCATGCACAGTCATTGGATTTTTTCACATTCACAATATCATTTTGCTTCCAATTCTTTTATGAGGTAAAATGATAGTTGCATTTTTCCTCAGCTCATGCCTGTGTTATTCTTTTTTCCTCTATTAGTTGGATCCTAAAAATACTTAGAGTTCATCATAACTTATTACACTATTCTTCACACCACAAACATCATGGCACTATTTCTCCAATCAGTAAAGTTAATTTCTTCCTCATACAAGTAAAAGCAATTCCCTGCAGATTTAGTGAGACCATGGAATCCATTAGTGCCAAGTCTGGATAAATTCAGCTTTTGATAAAGAAGATAAATGAAGACTGCAAAAGAAAAGAATGGGAGGTATACTGCAAACAAAGAGAGTAACAATTAGTAAGCAATATGGGCTGTCATGAATAGAGTAAGTTAGTACTTGGTTCAATCCTGTTATCATCTATGACAAACAGTCCAATTCTAGAAATAAGTAAATCAGTCCAGGTTTTAAATAGAGTGTAGTGGCAAAGATGTTCAATGGAATCTGAGAGACTTGAAATGTCTGGCAGGCAAAGCTTCCTTTTAGAATTCAGAGCAAATGAAATGTTCCTTGAAGAGAGTGAAAGAAACATTCCCTGAAGTATGTGAAGCTCCATATTACGAAAAGCTTTTTTCTGTCTATCATGTCTTCACAGTACAAAACTTGAGAAAGAAATGCTTTGAGAACGTAAACTTCGAGAAAAGGAAAGAGGAAAATAACGAAGACTTTTTAAAAGCTAGTGAACTAGAACTTTTGAATGCTCGGTGAAAGAAATAAATATAAATAAATCTACTGGGGAAAGGGAGAGAAATCAGGAAGCCTAAGCTTAAATGTTTTGGTCGCAGTAGGCAGTAATTTGGAAATTACTTCAGTAAGGTACTGAGGAAAGCTACAAGTTATTGTAGATTGGGGATTTAAAGAGGGAAAAGTAAACGTAGTATAGAATGATAACGGTCCTTCAAGAATGCCTCTAAGAATTCAGCTAAAAATGAATGCATTAAGCTTACTTCTTCCTCTTGTGACAAGAGATGATGATACTGAAGATGAAAAACTGAGGTTGACAACAGCTGCTAATTACTTTGTGCAAGAAGTTGAGAGAGCTTCTGAACTTACTGAAATGACAGAGGATGGAAAGAAAAGACGATGTAGCATTAGCATCTAGTCCTATTATCCTCAAGGCAACCATCCTCACATGTTATCAGGCCCTGATATCACTGGAATAATATAGTGTGTTTCTTGAGCAACTTGGGAAAGCAAACAATTCTAAAAACAAGGAGGTTTTGTCACTGTAATGAGTTATGGCTCTGGACAAATCTTCGAATTCAAGCTGCACACTGCTCAGCCTACTTATCTTCTTTGAAAGAGTTCTTGGTCATTTCCCTCTTTTCCTTTTTAGTATATAAATCAGCTGGGCTTAGTTAACAAATAGAAAGCATTTGTCTTAAGCTTCTGTTTGTGTTAACCCCACCTCTCTGATTCCTGAATCCTAAAAGCAGGCAGGTAAGTAAGGAGGTAATTTTCTTGTCCAGATCTTCACAGACAGACCTACGCACATCACACAGGGACCCAAATGTATTATATGCAGCACCAGCGATAGAGAAAAACAGGAAGAATGGTACAAAAACTCTCTCACTCCACAGATATTCCTGAACAATATCCGGGGTTTGAATTCATATCTGCCCACCCGTAAAGATGGATGCTCAGTACGCAAAATGCCAGAACAAAGTCAAACTAGAAAGCCAAAGGGGTTTCTTTTTGCTTTGCAACCAAAACTTTTAAAATAATGAATTTCATATGATTTTCATCAGTGTACCCAAGTTAATGCAAAACATTTGTGAACCTTAACAACCCTTTTAACAAACACAGTTGAGTTTGTTAAGAAACCAAAAAGAGGCAAGTTTCACATGATTTGTTAGCAAAAGTTTGGCCCAGCCTCAAACAATACATCATGATGAACATAGCAGCACTGGCATAAAAGAGGCATAAAACATCAGGGTTTCAAATTAGTGTGGGGCTCTTCTGTACGTCTCAGAGTTTTCTCATTTTTACAAACTCAAACTTTATAGTAAATCTTTAAGTTCTGCTCTTTCCTTGGTCTTCAACGACATCTTTTTATCTGCTCAGTTTCACCACATTTTAGTGATCATTAAGGAATTTACTCCTGGAAATCTCACAAGTCTTATGTTTTGATATTTCTAGACCAGATTAAAAATTTCAGCATTTTAGATCACTTAGAGAAGCACCCTTATCAAAACTGGATAGACAGCTGATAGTTCTGGGAGGTTAGTCCTCATTAACTTGTTTTTCCTAATTTTTTCTTGATGTTGAATCTGGGAATATTTCTCAGTCACATTTTAGGTACTACTCTAAGCTAGAATCATAGAATCATAGAATCATAG
>VZRE01009084.1:3985-22924 GCA_013396775.1 Cephalopterus ornatus
TGTCGGAGGCGCTGCCCCTCGGGGAGCTGGCGGCCGCCTTCGCCGCCCTGCCCGTCTTCCCGCTCTTCGACACCGCCTATTTCATCGTCTCCGTCCTCTACCTCAAGTACGAGCCCGGTGAGTGCGGCCCTTGGCCCGGGGGACACGGGGGGAGGGACAGGCTGTGCCCACCAGACCCCGCACCCTCCGGCACGAACAAGTCCCGGTCCCGGTCCCGGTCCCGGTCCCCGCTCTGGTGCCGCCCCTGTCACAGGCGCCCGAGGTGTCGCGACTTATCGCGGCTCCGGCACCCGCGCCTCATTATAANGCACCTGTGCCTAATTATAAAGCGAAACACCCCCCGCCACCCCCTTACGGACTCGTGATTTGGGAAAACAGTCTCGCGTTTTATTCGCGGTTGGGTTCCAAGCGCACCGAGGTGCTTTAAGCTCGGTCACTTCTCTGCTGTAAGCCCCCGGACTGAGCGTTACGGTCCCCGGGCTTGAATATTTTCTGGCAGTACCTTCCTCGTATTTCTAAACGAAAAGGCTGTAAGGAAAACCTCCGGGTTTTCCCACCCTCTGGACCGTGCCCTAATCTGTTCTCAGGCACCATAACTGACCTTGCTTTGTTTGTTCCCTTGGGCTTATCTCGCACAGATCGATAGATCTGCATCTTGGATTTCACTTTTTGCCTTGTCACAGGCTGGCTGCACCTCAGTCTGTTCCAAATGCCACTTTCTCTGTGTATTTTCCATGCTGTGTGCCCACTCCTCGTGCTCTGTTCTGAGCAGTTGCACTGTAACTGCCCAGCAACTGAGGGGGAAAAAACAACCCCACGCTTGGGTATGATTTTCAAGCCCCCCCCCTTTTGTGTGGTCTCTTGTGCTGCACAATCCACGCTCTGTTCTAGTTAAACTCCCCGTAAACAAGTGCTGGCTTTTCCAGGCCTGATCACTTCCAGCTGTCTTCCAGCATTAAGTCCTGAACAGAACAGTTAACAGGCAGCTCTCACAAAAATAGCCTTTTAAATGTATGCAAGCCCAGGAATCCACTGGGGCTGGGTAAGGCTGGGGTGTGCTTTTCCCTGGATTCCTATGGTGCTCCATCCCACAGCTCCTTGAAGATCAGTGTTGGGACAGAACCGTCCTGTTTCCTCCTTGGAGACAGCAGGGCTTCACGGAGCCAAAGAAAAATAAGTGTTACTAAATTTAAGCCTCAAGCTAAACCTCAGGTTCCTATAGAACCAGTTTCGTGTCTCAGCTGTTGCAGCTGTCTCGCTGTTTTCAGCTGGTTCAAATGTCCTGGGGATGGAAGAGCCTGAGCTCTCACAGCTTTGGCACATGCTGATGCACTTACTGCTGTTTAAGATGGGCCAGGTAGTCGTGTTGACACAACATTTGATTGTTCTCTCCCTTGACTGCCTGTTCCTGGCTCACTGAACAGAGTTTTGTCTCTGAAATGCTGCACAGAAGGACTTTGGAGCTGTTTAAGGCTCACAGAATTGATGTTATTGGGAGATTTCCCTGAAGGAGTACAAAGGTGGATGAAAATGGCTGCAGGAATTTAAAAAAGGTTGTGGGAGGAGACCACAATGTATTAACAAATAGTAACACTTTTAATATCTCGTTGTATTTTCAAAGGGTATTCCCAGACTAGTACAGGAGCTGGGAAGAATCCTCAAAACATCTTCTTTCAAATAAAGATTAAGAATTCCTGTTCTATTTTTACAGGTTATCTTATGAATGAAAGAGCTGAACAGATTGTTCATGAATTCTAGAGGGCACCTAGGTTGAAGCAATGGAGAGAATGGTACTAGTATGCATTTTATTTTTAGACCGTAAAAAGACATTGCTTTTGAGGGAAGAAATGTTCTTTCTGGTTGCAGGAAATAGCAGCAAATAAAGGAGGGAAACTCTCAGTTCATCAACTTCTAATGACTGTTCATGTGAAACCTTCGGGGGGGGCCTGCAGGCTGTGATCACAACTTACCATTCCTTGGCAATCTCTGCTACTTGCTTGGGCTTCCCAGGACACACACATTTTGGCATCTTGTTTTACAAGCACTTTTCTTTGACTTGCTTTGTGGGAGAACATGCGCCTCAAGCCTCTTTCTTAGCGGGTCTTGAAGTTTCTGCTTATTTGCTGGATTCATCCTCTCGCTGAAGGTTGGACTGGATGATCTTGAAGGTCTCTTCCAACCTGGATGATTCTGTGATTTCCAACTTGCTTCCCAGGAGCCGTGGAGATGTCTCGGAAGAGCCCTTTGGCCTCCTGGCTCTGCGCGATGCTGCACTGCTTTGGGAGTTACATCCTGGCGGATCTGTTACTTGGGGAGGCACCTCTGGGGTACTTCAGTAACAACTCCAGCGTCATCCTGGCCACGGCAGTTTGGTGAGTCCCTTCCCCTTCCCCCCGGACACCGCTGGCTGTGAGCAGCCCTCCGGTGGGGAGGGAGGTGTCCTGTTCGTGCGACACACGGGAGTGATCCTGCTGGGATTAACTGGGGACAGGGGAGGTGGGGTGAGGTAGACCTTGAGTCTTTTGCATTCCTGGCTCTGGTTCCCAGTTTCCCTGACCAGTTGCCTAATGCTGTGATTATCTGGGCTGGGGCCAGGCCAAGGGCTGGGCACTTCTATTCATAGCAGCTGCTGCTGAGCCAGGGCCAAACCACAGCTGATACCACATATAGAGAGGAGTGGCCCCCCCGAAGGTTTAGGGGCATTTTATTCACTGTGATAGTGAAAGGTGCACAAATTAACCTTTGATTTCCTCAGTGTGCATGGCTTATATGTGCTTTTGCATGCCAGAACGAGCATTGTCAGGAAACATTCTGAATGAAATGTTCGTACACAGAAGCCTTGGAGTGAATCCCCTCAGCTACCAGGTTTTCTGTGCTTAAGAAAATAAAAAAGAAAGATATTCTTTCGGGCAGTCTTCTGGAAAAGAGGATATCTGTCTTCTATCTGTAGTACAATTTCAGTATATGTAGCTTCTGATGCCTCTGGACCATACAAGATACAAAATTCTAAAAGATTCTGAGTTAAAATGATTGGGTTTTTATTCAAAACAGAGTGGTATCAGTAGTGGGAGTTCTCTGAGTGCATTTGATATCAACTCAATTGTTGCTGTAGAGAGGCTCTGTTGCACACTGGTTTCCTATAGAATCAGCTATGAAATTAAGAATTTTTCTTTTTTTTATAGAATCAGCCATGAAATTTAGAATTTTTTTTCCCTTTTCTTCTAGAACCAGCTGTGAAATTATGAATCTTTCTTTCCTTTTTTATAGAATCGGTTATGTAATTCAGAATTGTTCTTTCTTACCGAATCAGCCATGAAATTGAGAATCTCTCTCTCCTTTTTTTTGTGGAATCAGCTATGAAGTTAAGAACATTTTTTTCTTTTTTTTTTAATAGAATCAGCTATGAAATTAAGAATATTTTTTTTCTTTTTCTTCCTTCTCCTTCACCCCCCCCCCCCCCCCGACATAACTCAGGCTGATGCCACACTACTCCTCCCTGGATGTCCCAGCTCAGCACAAATGGCTCCTTAAACTCTCTGGTTTTTTTTTTTTCCGCAGGTATTTGATATTCTTCTGCCCCATGAACCTCTTCTACAAGTGTGTGAGCTTCCTGCCCGTGAAGCTCATCTTTGTGGCCATGAAGGAGGTGGTCAGAGTCCGCAAGATCGCAGCCGGGGTCCACCACGCTCACCACCTCTACCACCACGGGTGGTTTGTCATGATGGCCACGGGATGGGTCAAAGGTGACACAGCAGAGACCCTAAAGGCAGCAGGGAGGGATCCAACCTCCCGGGGAGGGCTGGGAGAGGCCATGAGGGAAGCTCGGAGCGACCAGCAGGCTGGATGTGCTCAGCTGGGTCGCTCGGGCTCCCCACAACACGTTCCTTCCTGCACTTGCGGAGTGGTTGTCAGCTGAGTCATCATCCAGCTTCCAGGGAGGCATGAAGGAGTCATTCAGGAACTCTTCATTCCTTCTCCTGGGTTCTGCTGCGTTCTACTTGTCAGTGTTGAAACAGCCCAGGCGGTTTTCTATTAGCTTTTGCTTGGAGCAAGCACCTGAGCACCAGTTAATGGAAGAGGGAAGTGCCCTTTCCCTGCACCAGGAAACACTTCTGGAAATTCTAGAAAGCATTTGCCCTGCTCTGTTGTTTTAGGCCAACTTAAATTTGGGAAGAATGCCATGAACACTTTGCCCCGCTTCTCCCTCGAGGGCCCAGAGCAGACAGCAGAGCTCTCTGGTGTGGCAGTGCCAGCTGTTTGACAGGTTTTCCTGTGTCACAGGTTCCGGTGTGGCCTTGATGTCTAACTTTGAGCAGCTGCTGCGTGGGGTCTGGAAGCCAGAAACAAATGAAATTCTTCACATGTCCTTGTAAGTAGGCAATTCTTGGTCAGAGCAAGAATGAAATGTAAAGAACCATTCAGGGCTGGATGCAAACCTCCCAGAAAACCTTCTTTTTTTTCCCACTTCAGCCCTACAAAGGCCAGTCTGTATGGCACAGTCCTCTTCACCCTGCAGCAGACTCACTGGCTCCCCATCTCTGAAGCCAACCTTATCTTCTTTTTCACCATGTTCATGATTGTTTGCAAGGTGAGTTCACAGCAGGTTTGATGCTACAAATTACAGAACCAGAGAACGGGTGCAGACCTGACCTGGGGGTGTTCCTGAGCCACTACAGGCTGTGCATCCCAGGAAGGATCTGCTTGGGGCGTTCAAGGCTAAATTCTCCATCGTGCAGGTGGGACTGCAGAAGATCCTTTTGTCTTACTGCCCCTTGCCCTGACTATTTCTGTTCACTCTTGGAGATGATACAGTCTTCTAAAAGAGAAGGCAGTGGTAAACAACCCACAGTCTGATGACAGAAATCAAATGGATAAACACTCCTGTGTAGTTTGTTGGGTTTTGTTTGTTTGTTTTTCCCTTTACCCCCTCGCCATCTCCAGGTGAAACTAAAGTAGCTACATTTCTTTACATCAGTTTTTTTGTGTACATGCAGAAAATACTGTGAGCAGTCTGCACTTTATCTTTACGGTCTGTGGAGTGTAAGTTTTAAAAGGTGCCCAAAGATGCAGGCAGGTAGGTCACAGCACTGGCTGTACATCCCAGGAAGGGTCTGCTCGGGGCATTCAAAGTTAAAATGTCCATTAGACAGGCAAGGTCGTAGAAGATCCTTGTTCCTTGAGCCATGGAGCAGTAGGAACTTCAGCTGGGGTCAGTGGAATGTCCCATGTAGTCAGTATTCCCTGGCTCGTGTGTGTGTGATCTTTAACCCCCGGGTTTTCCCTGTTGCCCGCCAGGTTTTCATGACGGCCACTCACTCCCACGCCTCACCTTTTGCTCCGCTGGAGAACCTCATCTGCCCAGTGCTCTTTGGCTCTGTCTCCAGTGGTCACCCAGGCCACCATCACGACCACCACGGGGCCTCCCATGAAGTTTCCCACCCGCCTCCTCCTCCTCCTGCGAAGTCGAAAGAGGAGCTCAATGAAGGCACGAGGAAACGGAAGGCAAAGAAAGCCGAATAAAAAAGCAATGACGCAGAAAATAGGCCAAGAAAATCCTTCCAGAGCTGAGTCTCAAAGCCACCTGTGACTTCCTTTGTGCTCCAGTTGTTCTCCCTCAGACTCCAGAGGAGAGGTGGAAGCTAGGACACTGCCAGGCGGGTTCCTGAGTTTCAGTCTTGCTCTCTGTGCTTGCTGCTTGGTCTCTGCCTCTCTAGTCTGGTCATACTTTCAGGGATTTGTAGGTTTGTGCCAGGGTGATAAGTGGGTGCCAGTTCCCAAGCTGTCAGCGATTTCGAAGCAGCATTTCCCATTGATGTAAAAATCCTCTCACTGTGTTTATTTATGAATGGAGGGAATGGTTTGTGCTCCTGCAACTCCTAAGTTCCTTTGAGTTTTCACTGACCTTCCTGGTGTCTGCCAAAACAACAAACTGTTAAGACACATTCAGTGTGGAAATCAGATTTCATGCTCAAGGAAATTAAATGGTCTCTTATGAGCCTGATCTGATTTTTCCTTGCTCCCACATGTGCCATATCTCCAAGTAATGTGACATTTTGTACGCAATAAGGATTTTGTCTGAGCCAAACTCTGTTTCTCTCAGCTCAGTTCCCTCTGATTCTAATGGGCAGAACATTGTCACTTGCTTAAAGTCTGTGTTTGCAAGAGCTCTGAAGCTGTGAAATGCTCCCAGTGCCACATGTTGGTACTGTCACTATTCTAAACTGTGTCTCCCACCTCAAACCTGATCCTGTTTAACCAGGGGAGAAGCATGGTCTGGTTTGTTTGTAATTCTGTGGAATACAAGAAGAGTGTGTGTGTGTGTGTAAGTATTTATTACTATTTATTTGTAATTGCCATGGCACCTCAATCGTGGACCTCAGTCTGGCTTTTTTAATATTCCATCTTTATATAGAGGGTTGGAACTTCTAATTCGGGTCCCGAGCCCACAGCTACGTGCTGGTTTGTTCTTGTAGCAGTGATCCTAAAGGACAGCCTGGACATTCCCTGGATGCAGGAAGGAATGTTTCCTGTATCCTTGAATGAAGATAGAAAGGCTGAAGCAGTGGATTTCACACTGGCTGATTAAAACTTCTTTAAAGGACTGATAAAAACACACCAGCTGAAAATACTGGTTACCCCTTGTAGGTCCCTTTGGGCCAAACCACTGGTCTGTGAACACAGCCTGTGCCCAGTGAGGGGAGAATCAATGCCTTGCATGGCTCAGGAGGAGTCTGTCAGCTCATTCGTGTTCTGCTTAGTGAACACAGGCTTTTACAGTAGTTTTAAGCTGTTCTTATAACTGGTTTTGTCCTTAAAAAGTGGCGTCATCCAAGGGCTGGGATCACCGTGGTGAGGATGGCACACGTGGGGATGAAGCACTGGGCTCCCAGTTGAGCAGCATTTCCCGTCCCCAGCACTGAGGTTGCTGCTGTCACCTCCCAACTGGGAATAGAAACAGGAGGATTTAAGGAAAGTGGGGTTTTGTGCGTGCGTGTGTGTGTGTCCCTGTTCAAAATTGCAACTGGTGGTTAATTAAAAATAAAAAATATATATATACACGCAATCAGAGGAAAGCCAGTCTGGAAGGTCAAATGGTTTGTGGGTTTGGGGTTTGACAGTGCCTTAATTTTGTGACTTTCCCTCCCCTTCAGTAGAAACCAGGAGTTCTGCCTGACAGCTCCATGGGCTGGTTCTGCAGACGCTGTTCTGCTGAAACCTGATATATCACAAGCATGCACGAGACTAAATGTTTTATGAGATGTCTGATCCAAGGGGAGTCATGTTTTGTAGAAGCCACCAACAAATAAAAATTGTGAAGTGACTCTGATTGTCCTGTGGCATTTGAGGAAATCCGTGTTTCTTTTTTCCTCCCCAGCCCCGGGAGCCAAAGAGAAGCTCCTTGAGCTACTTGGAGCCTCCTTGACCCGACGGCAAAACCATTGTGAAGAGAGAGATCAGAATTTATGTCCTGCAGCCGTGCCTGAGCATGCTATAAACGGAAACAACGTGGAAAAAGGTGTTGGTAGTGTTGCCTCAAACCAAACTTCCCAAGATTTCAGGGAAACTGATTCCTTTGGCATTTATACCTGTTGTCTCTGTCTTTCCTTCTGTTGTTCTAAGAGGGAGAGGGGCACTCCCCGGGGACTGCTAAATATACACACACATATACAGCCCCCCCTCACGCAATTCCAGCGTGTTTATATGGAGTTTGAGCATTTAAAACTGAAAAAAATCAAAATGCTCTGCATGAGTGTGAATATTTAGTGTGGTCCTGTTGACTGCTGCTCTGCCCTCTAAGTGCAGAGACTCTCCAAGAGCCCTTGCCCTTCAGAGTCTTTTGGACTGAGTCAAATCACAGCTTCCAACCAGGAGAAATACTCCAAGGGATGTTAAAATTTAAGCTCTGAACACCTTCGGAGTAGCCAACAGGAAGGGGGTGAGTATTGAGAAGGTAAGTGCCATGAAGAGGAGTCACAAGTTCCATTTAGTGAAGCCTTTGCTAGCGAGGGAGATGGGACCTGGCTTGAATTTCCCTGGCTCAGCACTGGCAGTTGGGTACAATTCCAGACTGGTGTCCTTCATCCCAAGGAGCAGAGATGGACTTTTCAATAACCACGGCTGCAGGGACTGCTCCTGCACTTCTGGGAAGTCCCACCTGACCTGGACACACATTTTCTTCCTTTGGACCCTGCTCCAAACAGCCTGAAAATAGAGCTGGGTGTTTCCTAGAGAGATGGAGTAACTTGTTTCCAGGCCACAGAGTTGAAGTGATGAGGAAAACACGACACAGTCAATTGACCTGGTGCACTAAATGAGGACCTGCAAAGGGTCATTTATTTTCTGAAGGGTTTCACTTGTCTCTCTCCAGATTTAATTCTTTTAAAATGTTTATTAACACTCCTTAACTCATCGGGGCAGTTGAGAGTGTTAAGTTGCTTTGGAATGAAGGGTTTAAAGTGTTTGTATGACCCGACCAGTGGAAAAAGAAGGTCAGTGCAAGCCTTATGCATATTTTTAAAAATAACAAAACTAAAAAAAAAAGGGATTAGGGTGTTTCAGGTGCTTTAACAATTCTGGTCTCCCGTGACGTCCAGGTCGGTGTTACCGTTGCGCTCAGGATCTGTAAAAGAACAGGCTGATGAGAGCATGTCCATGTCCTTTGGGGAATCCACACAGCGTTCCCAGCTCCCAGCTCTGCTGCAGCCCACGGAGGAGAGGAGCTGTCAGGGCTTAGACTTCCACGGGCCACACGTCATTCACCCCCCGGAGATGTCCTGATCTGATAACTTCTGATACTAACTCCAGTGAGGCACAGCTAAATTTAGCAGCAGGTTTAATCCTCAAAGAGGCCCTGGGTGCCCGCTGGGAAAAACAAGTGTTTTAGTTGCTGTTTCAGCGTTTCATGTGGCTTGTCAGGTTTCCCTTTCCTGTTGCAGAGCCAAACCTGGTGCCTGCAGCTTTTTGACGGTGGCAGGTCAGCCCCAGAGACGGGGAAGGCTCTACAGCACTACTGTGTTTGTAGGAAAAAACCCAACCCCACAGGAGAATTCGACACAGAGCATTAATGATTCTTCACAGCAACTGAAGTGAAACAAAAAAGGGGGAGACCAAAGAAAAGAATTTCTGTACTGAAGAGTTTATGAAGGAAAGGGCAAAGCCAACACAAGAGCACCGAGGCAGAGCCAACTTGTGCTCTTGGTCTCCCTTTTTCCTTTCATTACTGTTGCCAATATGTACATTCTTGCACATTTTGTCCGAAGAATAACCAAATTATATAATCCAGCGAAGCGGAAAGACCCAGAGGGTAGAGATGGATGTCACCTTGGCCATCTCCTGAGCGATACAGAAGTTGTTCCTTTTAACGCTTGCCAGGTGATTGGCTGCCAGATGCCTGCTTTTCCCTGCAGCCTATTCCATGGTGCTTTAAAGAGCTCACAAAAGCATTAAAAATGACAGCTTTATGTGTGTTTCACAGCAGCACCAGCTTTATTTGGCCCTTGGATATGACTGTCTAGTTTATGATTCTTGTGCTATTCCTTAATGGATGTAACTGGCTCCTGTAAGGCACGAGACAGGATGATGTGGAAGGCAAGGCTGGAAAATGGCATTTCCTACCACCTTAAATACCCAGATTTCTGCTGCAACAAAGATTTTTCTCCCAAGATACTTTAGTTCTTTGCCCAAATAATGAGAAATCAGGATATATATTTATACAAGATTTTCTAGAAAGCTCTCAAAAGACAGTTTGGATTTAGTGTGAGCGCCTTACATTCCTACTAGGAAAACAGGACACAGGAGAGGCAAACAACTAGCACTGGAGAAATCATGCTGTTGATGCCAAATGCTCTGTAGAGAGGGTTGATATTTTCCTGTTTAGGATGCTCTGCTGGCCCCAAGGCATCTTGGTTTGTCCTGTGGGCTCATCCACCCTAAGGAAATGCCAATTAAAGGGGTCTGAATCTGATCAGACATCAACCATTGTTTGGTAAACACCCACAAAATTACCTCGCAGCTAAGAATTTAATCCTGCTCTCATGGTCTGCGGCAGCCTGTGAACAAGTTGGTGGGGGCTGGTGGCTCATGGAACAGGCAGGGAGTGGGAAAAGCAGTTGCCTGTCATGCCAGAGCCCACAGCTGCCATCCTGACTCGCAGTTGCTACTCGCTTCAACTCTGTGGTGACACCCGTGACAAAGAGATGCTGATAGTGCTGAGATCAACAGTCATGAATACCTCGGAGTCTGGTCTCTCCTCTTCACCTGTGCATTTGCATCTTTCACAGAGCATCCATGGGAAAAGTACTATTTGTAATATTTCCTTATCTGTTTTGGGGAAGGGAATTTTTTAGGGAGCTTCTGAATGTAAGGAAAAATCGGTGTGAGACGGTGATTTCATCTTAGCCTTAGGGTACAGGTAGGCTGTAGCCCTGGAATGTGGGAAAACAGGTCTGATATGTTTAGAGGCTTCAAAGTTTTCATAGCCTGAGGAAATCCAGTATGTCCCTGGAAAAGATTTTGGAGGGCTGATTTTGTTTGGTTTTGATTTGCAGATTGCAGCAGCTCCCCAGAAACCATCACACACACACTCCTGCAGAAAACAAGCTCCCAGTTTCCCAGTTATCCCAGCCCCTGATGCTTCCCAGTGGAGCTGGTAGATCTTGACATCCCAAAAAAAAAGCTCTGCAGGCTGAGGGCTCCTGGTCCCACTGCAACCAACTGCCTGAATCAGTGAGGGACCTGATTCTCTTTGCTAGAGACAAGAACTGCTGTGATCAGCAACAATGACAGGTAGATGCAGAGGGAGGAGAACATAACACATCACAGATTGCAGTGTCCTGAAGCACAGTTTAAAATTCCATGATTTTAGCGTCCTAATGTTGGCTTAAATTAGATTTAGACTAATGTAGGCTAAACCCTAACGTAGGCTCTGCTCTGTCTGTCTGCCTCTCGAGGTAAGAGCTTCCTCTCCCTGCCTGTATGACTTCTGACAGATTAGGATGTCGGTTAATCTCTTCTTATTTGGGTAGATGACATGAGATTAATCAAGTATTGTCTGCAAAACGAGCCCATAAATACAGATTACTAATTTTTCATTAAGTATTCCTCTGTGTGCCAGAGGGATACAGAGGATACAGCCAAGGAGAGGCACCAGCCTCTTAAATCTCATTTCATGGCAGATCTAGGAAAAGCACAGCAGCAGCTCTGGCTGATTCTGGTTTTCTCTCAGTTCAGTTTTCTGGAAAAGGCCAAAATCCACAGAAATTATAGACTATGATCTCCTATGAGAAAATGGGGGAGCAGAAAGTGGTTCTGAGTGAGTGGACGTGCTTGGCTGGTAGATCATTGTCTCTGTTCCGTGGAGGAGGCTGCATTCCTTATGGGAAGAGCCATACTGAACCCATGCAGAAGCATAGATGTACAAACGAGACAGCAACATGCCAGGAATATTGGAACACAGAGCTACATGGAACAAAGGCACTGAAAAGGAGGGGAGGTGTCTCTTCTGCCAGGGCCTCTGCTGAGGTGTTTGCCCCAGGTCCCTTCCCTCCCTCTGCATTCCAAGGGCATTTGGACAAAGATGGGGTTTTTTTCCTACTGGTTCTCTGCTGACAGCTGCAGTTTTTGAGCTCAACAAGTGCCCCTGGGGTGAGTCCTGCAGCAGCACACACCGGTCCTAGGGAGCAGCAGGTGGGTCATGGGTGTTGTCCTGCACTACATGACAAAACCAGGAGCATGACAAAACCAGGACCTTCTGTCACTGGAATCCTACTGTCACCTCAGGAGGTGGATTTTCTTCTCTCTTTCTGATTTTTATCTCTTTCCTTGTGTGGTTTTTTGTTTTGTTGGGTTTTTTTTGTTTGGTTGGTGGGGTTTTTTTGTTGTTTGGTTTTTTATTTTTTTTTGTAAATTATAACATTTTTCTTTCTATCCTTTCCCATGTGCTGCTCCTTTGGGGGTGGTTCCCCACAGCTAGACAGAAGGCAGGGACAGGGCACAGGCTCATACTCACTGGGTATTAAGAAAGATAAGAGGGCCTGAACCATAAATGATACTGGAACTGGCAGCCTTATGTTGTGTTAAAATACTGAGAGAATTATTTCTAAAGCTGCTGACCAAAGGGACCTCAGGTGTACAGCACCTGAGAGGGAACACATTTAATGCCTCAGAAAGAGATGCTGGGGATCCTTCCCACTGGTTGCTATAGAGATATGAGTTCTCTTGAAATACAGATGGATAGTGCCATGATCCAGGGAAGTTTCAGTCAACCATTTCCCATCAAAGTAGCCGGAATTTTCTCAGGCTTTCCTTAAAAAAAAAAAAAAGGGGCAAGGCAGCTTCTGGAGACAGGCACCACGGGCGAGGTTCAGTGCCAATAATCATCTCCCTTTCACCGACCTCAGGCAGTCCAGGGAGCAGCACGAGCTCCAGTCCGGATACACACTGGGATCTGCTCCATAGGAAGATGGTGCCTCTTCCAGCCCTGCAGCCTGGTCCCAGTCTTCACCAGCTCAGCTTTTTCAGGTAAATCAGCTGAAAAGCCCTGAAACTGCTGAATCAGGCCCTCCCTGCTGCTGTTGCAATGCAGTGAGATGACTGTGCTGAGTAGAGAAGCCGTGAACTTGCAGCCTCCTTTGGAAGTGAAGGTGCCTTAGGACAGTGGAGGGAGGGCAGAGCTTTGCATTGGATCAGGAATTAATGGCATTGGCAGTGAGGCCACACTCAGTCCTAGCACTGCTGTCAGCTCGCAGCCTGTCCAAGGCTTTCCCAAAATCCCAGACAATCTCCATTCCCGTCCACCCCTCTAACAGCAAGAAGCGTTTGGGAAGAACTTCTCCCCTTGGACAAAATCCAAATATTTCCCACTTCCTCTGCGCACTGGGACACAGTTGCCAGACTGAGCTCCTAAAGTGGTAACCGGCAGTTGGCAGCAGTAACTCAGTTTTTCAGGAGTTACAAAACTCAGTTTCCCCCTTCTGAAGACCATTCCCTCTGACTCCCTTTTTAAATAAGAAAGCACAGGCTCAGAGAGGCTCTGAGTTCCCCAAGAAGTGCCTTCAAAGGAAAGAAAACACTGCAGAATCTCCTCCAAAGTGGGACATAACACAGTGAACGTGCTGCTTGGACAGGGAGGGGCTTCCAGCCTGAGCGGAGAGGTCAGTGTTCGCAGAGTCAATCAGAGCTGCAGTTTCTGCAAGGAATGTGTAAGAATTGCAGAGAATCCGAAATTTAAGGCTGAACTCGATGATCTCGGAGGTCTTTTCCGACCTAAATGATTCTATGATTAGTCAGATGTAAGGACACAGTCAGTGCTATGATTTTACCTACACCACCAGTCCAAGATTTGTTAGACCTCATGGATTTTCAGGAACAGTTTTAGGATGAAGGATGTGACAAGTGACTGGATTTTCACCAAAACCCAGTAAATTAAACCCACTCTCTCTCACTGTAAGGTTTGGAATTTTTGTGGGCTGGAGTGTAAAGTGACACAGGGATTTCAGCTAACTCCTGCAATCCTGGTGAGAGCTGATGAATTATTCCAGGGATTAGTGCTAAGTGATTGCTCCCTGTTGGACAGCAGAGCACACATGACAATTCCCAACCCAAGGGAGCTCTTCCCTCAGCTGACACTGGCACGGGTTTCATTAGTGATCACTTTTCACTTAGAGCAGTACCACTGAAAGCCATTCCCCATTCTAATTTTAGCATTCCCTCTTGTACTGCTTCATCATATGATTCTGTAGCGCCGTGAATGTTTACATAATTTTGGGGAGGCGATATTCCACTTCTGAAGAAATTATAATCTCATGTGATAAAACATATGTAAGGAGAAACACGCCCTTCATATTCTCTGTGTCTTTTAATTTTGCAGGTGTAAAAAGCACCCAAAAACATAACGCTTTTTAAATGTGTATCAGCGAAAAAGAGAGGGTGAAAGTACCTGCAGGGGGAGAGGATTGTGCGTATATATTTGCTTACTTTTCTATCTGCTTTGTCTTCTTAATTTATCTTAAATCTACTTTGCTGATTGTTTGATTCAATTCAGTGAATAATTCACTTAAAAGGTGTCATACAGATTTTTTTCTAGAGCGTGTTAATCTCTCTTGCAAAAAGCACAACAGAAAACTCTTCCTGCCCACGGAGTGCCCAGGGTGCCCCTCTAACTGCACCTAAAACCCACCATCACAGGCTCTCTTTCTCTGGGGCAAGGGCTGTCGTTTGCTTTTCGGAGACTTGCGCTGAAATTGCCACTTGGACCCCCAAAATTGAATAAGGATGAGGATTCCTTCCAGAAGGAAGGTGCCACGACGGAAAGCTCTTGCTGAACGTGGAGTGCCCAGGCTGGCCCACCACCTGCACCTGACACCCCCAAAGGTTACAGGTTTGCTTGCCTGGGCACAAGTGCTGTCTTTGGCTTTTCGGAGCACTTTGCTGAAGTTGCCAGTGCAGCTGCTACAACTGAATACGGACGGAGATTGCTTCCAGACCAAAGCGAAAAGACAGAGCGTTGCCTCTGCACATGGAGTGCCCACAAGGTGGCCCACCAACTGCACCTGAAATCCAAAGGTTACAGGCTTGCTTTCTTTGAGGAAAGGGCTGCCTTTGGCTTTTCGGAGCCCTTCGTTGACATTGCCAGTCCCACTGCCAAAACTGAATAAGGACGAAGATACCTCCCAGACAAAAGGTGCCACGACCGAAAGCTCTTGCTGAAGGTGGAGTGCCCAGGGTGGGCCCCCAACTGCGCCTGAAACCCAAAAGTTATCGGCTTGCTTTCCTGGGTGGAAGTGCTGTCACTGGCTTTTCGGGGCTCTGCGCTGAAATTGCCAGTCCCACTCCTCAAGTTGAAAACGGACAAAGATTCCTCCGAGAAGAAAGGTGCCAGGACAGAAAGCTCTTTCCGCCCATGCAGTGCCCAGGGTGCCCCTCTAACTGCACCTAAAGCCCACCTTCACAGGCTCTCTTTCCTTGGGGCAAGGGCTGTTGTTTTAGGAGACTTGTGCTGAAGCTGCCACTCGGACTCCCAAAATTGAATACGGATGAGGATTCCTTCCAGAAGAAAGGTGACACGACAGAAAGCACTTCCTGGCCAAGAAATCGAAAGGCTGGCCCAACAAATGCACCTAACGCACAAAGGTGTTTCTTTCCTGGGGAAAGGGCTCTTGCTCCCCAAGGAGTGCCCAGGGTTGCACACCAACTGTACCCGAAACCCAAAGGTGACAGTGTTCCTTTCCCGGGGGAAAGGGCTGTCTATCGCTTTTCGTAGCCCTGGGCTGAAATTGCCAGTCCTACTCGTAAAATCGAATACGGACAGAGATTCCACCTAGACCAAAAGTGCCACGACAGAAAGAATTCAGATTCCCATGGAGTGCCGAGGGTGGCCCACCAACTGCACCTCAAAGCCAACCATCACAGGCTTGCTTTCTTGGGGCAAAGGGCTGTCGTTCACTTTTCGGAGTCCTGTGCTGAAACTGTGATCTGACTCGCAAAATTGAAAACTGACAAGGATTCATTCAAGAAAATAGGTGCCAAAAGAGAAAGCTCTAGGTCCCGGTGGGTGATCCACCATCTACACCTGAAACCCAAAGGTTGCAGCCTACCTTTGCTGGGGGGAAAGCGCTGTTGTTCACATTTCGGCGTCCTGCACTGAAATTGCCAGTCCGACTCCCAGAATTGAATACGGATGAGGATCCCTCTCAGGCAAAAGGTTTCCCGAAAGAAAGCTCCTGCTGAAGGTGGAGAGCCCAGGCTGGCCCACCACCTGCACCTGACACCCCCAAAGGTTACAGGTTTGCTTGCCTGGGCACAAGTGCTGTCTTTGGCTTTTCGGAGCACTTTGCTGAAGTTGCCAGTGCAGCTGCTACAACTGAATACGGACGGAGATTGCTTCCAGACCAAAGCGAAAAGACAGAGCGTTGCCTCTGCACATGGAGTGCCCACAAGGTGGCCCACCAACTGCACCTGAAACCCAAAGGTTACAGGCTTTCTTTATTGGGGGAAAGGGCTGTCTTTCGCCTTTCCTAGCCCTGGGCTGAATTTGCCAGTCCTACTCCTAATATTGAACATGGACGGAGATTCTTCCCAGGCAAAATTTTCCCCAAAAGAAAGCTCTTGCTGAACGTGGAGTCCCCAGGGTACCCACAAACTGCACCTGGAACTCCAAAAGGTTACAGGCTTTCTTTCTTGGGGGAAAGGGCTGTCATTCTCTTTTCAGCACTCTGTGCTGAACCTGAGCTAAACCCATGTAGGAAAGCACTGGTTAAATCCAAGTAGGAAAGCACTACAGCCCTGGAATCAGGCACTGCTGGCACCCCCATGGTATCAGGGACTCTCTGCGGCCCGAGGGCAGCAGATTCCCGAATACAGGATGCACAAGGCTCCTCACCACAGACCTCAGGGGTCTCTGCACCGACTTGGCCAAGGGCACATGGCAGGGGACAGATCCACTCCCAGGGAAAATGTTTTTGCCAGACTGAGGAGTGAGAGCACACCAGAGAACAGTGATGGCAGCACAACACATCGGGCACCGCTCTGGCATTCAAAAGAGGGGCCTGGGGGTCGTTTTTTTCCTGGCTACAATCACTTGCAGGTGCAGCAGTCACAGACACCTACAGATGCTGCACAGCCCCCAGAACAAGCTGAGTCTCCTTGGAGCTCACCCCCAGTCCCTGGAGGCCAGCTGGGCTCCTCTGGGACGGATGCCTTGAGGAAACACTGAGCAAAACCAAAGTGCTACGGGCAGGCATCCTGTCAAAAACACACCCTTTATCACCAAGCTGCAGGAGCCTCACCCCCTCCAGCCCAGCCCAGAGCAGAAATCAGCACAGATGCTCAACAACAACAACAAAAAATAAAAATTTAATTGTGTTAAGAGACAAACATATATAACAAAACCCACATTTCCATTAAAAAAAATTCCCTGTGCCTGGGCACTGCAGCTGAGCCACTCTCTGTTCACAGCTCTGTGGTGCTGCAGAGTACCCAGAGAGGCCAGAGTGCTACCTGGAGCAGCTGCTGTGTAACCTGGCCAGAACAGAGGGCAGGGGGAAGTGACATACAAAATAGTTATGGAAAAATATGCATTTTAAATAAAGAGCTTACAATAACTTCAACTTCATACAAAATACCATGGATGCCATTTCGGTGTTTCAATTCTAGCAATTATTTTTGAACTCTCAACATCCTGTTTTCCATCTCTGCAGTCTCCTTCTCCACAGAGCTCAATCTCTGTTCACCTCAGTCCAAAGTACCTGAAAATGAACAAACACTTTATAGTCTCAGGGATCAGAAGTGCAGTTCTGTGAACAGATGAAACTTGTTTACAAGCTGCCAAAGGAACATCCAGTAACTCTAAAGTTTAAGCAAATCACACACGAGTAAGCCCAAACTTAGCCAAAAAGTATTGCATGTGCCTCAGGGTCCACTTGAGCTGTTCCACTGCTCAGAGGGACATAACAAGCTACTGAAGACGTGGATAAAGAGAGCTTTGCAAACGATTCAGTTCTTTCTCTCCCACAGGGGTGATTATAAAAAGTACCGAAACCAAGTAGAAACTCACCTTCCAAAAAAGCAAATTCATCGATAGCTTCAATGGCATTATCTGCAAAGCAAATTGAGAACAATTACTATAGATAAACTGCCCCCGTATTTGCACCCAACAGCAGTATCTGAAACTACATCACAGCACAGTGACCAACTTCAAAAAGGTTTACTTCTTTTGGAGCTGCTGTGTGAAATTATTAGTGTACTGCTCAGTGTAAGAGAAGTTTTTCTCTCCCATCTTCAGAGAAAGAAAGAGAAGCATCTACAATTATTTCAGCACTCTGGGACAGGTGGAAAAAATCCCAGCAAGCCAGAGGTTTAAGGCCAGCACAGAACATGCTCTCATACCAAGGTCTTTTCTCTGCAGAGTTTTCCTTTTTCCTTGCTGGGCGTACACATAAGCATCTTTGGCTATGGTTTCAACAAACAGCTCCTGCAAGACAAAACTAGGACAGTTTCACACAGGTGATGGGAGAGGGGAGAGAGAATATCCTGAGGAAAGGAAAGGTCCTACAAGACCTCAGGACGAAACCAGAATCTCCATCTTAACGTTTCCCCTTCCCAATAAACAGCTCTGAAAACAGGAAAGGGAATGGCTGGACAGTAATGCACAGGAGAAGCAACAAGGAGAAGGCTGGGAGTGTGCTGGTTCCTCTGAACACATCTGCTACACACCAGTGGCTCCTACACACCTTCTGAGGGGGGGAAAGGTGTCCTGTGCTCAGGGGATGAATCACCTCTGAGGTCACTGAGTCCAAGCACCACCACCGCGTTCAGCACTAGACCATGACCCCAAGTGCCACATTCGGCTGCTAAATCCCCCCCAGGGACGGTCACTCCACCACCGCCCTGTGCGGCACAACCCTTTCCACAAAGGAATTTCCCTAATATCCAATCTAAACCTCCCCTGGCGCAACCTGAGGCCGTTTTCCTCCCGTCCCATCACCTGTTTCCTGGGAGCAGAGCCCGACCCCTCCCCCGGCTCCCCGCTCCTGTCAGGGACTTGCAGAGAGCGAGAAGGTCCCCCCTGAGCATCCTTTTCTCCAGGCCGAGCCCCCCCAGCTCCCTCGGCTCCTCCAGCCCCTTCCCCAGCTCGGTCGGGGCGCGGGTCCCTGGCTGAGGGGAGCTCCGAGCNCGGCCGGGGTGTTCCCCCCCCCGCCGCGGGCCGGGGGATCGCCCGCACCCGGGGGAGAAGGAGAAACCTCCAGCAAGGGCCAAGAAGCGGCCGCGCACCCCGCAGCGTTCCGGCCCCCGGGACCCCCGGCGCGGGCCGTGCGGGGCCGCCCCTCACCGTGGCCCGCGCCAGCACGAACACGGCCTCCTGGCTGGCCAGGGACACGTCCGGGTCCGCCTTCACCAGCGCCTTCACCCGCGCCAGCGGCAGCCGCGCCAGGCGGGCCGGCC
>VZRE01009084.1:23061-105476 GCA_013396775.1 Cephalopterus ornatus
GGCTGAGGGGGGCTGAGGGGGGCTGAGGGGGGCTGAGGGAGGCCGGCGGCCGGTGTGCCCCCAACACGGCCCCGGAGCGCCCCGAACACGGGGACTTGTGCCCCCCGAACACGGGGACTTGTGCCCCCCGGCACCCCAGGCGCGCCCCCGGAGCTCCCCTCGCTCCCAAGGCGGCCCCTCGTTCTCCTGCTCACCCCGGCCGCCGGCACAGCCCCCGCGCTCTCATCACCCCCAAACGCGGCCCCGAGCTCCCTCATCTCTGTCGTCCCCCAGAACGGCTTTCAGGGCCTCCCCGCCGCCCCTCGTCCCCAAACGCGGACCCTGGGGGCTCCGTGTCCCCCCAGGCAGGGCTGTGCTGTCCCTGTGGTAGCAGCAGGAGCAGTGGGGCAGCTGGGGATGGGGACCCACCTCTCCGAGGAGGTGGCTGTCACCACGGTCTGCCCGCCCTGTGCCCCCGTGTCGGATTCCTGTGGGTCCCGTGTGGGACCTCCTGACAACCCCTTTCCATCCCACCTCCAGCTGGTGGGATCAAACCCTCCAGTGCCTGCCTTGGGCACCCACCACGCTCCACAGGAACCCCAGGAGCACCAGCCTTGGCCAACAGGTGCTCATCCCGGGCTTCCCCATGTCCTCAACCTCTGTCTTATCCTTAAATTTGCAGGCAGGAGCTACTGCAGGCACTGCTGATGGGGCACCTTCCCCAAGGACTGGAGGGACACGCCACCCTGGAGCAGGGAAGTCAGCATCCACCAGCCAGGAAGAGAAGCCCTGCCCAGGGCTTGACCCCTCAGACCATTCGTGCCTCTGAGGCAACAAACAGTTGTGTGACACCAGGATGTTTCAACACAGCGATGGCCCAACGCAGCACGGCTCTGTGCAGAGCTTCCCCTGCCTTCCCAGAGGAGTTTGTGCGGGGCTATTTTGCTATGTGGCCCCCCCACAAATCACCTCCACCCGCTGCAGGCCCCGTGTGGCTCTGAGACCTGACCTGCAGAGGGTTCATGTCGGCCACCATCAGATGAGGACATTGCCCACCCTCCCAGGCCCATCCCTCACATCCTGCAGTCAGTTCCCGAAACCCAGGCTCTTCTCTGGAGGAGACTTTTATGGGCAGCAGGGCTTGGGGGGCTGCAAGCTTCCAGAAGCTGCAGAGCCAAGCTCGTGGTCCTCCAAGAGCTGTTCCTCCTCCTCCTCTTTCTCCTCCCCCTCGTGCTGTCTCACCATCAGGCTACAGCGACTTCCTGACGTTGCACACAGGTCCTCACCAGCCGTTAGGAAAGAGCTGCTGGTTTTGGGGGAGGAAGACCTCAGAGAGGCTCGTCCTGGGATGCCTCGGGTGGTCTTTAGCAAGGAGGTGAGCACGCAGGAAAGCATCCACTGATGGAAAATGGTGAGTAAGAACCAGACTTGGGCTATGCTGGACTTGGGGACGGGACACTGGGAGTGGAGCTGTGTCTCCTGGTTGGGAAGGCTTTGGGGATGTCCTTGTGAGGGACAGAATCCATCTGTGACCCTCACTCCTCCTGGAAGGCAAAGTCCTGCTGTATGTCTGAGCTGATCGGGGTTTCAAAGGTCTCTGACCTGTTCCTGGTCTCAGTGGGAGTTTTGCTGGATGAACTTGGAATGGATATAAACATCTGTGAAAGGAGGAGGCCTCACTTCCACTGAGTCCAGGAGAGCTCCACCAGCAAAAAATACATTGGAAAACCTGGAATTCGTTATAGTGGTGCTGTATCCCACAGGTACACCTGAGAGCTCTGGGCAAGTCCCAGTTCATGGAACAGCCCCAGAATTGATGGTTTACAAACCACTGAGTCATTCACGTGCCAAAAATCCCAGGAGCGTGTTTGGGAATCTAGAAAAAGTGGGGGGTTTTTTCACTAGTTTAGGTGAAAGCCCCACTGCCTGGTGTGCAGGAAACAGCACGTTCACTCTGCTTCACCACAGGCTATGCCAAGTGCTGCATGTGAGGGTTTAGCCGGGGAATTAGGGCATCTGCCTGTAGAACTTGTGTTTATGTATATATATACATATGATCAGTTATGTCTTAAAACATTGCATCAGCTTCTCTCCACATCAGCCCTTCCCTTGTGAAAGAAAAAGTTACGCAAGTACAAACCCAAACTGAAATCCCAGAAGGAGAAGAACTCCAAAATCAAAGGCTGCAGCTCTGGTGCAAAGAAACACTGTGGTCTGGGGACATCAGGGTGGGAGAGGATGGGGAGGGAAAGGTGATCCCTCCCCTTCCACAAAGTCCATCGGGGAAGCTTAGGAAAAATGTAGCCTCATCCTGTAGCTTTGTGCCATAGCTCCAACCTGGCACTCTTCTTCCAAGAACCATCCAGCCTCCTCCTGACAGCCTTTCTGTGAAGGCTCTAGAAAAGGGTGAATTTTGGTCACTGAGGAAGCTGAGGGCAGCTCTGTGCTGGAGCTGATATGTTCTGGTTTGTGTGTACATGGTGTGAGCTGCACAGGAAACACGCAGGTCAGAAAAGTGGGCCTCTTGGTTGGCCTCTTGGCCTTGTTTTTTGCATGCTGGCTTTGGTGGGATGAGTCTCAGCAGCACCACCACGAGTTTTCCTGCAGGGAGGGATCCAACGGCTCTGTGTGGTCTCCCTCTCTTTGTGGTTCTTCATGGGAACCAGGACCAGGGCAAGGCAGGTTGCTCCCATCTGAGACCTGGGCAATCTCTGGATCTCGGATTCTGCCCTTGGGAGCTTTGCTACTACTGGGGTATAATCCCTGGCCCAGTCCCTCTGGTTTGATGGTCCCTGGTAGTGGACAAAGGGTGGATCAGACCAACAGCCCGGTGTTGTTTTCTGAGACATATTCCAGGACCTTTTTGAGCAAAGACCTTGTTTCATGGAGAAGGCTTAGTGTGAGGCCATGCTGAAGGAATACCACATTCCCCAGGGGGAATTTTGACTCATTTTCCTCCATGGTGTTTTGACTGGAACTTTTTTTCTTAACAGTCGCAGATGCATCTGGAGGGGAGAGACGCTGTGGTGAGGCACCTGAGGGCAAAGTTCCAAGGGGTCAGGAAGGACCCTCCTGAAGTGGGGGGCTGGCCAGAGAGTCACCCTGCAGCACCCAATGGACCAGAGCCAGGACAGACCCTTGCAGTGGGCTCCAAGGGCAAGCCCCCTCCAGAACCCCCCCGGAGCAGGAGAGTGGACTACAGCAGGCCCTCTCCGTGTCACAGCACAGGTCAGAGGGTGGGACAGCATTCCCCTCCTCATCTCGCCCACGAGGCCCTGGCAGGGATGGCACGGCAGAAGAAGGGGATGGCTCATGACGCCAACTTCCACCCAGCGCCTGCAAAGCCAGGAGAAGGAGATGTGTTGAACAAGGAGGTGGGAGCCGGCCCTGATCCTCCCCAGAGGAAGCCAGCCCAGCAGACACGGCCACCTGCCAAAGACAAGGCTGTTCCAGCAGTTCCTGCCAAAGGCACAGCTGTGGCAGCCCCCCTGGTCGCTGCAGGAAGCCCCCACCGCTCAGGACTCCCAGCTGTGCCCCGGAGGAAGCCTTTGCCACACATGAGGGTGCTGGGAGTGCAGCCCCCCAAGCCCAAGCGCCCTCCTGTTGTGCGTTTGGCGAAGGTCAGAGCAGCTGCACATCCTGGGACACCTGTCCATCCTGCCACGGTGCCACCAAGGAGTGCTCAGCTGGGTATGGCCAGACACCTGGAAGTCCCTCAGGGAAGGATGCTGCTTGTTCAGGAAGGGAAATGTCCCCACTTAGAGGCTGGAGCTCCTGGGAGGTGGAAATACTGTGGGGGCTGGTGGAGAAGTGGGGGGTGGTAATACCAAAGGAGCTTTTATAGGCAATAGCATGTGGAAAAGAATGAGAGAGGAGGAGAGCAGGTGAGGAAACAAATTGCCCTGTCCCTGGCTGGGCACAGGTATCAGGCCCTGGAGTGTTTGTAGGGAGTAAGGTTGGAGTAAGTAACACAAGAGATGCTGACAAACTGGAGTAAGCCCAGTGCAGGTCACTAAGGTGGCTGGGGGCTAGAGAACATGGGAAAAAAAAAGGCTGAGACCCAGGCTTTTTCAGCTGGGAGGAGAGAGAGGAAGAGGAGATCTCACTGCCCACAGCGGCCTAATGGGAGGAGAAGTGGGACCAGACTCTTCCCAAGAGGAGCCTGGGAGCAGGCCTGGAGGTGATGGGCACAAGCAGTAGGGGAAATTCCGGTTAGGCATTAGGAGGAGACTCTTTCCTGTGAGCATGGTGCAGCTCTGATGCAGGCACCAGGAAGACAGGCATCTCCATCCTTGGAGATACTCAGTTGTCACCTGGATGAGGCCCTGAACAACCTGTTCTAGCTCTGAGGCCAGACCTGCTCTGAGCAAGAGGTTGGATGAGAGTCTCCAGTTGTCCATCCCGACCAGTCCATCCTTGTGTGGCTGTTGGAGCAGACAAGCCTGACCAGTGGGAAGCAGAGCTGGTCCGTCCCATGGACAAGAAGCACACACCAAGTTTAACACGCAGTGTGTGTATGTGTCTGCCCCTTTGGCCACGAGGCAGAGGCTCTCTGCTGCCTGTGGGACGCAGGGCTTGGTGCCTCTGGGTGAGGTGGTTCTCCATTCAGCATGAGCTCCACAGTGGCCTTCCAGATCTAGGCCGCTGCAGTGGTTTCTCACAGCTGCTGCTCTGCTAATCCACACTCCGGGTGATGAAACCTGTTTCAAATCCCGTTTCTTGCTCAACTTCTCTAACCATGAGAGTAGAGCCTCCCTTCTTTCCTTATGAGAACTGAAAAATCGAGCTGGTTTGTGTTAGTGTTAAAAGGTGCCACCAGGGCTGGCTGTGCTGTTGTGCTGGGAGATGCTCACCCATACGACCAGGCCTGGCCCAGGGCTGAGCAGCCCTGGGAGAGGAGGGAGCAATCTGCTCTCCCTATGTCCTACAAACCAGCAATTTTTCAAGTATTTATTTCTCTCAGGGTTACTGAGGCAAGTTTGAACATCTTAGAATTACATTCTGCTCTGATTTGGTTATTTTTGTTAGTTTTTGGGCAGTCTTATGATTTTTAGGGCCTAGTATTTGATTGTTCATTACTTGGTAAAATAACCCAGCCGAGCTGTGATGTTGTACCCGGGTCTTTATGCCAGTTGTTGGTTGGTCTGGTTGACCAGGCTGGTGATAACAACAGTGGGATAAAAACAGTTAGCAGGCATGTGGGCATGCTGGCAGTCCTAAAGTGTACAGCAGCAGCATGTTCTGGCTGATGATGCTTCTGAGTCCATGGAGATATCCAGGGCTTGCCCTAACTCTGGTACAGAACTGGAATTTAGGGTTTTCACAACATTCAAAATACCTGTTTTGCCCTCTTCCCCTTCCCCTTCCATCATTTGTCCAGGGAGAAAGTAACGTTAGAGACATAAGAATGGGAAAATACATATTCAAGGTCCGCAGTGAGCTCCCCAGTGAGCTGTGCCGCTGTGTGCTGGATGAAAGTCCCGAGATGAGCTATGGAGTAAAAACTCCTTGCTTGATTCAGATGCCCCATTTTATCTCCCCACCTCCCTCTCTCTGCACTAAATCCAGTCCGGGGTGGCTCTGACCTCAGGGTGGGTGATAGAGCTGAGGAGAAAACATGAGATAACCCTTCCCTGCTCCCTCCTGTTCTGCTGTTTACCACAGGTCCCCCGAAGCCAGGCTGTGCTGCGCCAGCGCGGTTCCCGCTGCAGGATACCCCGAGTGCCCCGGGGTAAGGACCGACACAGCTCCCTTATTCCCGGGGGCTTCGAGGCGGTGCCGACCCGGTGGGAAGGGCACGAGAGGGGACAGCGAGGGGCTCCCGGGGTTTTCCTGCCTGCTGCTGGAGCCCAGCGTGTGCAGGCGGCTCCCGCGGTGCGAAGCGCTGCTGCCCCTTGGGGGCTGCGTTAGCGGCACTGCTGTGGCACTGCTGTGTCACACCCCCCTGCCCCCTCCACGGCCCTGCTGGGCCGCTCTGTGAGGAGCTGCTGGCACAGGGCACAGGCCACAGAGCTGCTGGCCCGCTCTGCCCCAGAGCCAGGGCCAGCCCACGGGCAGCCCACCTGCCTGTTGCCTGCCTGCCTGTTGCCCACCCTGCTCCTGGCAGCCTCGACTCTGCCCTCGGCCCGCAGCAGCGCTTCCCAACCCCGGTCTGCCTTGCCACAGGCATGAAGATGAGATATATGATGACGTCGAGTGTCTTGGGCCGCCCAGGAGAAACCCGGGCGTTCTACTGCCTCCTGCGTCCCGGCCGCCAGCACACCCCCGCCCTGGAGGAGGTGGGTACGGGAGGGGCCGCGGTGCTGTTTGGGGTGAGAGCTGCAGCTCCCAGAGCCTTGAGGCCCCGAAGATCCACAGGCAGCAGCAGAGTCCGTGCTGAGCCCACTGCTGCCACACACAGGAGGGAAATGGGTTTCTCTGCTGCTTGTAAGTGGGCACGGGAAAACTCTGATCCCACCACACTCAGGGGCACACTCAGGGTTTGGTCCCAGAAGGAGAAAGCTCTTGCTGCCCTTTGTCGTGGCAGGTGTTTACACCTCACAGCAGCCTCATGGCAGCACCTCTCCTGGGGTTTGGTTTTACAGGTGGAGATGCTGGCCGAGCCTCTAACAGGGTTACCTTGCTGGCAGCTGCACAGAGGTAATGGGGTTTTTCCTTTTCTAAAGGTCCCAGAATGGTCAGGTGTCCTCGGTGCTCTGACAAAGCTGGTGCTTTTATGGCCTCTGCTGTGCTTGCAGTAGGAAAGTCCATGGTGAAAAGCACAAGCTGCAGGCTGTGCACCTGGTCCAAGAGCCCCCAGCAGCCCGAGAACTGGTGCAGGGAAATGCAATGGGGCAGCAGCCGGGGGGGCAGAAGGGGATGAGAGGGATCAGAGCGTGGGGTCACCTGAACCTTGCTGTGACTCTCAACGACTGCAGAGGAGCCCAGGTCTCCCAGAAGACACTCAAGGAATGCAAGAAGGAAGAGAAGGCAGACAGGGAGTTTCAGAAGAAATTCAAGGTGAGCAGCAGCGAGTGATCCCTTATCCCTCTAAGCTCCTTCTCCCCTCCTGGGAAGGGTGCAGTGCAGCAGCAGAGAGGAGCTGTGCTCTGCAGGGACCAGCCAATACCCAGTTCCCACCTGCCCTGTTCCCCCAGCTCAGACCAGTCCCACAGACCATTTGGCTAGGGAGGCATCTGCTTTGCCCAAGCAGGGAGAGCAGTCAGACCTGCCTGACTCAGTTCCCCTAAGGACACTGCTGTTTGTGTTTCAGTTCGAAGGCAGCATCAACGTCCTGACTCAGATGATGGTCGACCCTGCAGCGACAGAGAAGAGCGGCGGGGGGAAGAATCTGCCGCTGCGACGGGGAGAAATCCTTGATGTCATTCAGTTTACCAATCAGGAGCAAATCCTCTGCCGGAACAGCCAGAGGAGATGTAAGTCTGGAAGAGGATGAGGGTTTGCCCGCAGGGGGGAGCACAGCAATTTAGGAACAACTTTCTGCGTACGTGCACGCCAGACCGCAGGAGAGACATCCTCCTGCCGTTAGACAGACCTGGCAGGTTCCCTGGGCCTCAAAGGTTCACACTTCTCTCTGCACAAACGTCCTGCTCTTCCTCCATTCCTGCCGTGAGCGGGGCTTGTCCTCTCCCTCTGCTAAAAGCCTTTCCAGTCCCCGGAACCTCTCTGCCACCAGCCTGGCATACCAGGCTTTGCCGTGGGTACAGTCTCCACAAGCTGTGCCTGCACCGAGGGATGCACGGGTGAAACGGGCTGCAGATCCTCCAGGCAGAGAGACGGGGATCAGGCTCTTCCCTGCAGCTGCCGCCCAGCCCGGCAGGCTCCTCCCTGACACTGCCCCGAGCAGGTTCCTCCCACGGGTCCAGCTCAGCTCCCAGAGCCAGCTCTGCCTTGTCCCACCTCTCCCTGGGGACATGAGGTGTTGCTAAACCCTGCAAGTCCGGGGCAGGAGCAGGTGCTGGCCTTGCGTCCCCGCTGACGCTGCAGCTCCCAGCACAACCTGACGTGTTTTCCCTCGCTCTATTGCAGATGGCTACGTGCCCCGGGCCGTGATGCTGCAACTGTGAGTACCCTTCCCCGACCCCTTCCTCCCCCCTCCATGAGCTCAACTGCTCGGTGAGTGCCTGGCACCGAACCATTCCCGGCCGCTGACTGACAACTCAGAACCATCCAGCCCAGGCAGTGACCGTAAACCAGGGCTGGTTACCCCGGGGTGGAACCTGCCGTTTCTGGTGTCAGGAGAGGTTCTGGCCCCGGGGCACATTGAGCACTCCCCAGGCTGTGGTCCCTCATGTGGCACATTCCCAGCGGCTGCTCAGAGGCTGCTGGTGGCAGCACAAAGGTGCTGCCCCTCTGCACGGCCGGGTCTGCAGCTCCCCCGAGCCCGGAGCGAGGCCACTGCCTGTGAGAGGGGCCAGAGTCGTGTTACCCCCACACTGGAGGGTCCCGGCTCTGTGGGGAGAGCTGGGAGGGAGCAAATGGGACCGGAGGAGGACATCAGATCCCACAGACAAGTCAGGAGAGATGGGACAGATACAGCAGCAGGAGCTGGCCTCTGCCTCAGGGTGAGGAGGTGATGGGGGCGCGGGAGACCAGAGTGCCCTCAGCACGCTGTCTTGTTCCTTGCAGGGACACTGACATCTATGATGACGTTGAGATTCATGGTAGGTGCAGAGGGAACTGCTGTCCTACCCCTTCACCAGGTGCTGCCTGGCATGGACCAGCAGCAGACCCCACACCAGCGCCAGGGCCTCCCCTCCTGACTCCTTGCTGTTTTGCCACCTTCCCTCTCTCCCCTCCCTCTTTGTGATTCCTCTTCCTGGGATATCCTTTACTTGCCCTCAGTTCCCCAAAGGTCTTCACGTTCCTCTATTCCCAATTACTTGGACTTCCCTGCACTCTTTCCCATCTCAGCTTTCTCCCTCCACTTGCTGCCAGCCTCAGGGCCCCTTTGATGTCCTTTGAGGTGTCCCTGATCCCCTAGACAACTGGGACTCCCCTTTCCCAAGCAGTTGCTCACTCCCAACATGCAGACTCCATCCCCCAGCTCACAGTTGGCTCTGAAATTGGAGCTGAATAGAGGCAACTGTATTTCAGCTCTGCTGAGAAGCAAACAGTTTATCTACTTCTGGCAGGCTGAGTGACCCACACGAAGGCCAAAGGCATGAGACAGCACCACAGAAACCTCCCCAGGGGCCGACACATGCGCAGCACCAGACACCACACTCCTGATGGGAAAGGAGCTCTGCTTCCTCTGAGACAACCTGCAAATCCACTGTGACCCTGCCGGAGCAGCGCCGCAGCCACGCAGCACAGAGGGCTGCCCAGCTCCTGTCGCACGGGGCAAGGGGCCAGAGATCCTCGGGTCACAACTTCACTGGGGCTTTGCTTTGTCTGTGTAAAATATGGCAATGGTTCCAGAAGGCTTTGTGGCCTTGTTTTTGTGGTTGGAGGTTAAAGTCAAGGGTTTAAAATTTCCGCATTCCCAGAGCATCCTCAGTCTTGGACCCACACACCCCATTCTTCTGCACCACATTCCAGCCCCAGTAACACTCCTGGCCTGAGCCAAAGACAAACTAGACACAAAATACTCTAAAATATTGTGAGTTATTGACCAGGCACCCCAGCAGCACCTTGTGGCCTCTGGGCAGCTTCCCTGCAGAGATGGTGGGGAAGTTGGTTCCCTCGGGGTAGATATTCTTGCAGGAACATTCAGCATCACCCGTTGGTGTCTTGGGCTGATGTCTGTGCAGATGCCACGGGAGAGCCCTGCCCTCACGGAGCCCTCACGGATGGGGTGGGATGGGGCTGCACTCACAGCCGGTGGGAGCACAAATCTGGTGCCGGACCCAGATCTGGTGGCAAGACCCAGATCCCTTTGGATCAGAAACCGTGAGGGGAAGGGAGTTCTGGGTCTGAATCCCTGCTCTCAGACTGCACACCGGCCCCCAACCCAGGGGCTGGAGGGTTAAACTGGGAGGGTTCGGCACCGCAGGGGCGGGATGCCAAGCCCAGATTAACCAGTTGAAGACGTCACTTTCCATTATGGGAAAGGCTCCCAAATATCCCTGAAGCTTTTGGTTCTGGGGATTAGCCATCAGTATACTCAGCTCCCAGCACAGAGCAGGGGTCTGTCCGTGCCCGTGGCCATGAGCGGGGCTGGGACCTGCTCCAAGGGGCATCGTCTGGGTGGCTGAGCACAACCATGTGGGAGTGTGTCAGGAGAGCTGTGCTGCACTCCCTGTCCACAATCATCCTGCGCCTCTGGAAGTGGGTACAGGCTTTCTGGTACAAAAATGGCCTCCTGACCCTCTCGATGCTGTCGGTTGTCACCGGGTGCCTCTTGGGGTTCCTGCTGCGGACGCTGGAGCTGACGAACCTGGTAAGCCTGGCCAGGATGGGGATGGGAGTGAGGGAGATGGAGTGGTCAGGGGAGCAACCAGCCCTGGTGCCAGTAAGGGTCCCAGACAGGCACAGCCCCAAAAGCGAAGGCTCCTGTCCAAGAAAATCACCTCAGGGCAGGTTTCTGCACATGGTTTTGCTTTTTTTTTTTTTTTTTTTTTTTTCCCCCCCCAAGAAGCTCTCAACAGATGCCAACGCTGCAGGACAAATCCTGCCTTCCTCCAGTGGGAGTGGGGGGCTCTGGGATGGAGCCCATGGGACTGCAAGAGCCTCCAGGTGGGTTGGGGATGGGAAAATGGGGGATGGCTGCTTGGCTGCAAGATGCTCAGTGCCAGGCTCCCCCCAACACCAGCAGCAGCAATGGGGTCCGAGGGATGAGCTCCTCCCCTGACCCTCCCCAGCTGTGCAGATGCTCAATCCAAGCACATTTCTGCTCTCTGGAGAAGACCCAGCAAAACAAATAAGGGCGGGTGGGGAGCCTGGGGGTCCTTCCTCTGAGGACCCTTGGAAACAAAGGCGCTGGAGAAAATGGCCCTAAAAGGCACGTTCACCCGGCGCTTTCCAGGAGGATCGCGCTGTGAAACAGCACCGGATCCCCACGGATCCCTGTGCTGACACTGGGCAGCTGGGCTGGGCTCAGCCCTGATCCTCGGCAGGCTGGGGAGCCCAGGAGGGGGAATGCTGCTCCAGGGAGAGCTTGGCTGGTGCTGGAACATCCCTGTGTTGCCCACTTGGATTTAGCAAAGTCTTGTCATTTCAATTAGGCCCCTCAACATCAGCGCAGCGGGGATGATCCCGTTACTTAATTGAAGCCGGGTGTAATCTCCCTCATCCCAGTGCACACACCCGTGAGGCCGGCACAGCCTCGGGGCTCCAGGCCCTCATCCTGCCATGCGCTGAGTTCATCCATCCTCTGCCTCAGACCTGCTGTGGGTCCTCGTGGCCAATTCTCCCCATTAGAGACTTTTGTCCCAAAACCCGCACCACGGAGGAGGGGCTGGAGAAGAGGGCAGTCTTTCCTCCCCATGATGGGAAATGTTGTTAAGTTAAAAGACCCACTGACAAAGAGGTGCTGTTCAAACCTGCTAGCACCCCTTCCACCTGTCTGGGCCCAGTGTAGCTCCCCAGGGACATCAGCCATGTCCAGACCCCAGTGGGACAGCGCTCTCCCCTTGGTCATGGCTGTGCTATCTGGGATTTGGGGGTCTCTCTCCAGACAGCCCTTCCCCATGTCCATGTGAGGGATGTAGGAGATGTGAAGAGATGCCTCAGCATCTCTTGTTGCACCGAGGCTGCCCCATGAATGGGCTGGACACCCAGGCTCTCCCTGAGCTTGGCTTTGCCACCTGCAGCCACAAGGTATTCCCACCTTTTGCTGCTCCTGAGGGCTCTGGGGCACTTTTGCAGATGCTGCTGAGTCTCTGCTCCCTGATAACAAGTGCAACAACATTCAGGAGGAGCCACTTCAGAGCTGGGGCTGGTTGGGAAATAGGCAAATTTATCAAGTTTGAGCCCTTAACCCACAATCATCTCCCACTTAGTGCTCACCTGACACACGGCTCTGCTCTGTGTGCAGGAGAAGCAGTATTTTTCCTTTCCTGGAGAGCTTCTCATGAGGATGCTGAAGATGCTGATCCTGCCCTTGATCACCTCCAGGTAAAACATCACCTTCCACTCTAAAGCACCATCTTTCCATCGTGTTGAGGAGATGACCCCCTAACCCCCCACTGAGATCACCCCAAAACTGCCTGGGGTGAGAATAACCCTGGCCCCAAGCAGCTGGCAGCCAAGCAGCATCAAACATCAAACCCCACAATTTCCCAGCAGGTCTGGAACAAATCCTCACCCGGCTTTGGTACCTGCACCCAGGTCAGACACCTGTACTGGCTGTGGGTGTTCCCCTTCTTTTGGGCAGCTGATGATGCTGGGACCCTCCAAGGGCAGCTGTGATGGCTGGCTGTTTAACCTCAAAGCAGATTCCCTTTAGGGGGATTTGAGATAGTTCAAGTAGAAACAAAAAGCATCCCTCAATGCTGTGTCTGTGCTTGCAAATCCCCATTTTATGGGCCCATACAGACCTAGAAATAAGAAACAGAGCCAGCTCTGTCACAGTCAGCTCTAAGCAAGGCCCCAGAAAGCTTATAGGAATTAACATATTGTAAAGAATTGCTAGCACATGCTCATTAGACACACCCAAATCATAACTCCTCATTCCCTCAAGGATGTGTTGTTTCTCTATTGTTTGTCAGTTTGTTTGTTGCCCCATATGCCTCTGGTTTATTTTTGGGAGCAGTATGGTCTCTATCCTGGCCATACTTGGCTCGTTGAGTATCAACCCTTGTGGAGCTGCTTTCTTTTCCCCTCCAGTACCTCACATCCCTCCCTCAAGGTGCTGAGCCCTTTGCTCTGAGCCCTCCCTGCAGCTCAGTGACCTGGGTCATCCCCTCTGACCACTCTCCTGCCTGCAGGCACAGGGTCTGCACAGCGCTCCCAGGAGTTTTCCTGCGTGTTGGATTGAACCAGGCATTTTTCTTATTTAATTCCTGAATGATGGTGAAGTGGCATCTTCCATCTACACACCATCCCAGGGGAAACTGGGAGCTCCCCAAGCCTCAAGTCAGAAAGAATTCACCCACCTCAGCATTGCTTTTGTGGCCTCTTGAGCTTCCAAAGCCCCTTTCCTCCTGGAGACGTGGCTGCTGCATGGGGATCTGTGGGCTGGCCACTACCTCAGCCACCCCATCCCATGTGTCCCCAAGGTTGGTGTTTACCCTCAGTGCCCCCATCTCTGTCATGTCCTGCCTGAGGGTGGCTGGGCCAGTGCTGGACTCCACCAGCAGCTTAGCTGGGGGCTGCAGGGCTGGGTGTGGGTCTGCACACACATGGGGCACCCTGCAGCCCCCAACACCCACATTTCACAGAATCTCAGAATCTCCTGAGCTGGAAGGGGCCCACAAGGACCATCCAGTCCAACTCCTGGCCTGCCCAGGACACCCCAACAATCCCACCCTGTCCCTCAGAGCGTTGTCCAAACGCTCCTGGAGCTCTGGCAGCCTTGGGGCCGTGCCCACTGCCCTGGGGAGCCTGGTCAGTGGCCCAGCACCCTCTGGGGGAAGAACCTTTCCCTGAGATCCATCCCAAGCCCCCTGGCACAGCTCCAGCTGTTCCCTGGGTCCTGTCCCTGGTCCCAGAGCAGAGCTCAGCGCCTGCCCCTCCGCCTGCCCTCGGGAGGAGCTGCAGCCCCCAAGGAGTCTCCCCTCAGTCTCTTCTGCTCCAGATGAACCAGCCAAGTGCCCTCAGCTGCTCCTCAGACCCTTCCCCATCCCTGTGTCCCTCCTTTGGACACTCTCCAACAGTTTTAGATCCCTCTGACACCGTGGCCCCCAAACAACCCCCAGGACTCGAGGTGAGGCCGCCCCAGGTCCGAGCAGGGTGGGACAATCCCCTCCCTGGGCCTGATGCCCCCAGGACACGGTGGCCCTTCGGGGTGCCAGGACACTGCTGACTCAGATCCAACTTGCCACTGCCCAGGACCCCCAGGGCCCTTCCCGTGATGCTGCCCTGGGGAACAGACTCATTCCCCAGTCTGTCCCTGCATCCAGGGCTGCCCCGTCCCAGGGGCAGGATCTGGCATTTGCCTTTGTTAAACACCATGCAGTTGGGGATTGCCCAGCCCTCACATTTGTCAGGGTCTCTCTGTGGCGCCTCTCTGTCCTTGAGGGAGTCAGCAGCTCCTCCGAAGTTGGTGTCCTCAGCAAATCCACTCAGGACTTTTCAGTCCTGTAACCAAGTTGCCCCCACCACCGGCACCGCTCTCCCTGCTGGGGCAGCCAGTAACGCCCTCTCTATTTTTAGCCATTTTGCTAAGAAGTAGCTTATGGGCTACTTCTTAGGAAAGCTTAAGTGTGTGTGAAATCCGAACCAGCACCTCTCTCCTGGGGGTGTGGGGCCCACCCCCACCAGGATTTTATGAACTTTGCTGTTCAGTCACACATAGCAGTGGCACAGGAGATTTAGGAGAACAGTATCTTACAAAAAAAGAACAGCAGTTATTCACCATCAAAATACACTAAGAATACAAACTTCTTAACCCTTGGAGAACAAAGAAAACATGGCCAGACCTTGGAAAGAGGTGGCTCCTGCCCTTCACAGCTCAGCCTGGGTTGCCACAAGCCCACGCTGGGTGTGAGACCCCGTGGGCACTGGCACATGAACATGCAAGAGCTCAGTGATGCACTTACTCATTGGTTTAGAAAACATCTATGGAAACCACTCCCGCCTTGGATATTTTGCCCATCAGGTGCATCCTGTGCAGCACTGGGAGCATGCACTGACCACCACGTTTTTGCTGCAGCCTCATGTCTGGCTTGGCCACCATGGACTCCAGGGCCTGTGGGAAGATGGGGCTGATCACCATCACCTACTACCTTTGGACAACCTTCATGGCAGTGACTGTGGGGATCATCCTCGTGGTCAGCATCCACCCTGGTGCAGCTGCCCAGAAGGACGATTACACTGTGGGGAAAGTGGTGCTCAGCTCTGCTGACGCGCTGCTGGATTTGATCAGGTACGTCCCAGGATTTCAGCAGGAGCCAAGTTTGTGGTGACAAGACCTTTCCAGAAGGCTCCAAGTTCCCAGGAGACATCGAGATCTCCAGGGAAACAGCAGAACTGCTGGCCAGGTGCTGGTACCTCCGAGCCCAGCGATGTGGGGTTCATTGACCCCACCACACGTCCCTCTGACCACTGTCGCTGTCACTGCTCTCCCAGAGCTCTTTGTCCTCAGCCTGCACAGATGACACCAAGCTGGTGCTGGCTGTAATCTCCTCCTCCAGGTCTCCATGCCCACCAGAGGTGCTTCCCAGGGTGCTCCCTGTGCTCTCACAACACACTTTAACCCCCGTGTCGTTGCTCTCTTGCAGAAATATGTTTCCTTCTAACCTGGTTGAAGCTTCATTCCAGCAGGTGAGTTCACCTGGCCCCTCTGTGGGCGGCTGGGGTGGTGCTCAGTTCCACATGGGGCTGCATCTTTCCCCACCCACAGCCTGGACATGAGCCCCTTCTCCCTTCCCCTTCTTTCCCTCTTCTTTCCTCCCTTTTTCCTTCCCTTCCCTTTTCCTCCTTCCCCTCCCCTCTGCCTCCCCCCACACTCACCCCAAGGTGGGCACCAGAAGGCAGGAGAGTGCTGGGGGAACACAGGCTCACAGGGACCTCCGTGCCTGCCCCCTGCCTGGGAGGGTCGTGTACAGAAAAAGCAGCTTCCCAGTCCCGGGGAAGGGGCAGCAGAGGGGCAGGCAGGAGGCAGAGGGGCAGGCAGGAGGCACGGGGGAGGTCAGGGTGGGCAAAGGGGACAGGCTGAGGAGGGGCCAGGTAGGGTGGAGGGAGAGGGAAAACAATCACTCATGGCATTGGGAAAGCATCAGTAAAGCCTCCAGGTAGAGGGATGGGGGGACCTCTCCGTGGGGACCATGGTGCACCCCCAGTGCTGAGCTGGGATCCCGCAGGGACCTGACTCACCACCACGTGTCTGCCCAGCAGCCTTGGCCAACCATGGCTGTGCTGAGGTCTGCAGGGAGGAGCCACAGCTCCTCTTGCTCCTTATTTCCACCAGTCTTTTACTGCCTGGAAAACAAACTCTGAACCTCCAGGACCACCAGGGCTGTGTGTGCCTCCATGTCCAGAGCAGGATGGAGCTCGTGCCAACAGCACACTACCCTCACTCCTTTGCTTCTGTTTCAGTATCGAACCGTTCTCGTCCCGGTGGTGAAGTCTACCAGCCCTTCAAAGGTCCCAGGGAAACCTGTCAATTTTATTTACTTCGCACCCGATGACCAAAACCCCGAAATCCACCGGCCCGTGTTCCTCGAACTGACGCCGTCACCTGAGATGACCTACAGGACCCTGGCTGGGACCAGCAACGAGATGAACGTCCTGGGGATCGTCATCTTCTCCGCAACAATAGGTACCGGCTCCTCCAGAGCGGGGCTGCAGCCCAGGGGGGCAGTGGCTACAGCCACTGCCTTTGACCTGAAGGAGAGCTGTGGGATGAGGTTCTTTTCCCTGTTCCCGTCCCTGGGAACTGGGCCCAGCACAGAGCTTGTACCAAGACCTCCACAGGTACCACCCCTGGTGGAGCTCACTGAAGCTGTAGGCACTGGGAGGGCTGTTTTCTCCCCAGATCTCCAGTAGGAGCTTTCACAGCCCGCACGCGGGTCCTGAGGGTTTTCAAACCGTAACAAAAGCTGGGGAGTCCTTTTCGTGAATGAAGTGAGGTGTAATTGTGCGGAGGCTGCCTGAGACACAGCTCATCCCAATGATCCAAATCCTCCACGCTGAGTGTTCAGCCCCCTGAGCAGGCAGGATATGACAGTGGGGGTCAGACTTGTGCTGTCACAAATATATGGGAATTTACAACAGGAGTTTCTGAAGGAGGTAGGGAAGCTTTCTGCATTGAACAGCTTGCAATCCCATGTGGATAAGGTGCTCGGCAGCAATTTTGAGAAGGAAGATGGACCATAGGTTGGGGAGAGACACATGCAAGAGAGAAGGAGGTTTAAGGGGGAGAAAGTCACTGCAAGGAGGAACTTGCAGCTGGCTCAAAGTGACACCGGGTACAAGGCCGAGCAAGAAAGGAAGGGAGGGACCAGGAGGAAAAAGAGTAGGAGGCAGTGAGATAAGGATGGGGGCAGGATTATGTGTAGATTAAGAGGTGAGGGCAAGAAGCTTGAACTTTGTGTATAAGGAACCAAAAAGCCAATTAGAGGATTTGAGGGGTGGAGGCAGCACAGCCAGCACAGCACTGGAGCGCACTGACTGCGGTCAGAGCCACGGAGAGTGGCCAGTTCTAAAGGCCATGACACCGAGACAGCCCAGAGGGCAAGGCCACAGTGAGACTGGGCAGAGCCAGACCCACTGACAGACCCTCACAGACTTTGCCTCTGGCAAACTCCTGTCCCAGCAACCACCACCTCCTGCAGAGCCTGGACGCTCAGGGAAAGCGCTGAGCTCTTGCCTGCAGGACACGTGCCCTCCTACAGCCCTGTCAAACCTGCAAGAAGAAGCTGCTTTTCTCCTCTGAGATTACACTTCACCACCCCTCTGGCGTGGGAGTGGGATCAGCCCGAGTTAGGAGGCAGCAGGAGATCATCTGAGCCAGCCCCTGGCCACCAGCTGTGCTACCCGTGTCCTGCCCAGGATGGATTAGAGCTCCACAAAGCCACAGACTGGCAGAGCATCACCTGCACTGGGCATGGGTACCTCGATAAAGGACTCCTGTACCCTCAGGAGGCTTTCCCTGCAAGGAAGGGTCTGGCAGAAAACAGGAGAGGGACAGGGAAGGCACCACAGCCCCATGGAGTGGGGAGGGCACTCGGCTTGTTCAGTGGGAACAGCTTGGGAAACAGGATCCCCTCCTTGGTGCAGCAAAGTGGGGAGGACAGGAGGAAACTGGTTGAGGCCTCAGCAAAGGGTATTTGTGTGCAATAGCAAAATTAGGCAGTTTGTGTGTCTGAGACCAAAGCGTCCACGCAGCACCCGCTGGGTACCAGAGTGACTTTGCTGTGGGTGCTGAGTCCACACAGCTGCCCCAGCTCTGACAGTCCCTTCACTGCCACTGAGGGCCCCAGTCCTCTCTGTAGCTTTTGAAATCCAGAAAAGAGCAGAGATTTCAAGTTCCTTGTAGGAAGCTGTCTGTTTGCTAGGGACATGTCTCCCAAATCAGCTCTGCAGGACCTGAAGAGCAACAACTTTCTTCCAAAGCAGCTGTTGTGGCCATCAAATACCAGATGAATATCCACAGAGCTGAGATTTAAACATGCCAAGCCTTGTCTCATTTCTGAAAGTCCTGGCAAAGGTGACTCCATCTCGTCTCTCTTCTGAGCAAGGCAGGAGATCCCACCACCCACCAAGGGCCTCTGAAGACTGAGGGGAGATGAGTGAGACAAGACAAAATCCTGTCTACATTCTTCTTTTCCAAGCTAAAGCAGGCACCTGTACAGTGCTTCAAAATTAATTTTAGCCAACGTAAGGAGGACATGCTCTGGGCTGGAAACAATATGGGAAAATGCTCCAAGTCTCCTTTTAACTTTGCTCAGTGGGTTCCTGGGAAAGCTCCCAGCCAGTGAAAGCGGTGGGATTTAACACTGGCATACCAGAGAGCACCACAACCCCTCCTAACCATTCCTGTATTTCTGCTCTAGTGTTCCTTCAACAGAAAATCAGGCTGGATTAGGTTAATGCAACAACATCAAAAGGAAAAAAAACAGACTTAAGAGAGGAGGCTTAAGGCCTGTATCCAAGCAACTCAGTCAGATCCTTCCTGACGTTTATCACTGTACAGCCACATGTGTTGCCACCACCAGGGAACAGCCTGTGAGCCACCAACAGCCTTGGATGAGGAACAGCCCTGCCCAGGAGGGAACCGAGAGCAGCCGCTGCCATGGGCACCAGGACCCTGAGCACCGCTGGAGTGATCCGAGTGGCACACGTGGCATGTGGCCAACCCGAGCCAGGGCAGGGCTGCAGCACAGCACTACACCCTCGGCTCTAGAGAACCCCACCAGGCTTTGTCCTGTAAAAAAAAAAATCCATTTTTGCTTCCGGAGCTCATTATTCTTGTATTACCAAACAGCAATCCATCTATCCACCTAATCCAGCTAATCCGCAGTTTATCCACCTCAGGAAGTGACTCTTCCAGCACTGAGCAGCAGTGAAGCTTATCTGTTTTCTGTGCAAGGAACAGTCCAAACCCTGGCTTGGGGTCTGGCGGGGTTTTGTGAGAAAAGGCAGATGTTTGCATTTGCCTGGAGCAGAGAGTGGCCGTGACCCGTGAGAGCACGGGGCAACCTGCGCTGAGTGGGGGCTTGCCCAGTGCCCCCCCACTCCGTGGCCACCAGAGCCTCCGGACACTCGGCCCTCCTGACTAACGTAACCCACTGTGCTTGGTTGCAGGACTCCTCCTGGGAAAAATGGGCGAGCGAGGAGCCCCCCTGGTTAACGTGTGCCAGTGTCTGAACGAAGCAGTTATGAAAATTGTCTCGATGGCCGTTTGGTAAATCTGGTTTCGATTGATTCAGTTGTTTTTCTTTCCTGCTGTCTAATGGCAATGCCGGTCCCACCTCTGCACGTGTCTGTTGTGAGCACCGGAGTTGTTTTCGTGCAGCTGTACCACACGGTACCAAATACAGCAGTGCCTGTCATGCAGCGCTTCAGGCATTGCTGCCTCCTCATAAATAACTTTTTATTCTTATTCTTTGCAGGTACTTCCCCTTTGGCATTGTATTTCTCATTGCTGGAAAGATCCTGGAGATGGAAGATCCATCGGTTATAGGACAGAAGCTGGGACTGTATGTCATCACAGTAGTGTCAGGGCTCGCCGTCCACGGACTCATCATTTTACCTCTGCTTTTTGTGCTCATAACTAAGAAAAACCCCTTTGCTTTCATTCAGGGGATCCTGCAAGCCTTGCTGATCGCCTTAGCGACATCCTCCAGGTAGGAAAACGTGGCTGAAACCTGCCAATACCTCTGAGCAGTAATCGGGTTTAGCAAGGGAGGCGTGGCTGTGTATGGCCAGGTGAGCGGGACAGGAGGGCAGGTGTAACTTGAATTATGCTCCAGCACTATTTGAAATGAAAACACTCCTGGGTTTTCAGGGGAAGCAGATTCTTGGCCCTGCCCTGGCCTCTGTGTGTGTGTGTGTGTGTGTCTGTGCTTCTTTTCAATGCTGCAGTTTTCTTTCCCTGAATTCAAACTGGAACTGTTGTAGGTGCTTTATAAAAAAAACACATGGGGTTTATGATCCCAGGGTTTAACTGAAAACATCAAAAGCTCTTCTGGACACTTTTCTGACAATCTAAAATCAACTCTGTATATCCCAAATTCCTCCACACAAAAATGTTGCCTGCTTTGAAAAGATTTTGTAATTTTACATTATATTTATCTATTGTATTTTCATTGAAAAACATTCTTTGTAACAATGAAGAAACTTTACACCATAAACTACCATCCTTTCTGGATGACACACAAGTTCAAACATTTTCCTAGAAAACATCTGACCAGGCAAAGAGGCAAAGGGTTTTTCTGGCCTCCCTGTTGCTTCTTCACATAATCCCAATAAAGCCACCTAGGCAGTGACTCCCTTCCCAAGCGCCCACTGCTGCAGGTGCTTCTGCAACTCTTAATGGCCTGGGCTCCTCCTGATCCTGGGTCTGCAGCTCTGTCTCCATCAGCTTCTCTTCCCTCTGTTCTGCAGCCAGCTAAGCGAGGAGAGGGATGGCACACAGGGGTGGAGGGAACACCCTGCTCCTGTGCCTGGGGCTGGGGGCCACTGTGCTGTGCTCTGCATCCAGTTCCTTTCCCAAAAGCAGTCCTGGCCTCCCACAGTCTGTCGTGGTGCCATCGATTTCTTTTCTGTGGTCTCCTTCCTTCCACTTGTTCTTTCTTCTCCATGGCCTCATCCCGGCTCCCGAGGGACAGCTCAGGTCCTCCTGCTAGAAAGAAACAAGAGGGAGTTCAGGGGCTGCAGGAGCCAAGAGAGCTGCCCCTCGTGCGCACGGCACAGAGGAGACAGACAAGGACCACGGGGGTCTGGCTGGACCCCGGCATGGCCACTGCTGTCCCACACCGTCCCACGCTCCAGGAGGTGCTGCAGGGTTACTGTGGGGACCAGGGACGCACAGCAGAGCTGCAGCCACGGCACAGAGCTGGTCAGAGTGGCTCCTTCAGCCACTGAGATGACATTCTGACATTTTCTCTCGCAGCCAGCAGCTCACTCAGCCAGTGATGCCCCTTCCTCAGGTGGTAAGAGCTGAAGAGACTGTCATGGCTACAGCCGTTTGTGTGACATTGCTGCCCCACCACCCTCGGGTGCTTCTGTCCCACCACACCCACTCCTGCTTACCCCGCTCAGTGCAAGCAACAGAGACCATTACTGATCGTTTCTTGTCCTGCAGCTCGGCCACCCTGCCCATCACCCTCAAGTGTCTCCTGGAGAACAACGGCATCGACAGGCGCGTGGCGCGGTTCGTGCTCCCCGTCGGTGCCACCATCAACATGGACGGCACCGCGCTCTACGAGGCCGTCGCTGCCATCTTCATCGCCCAGGTCAACGAGTACGAACTGGATCTGGGACAAATTATAACCATAAGGTAAAGGTTTCCTTGCAGCAGCCGAATTACTTCCCTCTATTCCCAGTTACAGGCATTAGGACAACTCCCTCAACACTTTTCCCGTTTGCAGAGGTCTTGTCAATGCACAGAGTGAGCTTTTTGTGGGAAGATGAGGAGCAGGGAAAGGGGCAGTGTGTAGCAGCCCCTGCATCATGTGCCAGGGAATGCTGGGCTGGGCTCTGCACCCAGAATCTGCTGCAGGTCAAGGATTTCACCTGTAGGGAAAAGCTCAGTTGCACAGACAGAATGGCTGGAGCAGGTCCTGAGGACTCACTGCAGGACCTCAGCACAGGAGGGTTTCTGCAGGTGCCATTTACACCCCTTCAGGAATGGGATATCTGCGTTCTATAAGCAGGGAAATAAAGCATCTAAACAGATAACAATAATTAAGTACAGTTGCAAATATTTAGCAGTTTTAAGCAGGGGCTCCCTCCCCCGAAGGCAGAGGGGAGCTGTGCGAGCACAGAGCCAGCACACCAGCTGCCAGCCCCTGCTGTGCACAGGCAGGGGTTCGGGATGGCACCCAGGAGCAGGAAGGTGGAGGAAGCCAGATCCAACCCAGTCCTTCCGTGGAGGAATAACTCACTTTTCCACGCAAACACGCTCGTGTGAACTGCACAGCTACCTTCTCGTTGCAGCATCACGGCCTCGGCCGCCAGCATCGGCGCCGCCGGGATCCCACAGTCCGGGCTCGTCACCATGGTCATTGTGCTCACCTCGGTGGGGCTCCCGACCGAGGACATCACCCTCATCATCGCCGTCGACTGGGCTCTGTAAGTGCTCTCCAGACCTGCTACGGGTTTCAATTCATGGTGACATATCTTCCTCTTGAGGGATGAAACCAGATTGATCTCGAGACAGAAACCGATGCTGGATTACACTTGTCACAAACAGAACACACACATTGTGAAATCACAGAATCATAATTAACTGGGTTGGAAAAGACATCTGAGATCATCAAGTCCAACCCTTGATCCAACCCTGCTGTGGTTCCCAGACCATGGCACTGATGCCACATCCAGTGTCACCCTAAACACCTCTAGGGACGGTGACTCCACCCCTTCCCTGGGCACCCCTTCATGTTCAACTCCCAGGCCACTTCCTGGCCTGGCTGCTCTCCAGCCACTCTGTGCCCAGCCCGTGGGGCTGCCGGGGGTTGTTGTGGCCAAAGTGCAGGACCCGGCACTTGGCCTGGTTGAACCTCATCCCATTGGAATCAGCCCAACTCTCCAGTCTGTCCAGGTCCCTCTGCAGAGCCCTCCTGCCTTCCAGCCGATTGACACTGCCCCCCAGCTTGGTGTCATCTGCAAATTTACTAACGATACACTCAATACCCTCATCCAGATCATCAATCAGGACATTAAACTGACCTGGGCCCAGCACTGATCCCTGGGGGACACCACTGGTGACCAGCCACCAGCTGGACGCAGCACTGTTTAAAATGTCCCATTTTAAAGAACTGAGATAAAAGCAAAGCAAATCATTAGGTGAGAAACCACACAGAGCAGATGCTGAGTTAAAGAACTGACATGGGCGTGGCTGGTTTGTACTTCAGAGGCCCCCTGGGCAGAGAGGGAACAGTGCCTTTCTTTCACTTAAAGGAAGGGTAACACACCACCAGTTCAGCCTTTCACAGGGTACCCACCACCATCACCCATGATCTACTGATGTGAGAGGTGCCTGGGTAAGCAAAACCAGTGCTGTGGTTGGATCTACAGGATTTTCTCCCTGAGAGGCATTTCAAGGAGTTTATGACTCGCTGAGGTTTGGGAGGTGGCACAGGCAGGTCCATGCACTGAACACACGCCAGGGTGAGGCAGACACAGCACATGGCTCACAGAGACATCACAGGGACTGTTTTCTCCCGGTATCTGCAAAACCATCACAGCACTTGGCTCTCCTCGCCATTAGCAGCACCAGTGGGACACTTGGGACGGGGGCTGAAATGTTCCAAAGTCACCAGCACCCCGGGCACGTTGGCTGTGGCCACCACCTGCCCCTCACACCGTCTCTCCCCCAGGGACCGGCTGCGAACGATGACCAACGTCCTCGGTGACGCGCTGGCCGCCGGCATCATCGCGCACGTCTGCGAGAAAGACTTTGCCCCCAAGGCGCCCCCGGTAGGTCCAGCACGGCTGGGAAGGCAGGGGAACTCGGGACACGGCAGCACAGACACACGGCACGGGGCTTACTCCAGAAATTAACATTGTGCTTTTTCTTTTTTTGCAGCAAAAGCCAGTGAACAACACAGACAAGTTTCCCCCCACAGAGACCTCACACCTGCATCCCAAGGACAATGTGATTGAAATGATTGAAGAATCCTTGGTGGATCCGACAGGAGTTCACTACAGCATCTGCCAGGTGTAGACAACAGCATTCCTGCTCCCGGGAATGGCTTCTTGGTGCTAAACACTGACACTGTGAGTGTCGTATACAGATGCTCTGCAAGATAAAGGCCTTACTTGGCACAAAAAGTGGGAAAATCCTCTCTACCCTTTGAAGACTCTGGGACTCTCTGGCAGGCACCCAAGGGGCAGGGAGCCAGATCCTCCCTGTGCCTCGACACAGCTGGGAGCTCACTAGCCTGTCTGAAATGGCTGCGTTTGAAGGTTTAATAACTCCCATTTTCCCAGTTCAGCTGTTTTTGAAGGTTAGGGAGGTGACCAGGTGATAGCAGACTGGATCCGGTGAGAATGCAGCAGGGATGGGGCACAACTCTGACCCCTCTAGGCCAGCAGCTCTTCCCTGCAGGTCAGGCTGTGCTCCAGAAGCTTTTGTTTTCCTTATTATAGAGATTATTTTTTTAAATCATTGCTTTTATTTTATTACTGTGTTCTCATCTAAAAACTAAGATTAAGTGAATTTTTGTCTAGAGCTCAAAATCCAAGTTGGATGTAACTGGATTTCCCAGCTGTCAGGTTACAGACAGCATGGCTGAGCTGTTCCACTCGGCAGGAACAGTGGGATCCACTGGCTGCAGGGATGGAAGGACCAGCTGGAAGCTGTTCCTGCAGCTGTTTTATTACAGGGAACTAACTGACTGGGCCCAATTGCAATCGTGTTGATTTTCCCAGCTAAGGATCTGTCCCTAAGCTCAAATTCCAATTACAGCCTTAAAATCTAGGCTTCCCAGGGCAGCCTTCTCCACAAAAGCCTTTTATACCAATGATTCATGTAACTGAATTAATTTCTCTCTCAAAATGCCATCTCATCCCTTTTCTCCCTCTTGGTCTTTCCTGCCACAGCATTAGGACTTGTAACACAGCTCAGACGCCCCCTCACATCACTGAACTGTTCTCCAGTTGTACATAAAGAAAACACTTTCTGTGCAGAATTCTTTCATGCTGGAGTCAGAGGTTGTAAAAGATTTTCTAATTTAGAAGAAATATTCATTCCTGTTTTGCCAAATGAAAAGCAAAAGTCATTAAATATCATAAACCAGCTTTTGCACAAAAACTAGTCGTCTTCAATTAACTTCCAAAAGCCTTCCAAGAACTAGAATCCTGGGCAAGGTAAGCTTGAGGCACTGCTGTTAACTTTGGCCTTTCTCACCCTTTCCTCCTTGGTGAGGCTATTTATACCTGTTTAAACAATACAGCCCAACTGCTCCTCAGTTGGAGCAGCCACATCATTTGCAAACCAAAATAATCACATTTCAAATGAAGCTCTGCAGCTTCCCCAGTCATCCCTCCCTCCCTCTCTCCTTTCCCATTTGTGATCAGCTGGATGCATCACACACACAGGTTCAGCTCCACTGGCTCTGAAGGGTTTTGTGGCTGTTCCTTTACACCTGGAGCGAGCTCAGGCACCCCAAAACCCCTGGGGAGATGCTGGTGAACCCCGGGGAGGCTCCAGGCAGCTCCAGCTCCAGGACAGAGCACCCCATCTGTCTGCACCAGCGACCCACATCCCCCCCAGATACAGCTGGACAAACACTTCCAAAGCACCTGCTCCAAGGCAGTAACTTTAAACAGGCAAAGATTAAAAGGATGATTTATGAGACCTTTCTGGTGCAGTCACTGGTGCCTGGGAGTGCTCACGTCCCTTGCTGGCTGCTCCAGGTGAGCCCAAGCCACCCTGCCCAGGTACCTGCCTAGGCAGCCAAGATGAGCCCTACTCTCACATCTATTCCCCCCTCATTAACGAGCTCTGGACATTACAGCACATAATTAACCCTGCAATAAAAGGCAGAGGTCCTTGGGTGAGTGCTGAGGCTGCAGCATGAGCCTCTGGCAGTCCCTCTAGCCCTGTGCCCTCTAGCCCACCCAGCTCTTCCCTCACCCTCAGAGGCTGCAATCCTACTAAAACAACTTAAACAGCACACCCCCAAGCCCACTGCAATAAAGAACAAACTATTACTAAAAAACCTGAACATTACATCTAGTAATAAATCCAGAGCTGGTGAAGCCATCCCCACTCTGCACAGATGGCCCCAGGAGCCGCAGGCCTTGTGGTTTATCAGTCACAGAATGGTTTGGGTTGGAAGTTTTAACTCATCTTGTTCCACCTCCCTGCCACAGGCAAGGACACCTTCCATTAGACCAGGTTGCTCCAAGCCACGTCCAACTTGGCCTTGGAAGTGTTGGTAATATCTCCTGGAGTCTGGCGAGATAACTTTTAGCAGAGAAGTTTTGATTTGGGCAATCAGCAGGAAGGATGTTGGTGCTACTGAGGTTAAAATAAAACATGTCACGTCAGAGTCCATACAGCCTCATACCTTGTGACAAACACAGCAAGGGAGAGCTTTAACCACCCAGCAGCCTCAAAACTGAGCTGTCATCACTGTGCCCCTCTAAAAGGATAAAACAAGAGGAAAAATAATCCAAATGCTTCTGAAAAGTCTGTTTGTGGTCGAGCACAGAGGGAGGCCATCATTATTGATGGGAAAAAGCCTAAGGCAGCAAAGACAATCCGTCTCCAGCACCGCACACAGGCACAGGAGAGACACCTGAACACCTTGAACCGGGAAAAGAAAATGTGCAAAAGAGAATGAAGCAGCTTTACTGAATGCCCCAGTTCAGAGGCTGGAGAGGTGCCCACTGTCCCCACCTTTGTCCCCTGGGGTGGCACCATCCCAACCCCGCCTGTATTTTCCATAACCTGCTGCTGGGGGGACACTGACACTAGTGTTTATCTGCTGCTCTTGGGGAACAGCAGCGTCCGTGTGCCAACCTGATTTTAAAAATTACTGTGTGCAGGTTCTCCAGAACAATTTTCAAAATTCCATTTCACAAGAAGTTTTGAAAGTCTTTATTTAAAATCTACTAAAACGCCAAGTTTCTCTCTAAAATCAGATTTCTAAAGCAGCTCTAAGTGACACATATATCTCCTTTTTTTTCCAGCACATAACCTACATTAAATGCTCCTTTAGGGACTGAATGCCTCCCTAGGGATGTGCTCTGGGAGTTTTCTACCTCCGCCTCTTTGCTTCCGATTCACTCCACATGTTTGTTTCCACAAGGAATCTCTCAGTTTCGTCTGATGTGACAATAAAACTTTCTAGAACATCTGAAATAAAGTATTTCAACCCTTCCTACGGGCAGGTGCAGCTCAGCACATCACACACCACAGCCACACCCCCGGGTAACTCAGCAGCTCCTCCTCGAGACGCAGCCAAGAGAGCACAGTGAGACACAGCAGTGCCCGTGTTCATGGTACCATCTGCAAACTGTTTCACAGCAGAGGTTCAAATCTACCTCATGAATTCTTTATGAAGTGTTCCAATGCAGAGAAGCCCAGAATGGTTTGGCTTGGAAAGAACTTCAAAGCTCATCTTGTTCCACCTGCTCTCATGGGCAGGGACACCTTCCACTAGCCCAGGTTGCTCCAAGCCCCGTCTAACCTGGCCTTGGGCACTTCCAGGGATGGGGCGGCCACAGCTTCTTTGGGAAACCTGTGCCAGGGCCTCACCACTCTCATAGGGGAGAATTCCTTCCCAATATCCCATCTAACCCTGACCTCTGGCAGTGGGAAGCCATTCCTCCTTGACCTGTCACTCCAGGTCCTTGTGCAAAGACCCTCTCCAGGTCTTTTGCAGGCTTCCTAAAAGTTGCACCTGCACCTCTGCTGGGCCCCCAGGGCTGGTGTTCAGCCCCTACCCCACCTCACAGAGCCCACCAGCCCTTGGCCACACAGAGCACACGGTGCAGAGGTGCCCCAGGGACTCGTTACCTTGGGCCTTCGCCAGCCTGGGCAGTTCTGCAGTGTGTTGCCCCTCACCATGTTGGGCATTCTCCAGCTGCAAACTTCCCACATTTCTTCAAACTTCTCAACGTGAGGAAGAACCTGTAGCATCCCTGGGTAAGGTGCTCTGAAATCCATGTCTGGAGTAGCCACACCCGTGCAGGGGCAGAGGTCTTGACACCCAGGTGTGCAACGTGCAGTTACCTTTATCTTCTAGAAGGAATGTAGCTCATTTAAACTACATAGATGAAGTTCCCTGCAGCCAACAGGGACAGCCAGGCACCTTTCTGAGCAGTACACCTCAGATTGTAGGAAGAGATGCCTTCAGAAGGCTCTTACTGATGGGTTTGGGCTGGCTGCTAAGATTTTTAATAGCTTGAGTCAGCAGGATGAATCCCATCCTAAATTACAATTCTAAGCAAGGATACCTATTTTTAGAATCCTGAGCCCTCAAACTCTGTAGGGCCAGATTTTGGTTTTCACTCTGAGACATGGACTTACCCAAACCACAGCCCAGCACAGACAGGAAAGAATGATAAAGCTGAAATATTACACCCAACCCAAAAGTTGCCGCTTCACTTACCTGGTCATCTCACCTCAGAGATCTTCTATTCACTGTCCTTCCTTGAACCACAACAAAATGGGTATTTGGCCATTCTCCTCCTTGTTTCCCTTTCAATATTCTGAAGTCTTCAACTGCAAAACCTTAAACCAGATCCTGGTTCTAAAACATTGAGAACAGCACAACATGACACCACCTCCAGAACAGTGTCGCCTCCAGACATCTCACTCGGTTTCTCTGTGTCGCTGTCTGCCCTCCAAATGCCACATCCCAAGCAGTTATTTACTTTAACAGGCTGCAGTCATTGGAGACAGACAGAACACATGCTCTGCGCACACAAACCCGGCAGACATCTGCTGTTGGTGTCACAGCTCGAGCCAGGATAAATTTCTCATGATTCTCCTCCTAATGCCAACAAAATGCCAATCCTGACCTTTAATTGTTGGTTTCTACTGCTCATGTATCAGCAACTGTTCCCGAGAGGATGCTGCATCCAGCCAGCTGTTATCCAGTTAGCAGCTCCTCTCCAAGATCACGCTTCCCTCCAACCCAAGCACCAACCTGCAGTTCCTAGACATGAAGCCTTAAGCAGGAGATGAACCGTTCATACACATGAATACCCCAGCAACAATTACTCACTTGCTCACAACCAGAGCTACCAAAGCAGAACTCCCTGTTCTCACTCTCCCTCTCGCCTTTCCAACCAGGTACAAACCACACCTGGGAACTGCCCAGGCTCTGTTTCCACCTGCAGACCTGAATTATATCACCTTTTGAACGTGCAACTATGAAATCTGCCTTTTCCTTTTCCCCTCATGATCCAGCAGAGGCGGGAGCTCGGTGAGCAGGAGCCAGGGCTCAGCAGTGGCAGGGCCAGGCAGCAGAGAACAGAGACAACTGAGTGACACTGCTCAGGGTGAACTCCACAAGCTCCTCCAGCAGCTCCACTGGGGCACTGGCAGTCGCCAACTCTTACCTCGACAGCGCCAGAGCAGATGTACAGAGAGGTAGGTGCAAACCCCTATGAATTGGCAGATATAAAACAGAGACACAGGAACCCTGTAAATGCGCAGATACAAACAAGGACTCCTCCTCCATTTCCCATCCCTCCCTCCAAGCACTCAAATACAGCTTTCTTGATGTAAGCCCCCCAGAAGAGCTGCTCTCTCAAGAGCTCTTTTCTCCCCTCCCCATACATATAAACACAGGCTCTGCTGACTGTTTTCCTTCAGCACATCCCATGAGGAATATCAAGTGCACTGGTGAGATCAGCCTGGCTGTGCCCCAGGGTGCTGCTCCCCATCTTAGGAGACAAACAGTAAAAAAATATGTTACTGGAGAAACTAAGATGTATTTGGTGCCTGGGTCCCCACAGACCGGGGCTGGGGTTGGGTATGCAATGTCCTACACAGCAGCTCACAGGCTGGGCAGAACCTGGAACCAGCTTCCCCTCTTCAACTGCTGGTTATCCAAACTGCCAACCAGAGTGTGAACCAAAACATCCAAATTCAAAGCACTAAAGAGACTGTAAGAATCAACCCACACACCAACTTGGGAAGACAGGAAAAAATGAGATGATCATTTCTAATGGGCCGAGGAGAGAATTGAAAGAATCATGGAGCTTGTCCTAATGCACCCCGCTGGAAAAGTGAAATCAAGAGAAGAGCCCAGTGGCACTGCTTTGCTATTCAAACTCACTGGTGTAAAAAGAACATGATGCTCCTGTTGACTCTCCTATTCATTAAAGCCCAGAATCAAAACAAAGCCTATGCTTTAGTTAACCCCTTGCTTACAGCTCTGACAGTCACTGACTGGAGCACAGAACCTCCTGATGGAACAAAAGTTCTCGAGAATGGAAGTGATGCAAAATAAATATTTATTAATAAATTAAATAATAAATTAATATATTTTATTTATTTATTAATCAAGTTTAACAAGTCCAAGTGAAGGTCCTGCATTTGGGTCAGGGCAATCCCAGACATGAGCACAGAACAGGAGAAGAACTCAGTGAGAGCAGCCCTGAGCAGGACTTGGGGGTGTTGGTGGATAAGAAGCTCCACACATCCCAGCCACGTGTCCTGGCACCCAGAAACCCCCCGTGCCCTGGGCTGATCCCACAGCGTGGGCAGCAGGGGAGGGGGGGATTCTGCCCCTCTGCCTCCTCAGCTGAGACCCCCCTGCAGAGCTGCCTCCTGCCCTGGGAACAACAGCACAAGGACGTGGAGCTGCTGGAGAGAGTCCAGAGGAGGCCACGGAGATGCTCCAAGGGCTGGAGCACCTCTGAGAGCTCCAGGGAGAACTCAGAGCCCCTTCCAGGGCCTAAAGGGGCTCGAGGAGAGCTGGAGAGGGACTGGGGACAAGGGATGGAGGGACAGGACAGGGGGGAATGGCTTCCCAGTGCCAGAGGGAAGGGTGAGATGGGATATGGGGAAGGAATTCTTGGCTGTGAGGGTGGGGAGGCCCTGGCACAGGTTGCTGAGAGCAGCTGTGGCTGCCCCATCCCTGGAAGTGTCCAAGGCCAGGCTGGACAGGGCTTGGAGCAACCTGTTCTAGTGGAAGGTGTCCCTGCCCATGGCAGGGGGGGGGGATTAAATGGGCTTTAAGGTGCCTTCCAACTCAAACCATTCCATGATTCTACAACTGCAGGTGCCTTCAAACCCATCAGGAATATCCCCAGCTGCCTGTGGAACGGCCACACGACCCCAGCTGCTCTGGATTGGGCTGGGGACAGGGGACAGCAGCCTCCTGATGGCCAAAGAAAATGGCCCCAGAACAACACCCTGTTTTGTACCAAAGAACCCAGGGTTGGGTGCCTGTACTGACACAGTTGTGGCAATGAGCCACGGACAGATAGAAAACACTCCTGAGTGGGCAGGTCCCGGGCTGACGCTCAAACTACTGACGCTCCCAGACAGCCACACACTGAGGGCTCTGCATTCTCACCAAACACGGCCTCCAGCTGGATTTCATCTGCAACCATCATGAACACACTGCCCGAACCCAGGATTACAAAGATAACTGGTATTTGACAAGCCTCACAGCTCCTTGGCTGACTCTGGGCTGCAAAGAGCCATGTCCATAGCACTGCCTGTACTGAGGGACGTGTTGAGGTGGTTGAAGTTGTCAACAGAAGTTTTCTGGTGTGCACAGTTCGTTCACTTGACTGCGCTCTCACCCTACACGACATCCTCACTTCCCTCATCTCCCATGCCCAGCTGGAAAACCACCAAACTGCTCCACTGCTTCACTGTCAGGATAAGCAAAGCAGGATTGGTCAGTTCAGAACAAAGATGTGCCACAAAGCTTGGGCCTTTCCATCTATTTCCTTGTAAGCAAGAAGAGCTCAACAGCAGTGCCATGTGCTGCACCTGGGAACAGGGCATCCAAAAAGCTCCTCAGCTCCAGCCTGTTTGGGATAAAGAAATCACTGTCTGCCCTTTTGGAGCCTCCCCACTCCCATGTCACCCGTGTGACCAACTCCTGAACAACCAGAGGCATCGAGATTTTTCAAGTCCTCATCACCAGCCTTTCACTGCATTTTCTTAGGCAAACGTGACAGTATCGACAGCAGACTGACAAACCCTGTCCTGGAATGAATTCCCCACTGCCAGCCTCGTACACCTCCCAGCCAAAGGAGACAGATCGATGGCACATACAGATGGAAATAGATCCCGTCACGAAGCTCTTCTGAAGAGCTTCCCTCCTGTGCCACAAGACGCTACGAAGCACACGACTGAGCCCATGTAACTCATCACATGGACTCCTGCTCTGATGGGCCCTGAATAATTTGCACCCAAAGCTTCCTCTCACAGCCGTGTCCCACATTCCCGTTATCCCTGTGTCCCACATTCCTGTTATCCCTGTGGTAGCTCTGCATACCTGGCCCCTGAGACTGTGTCTGTGCACTCCTCCACCACACCAGACCCATGCTCTGGGCAAGAACATGTACAAACCTTGTGCCTCTCCAGAACTTCTCATACTCAGGGAAGACTGGGAAGGGGGAAGTCAGGGAAGAGCTACAGCATCTCTCCACAATTTTCCAGGAGAGGATGCCATAGTACCTAAGTGCTATTTCAACATAAGTATATGCTGAAATGCATCCCAAAAAGCTGGGAAATTCATTCTGTTCTCCCAGCTGAAAATCTCCTGCGTAACCTTCCCTGCCCCTGTCCTCCTTTAAAGCAACTCCCACCCTAAATTTCCTGTGTTTGTACTCAAGCTGATTTAGTGGTGTCCAACACCATATCACATGCTTCAAAGTCCAGGTAAAGGGGACTTACTGAATTTTGGAAATCTATTTATTAGTCTCAAAGAAACTCACCAAATTAATTGTTCTGTGACAAAATGTACTTGAACATTTTCATTTACCTTCGTGTCTTTATATCTGTTACTTGGAATTTGAAGCATATGGATTTTCCATTCATGGGACACTGCCAGGACTGACAAGTTGATGTATTTCCTACCAGAATTCCCATCTAACGATGCACTTGCACTCAGGAACACGTCAGTCAGTCTCTCCTGGTTTCAGCACAGCCACTGCCCTGCAGGTGCTCACTCCTGTCGCCCACCCTTCTTCATGCCACCTTCTCCCTTCAGCTGAACATGAAGCCTCTCCCTACTCCACCTCACAGCATCTCAAACAGTTCCCTCACTTCCCGACCTTTTGTTGCTCACCAGTCCTCCCCCACTCCATTTACTCTAATTTTCCTTTAATACCTTGGGTTGGACTTCTTCCAGTGAAGTTTTTTTTTCTGCTTTTGCCAGGAATATGGACTGACGATTGTACCAGCAGTTTTGACTAAGAAGTGACTCCAACTGTCCTTCAGAGCCACAGTGCACCTTCTAGTCTAGCTGGCTTCCCAGAATAATTAATTCCTCCAGTTTCCTCGAGCCCCCAGCTGACCCCAAGCATTCCAAGCACAATCCAGTGCTCCTTTTGATGGCAGTGCCACATTAAGCTGCTGATCCCACCCTTTAACTGCCCCTTTAGCAGGGCTGGTATGTATATCCCCGTGGGACTACACAGAAAACAGATCCAGAACTGATCCAGATTTAAAGGAACTACTGGTGAAGCTTATCTTTCATTTAATTTAAATATGTCTTGCTAACACCTTTATCAGCACAAACAAGATGCTGGTGGAGGGTTGGTATAGGTTGCTGGCACTGGAGCATTTACAGCTCACCTTCAGAGTCTTACTTATGCCCAGTGACATTTGATGATGATGATGATGATGATGATTGGGGGTTTTTTAGGACCTCAACATCTAAAATCTTCTAACAGAAAAACATCTATGAAGCCATATCATGCAACATCATGTTAATTAAGCTTTCACACAGCTGACAGATGAAAATGCTGCCATTGTAAGGAATTCTTCCTTCATGCTCCAAGGAGCACACCCCAGCCCAGCAGCACTGCCCGCAGGACAATGATCCCAACCCAGCATGTACAACGAGAAACGCTAAAATATTTCAGGGCAAAACCATTTCATCCTTGTCCACATTAGGGCATCACACCTCTTTTCCTCCTTTGGTTTGTGCCAACTAAGCAAACCTTTCGTTAGGACTGGATGCTGCTCACCCTCCTCGCTGAGCAAAGGGTTGACCCGGCTCAGGCTCCGATCCGATTCCCTGCCCCACGCCAAACCCAGCACTGCCCCTGCACTCCCACACAGGGACCCTTCCTGTCACGTGTTTCACAAACTATGCCAGGCTGCCAATTCATCAAGTCTGTCCTTTTCCCTTTTTATTCCCTCTCAGATACAACCAGCCTGCATTATTCCCTCGCCCAAAACCAGAATGGATAAAGGCAAAGGAGCTGGGACGTCAGATTCCATGCAATGGATTTGTGGTATGAATGTCGAGATGCCAAAATCAGGGCAAATATTCCAAACATTCCTTCCTTGGGGCCCCCAACAGTCCAACAGCACACAAGGCTCACACGTGCCCAGCTGAGCACGGAGCACCGAGACTGTGGGAGGGAAGCACAAAGCTTCTCAACCAGCTTCCACCTTGCAGCTCTTGCCCTGCCTTGAGCATCGCTGCATTTAAGTAAGGTAAGATCCATATCAGGACAGCCAGAATGTTCCCCGGGAACCATCACAACGCTGGAGGCACCACTGCCCTGGAATAAAACACCTGGTATGAAGTCCTTACAAACTACCCGAGTGACTGAACAAGGCACAGACACTGCAGTGAGTTGTACCTCAAATCTAACTTTGCCTTGTTCACAAAAGCACCTCTGAAGACACTGGGCCAAGGTTTAGCTATGTTTTATCTAAGCTAGCATCCCTCCTGGAATCCAGTGGTGGGGATGGGGGCAGAGGGGCCTGGGGGTGCACCCCTGGCACGCGCGGTCAGTCACTGCCATCTCACTAGAACCACAGTCCTTGAGGCTGAATTGTCTTCCTTCCTCCGTTCCTGCAGTGAGAAAGGATTAAAACATTAAGGCCTATGAAATATGGTAAAAACAGAAAGGGGAAAATATGGAGTAAAGGTGGCTTAAAAACAAACTCAGAGTGATTTCCGGAGTTGCTGACTCCCACGGAGTGAGGGCACTGCATCTCACCGGGAGAAGGGAACGGGAGGTGCTCCCTGAACAGCAGACATGGTGCAGTACAGGACCACTGCTGAGAAATTTTAAGATACAATATACAGATGTGGCTACTTTCTGGAGTTAGAAAAACGTGGATGTTAAATTGTTACCCAGCTTGAGATTAATTTTCTTAAAGCTCCCCACACCGCTCCTCTCGCATCACTGTATCAGTGTGACCAACGCATCAGAAAGCTTCACATGAGCTTGGGTTTTTAAGGATGTACATCTCGCATGAATTACCTCTACACTGGGCAGGACATGGGACAGTGTATATGTGCCACTCCACGTATGTGCACAGCAGTAACACACACAGTTAACAGGGGTGTGTACGTACTCTAAACAATCTATAAACACAGGCTGTGTAAGTTTTACCACACACACATATAAATGCGTATGTACCTCGTGTCTCTTGGAAGATATAAAGCAGAAGGAACAACCTGGGAGAGAAAGGTAAAGCAGGATACAAGGTCGCAAAAGCGTTTCATCCCGAATTTTCCAAGTCTGGTTAGACCAAGACCAAACCCCTCTGTGCCGGGACTCTGAGAAGCACACAAGCTACTTACCACAGCTGTTCACAGGCTGCAGGACAGCCCTGGAGTCCTGCCAGTCCCAGAGCCCGCTCCTCCTGTGATCCTGGAGCTGGAGCCCAGGGCAGGAAGCAGCTCAGCACTGCTTACACTGCCCCAGCTCGCTCCTAAGCCAAAGCATTCCTGCTCTGCTCTCCTCTAGGATCCTTCTCTGTAGCATGCACGGGCTGCACGTGGGGCAGAATCTGTTCCAACACATTCAAACAGGAGGTTTAAGAGGTTTGTTAAAGTAGGTTTAACAGCTCCACTGATCCCTCCGAGAACACAGGAAGCCTCGAACTTATTTTTATTAAACTCAGGGAAGTTCCTTGTAAGTTGTAGTTTGAGAACATGCTCTTTTTCAAGAAGCGCTCCGGCTCCAGCTCTGCAGAGAGAAGTCAATCCACTTTGAGAAGTTCAACCTTTAAAGCACTATACACCACACTTAAAATTCAAATAAAGAAAATCTGTATTTCAGCTGTGCTGAATTTGGTTCAAATTAATTTTGTTGCAATGAAAAAATATTCGCCAATGAGATGTTAGTACAAGTTAAGTTCTGACAAACTAGATTCAGATTTTGCTCAAGTCATTGTTTCTATACATAAATACTTTAAAAAGACAAAAAAGAGAGCGTGTCACAGCGCAAGCAGGGAAACATCGTGATTTCTTCACCTTCATTCAGCTGTACAGGTAACACACACATGTAAAACCATTCCCAAACATCCCACTTTCCCTACCTGCTGTCAGCACAGGACGGAAGCAGAGGACAGTTTAAGGAAACGAAAGGCAGCTTGAAAACCCAGGACTCGAAAGGAGAGGAGGCATTTGGGGCACAGGCAGGGCCCCTCTGACACGGGAGCTGGGGGAGCACGAGGGGAATGACAGGCGGGGGATGGTGGGAGGCTCAGTGTGCCTTCCTGAAATAGCTGCTCAGTGCCGCTGCTGGGACAGAACGTGCAATAAACGCACAGTTACCACAGCCCCAGACACTCCTTACACTCGTATCTTCCCTTTTTTTTTTTTTTAAGGATAGGAGATACAGAGAAAAGGATTCAGACCCCTTGTTCCCTGACACAGCAGTGAGATGGAAATTGAGGCAGTTGAACTCCTTTTTTTTCTGCCCCCCATGGGAGATTGTTCTGGAAACGAAGGGAATGAAATTTGGCAGCAGGATACTCCAGCAGCAAGGAGGGGGAATAGTCTAAACCCAGGGAGACTGTCAGGAATTCTGCAAAACCTGTCTCTGCTGGGGGGGTTAATGGGTCTACACTAAGTTTTTTGGTTTGCTTTTGAAAAAAGAGACATTTCTGAGGGGCCTGCACTTTGTGTGGCCACTGCCTGTTATTAAGATTTTTTTGTGTTTAACACACGTTTTCCCTCATGATTTTTCATAGAAGAAAAACGTAGAAAACACAACAGTGGTGAGAACAAACCTGAGCAAAGTGAGTCACACTGGATGAACACCCGGCGAAAGCAAGAACAGAGAAGGTGTTCCAGCTCCATCAAAAGGAAAACCCAGGAAAGGTCTAAATCCTGATGAAGCATTCCTGCGAACACCAGATGCTGCCCACTACACTGGTAGTAACAGAAATTCTCACTTCAGCTCTTTACCAATTTAGCACAAAGAATAATTCCACATGGTGAACTGAGAAATTCCCTTCACACGAAAAAATAACTGCAAATCTCAGAATCTCCTGAGCTGGAAGGACTATGAGCCGAGGCAGCATTGCCCTCTGCTCTCTGACATCACACATGAAACACTACTCATTTTTCTCATTTTACATCCCTTTACACAGTAAGTCATTAAGAGGAGAATCAGAGGCACAATAATCAGCCCAGCTTTGAGAGAGGGATCATTTCTGCGGCTACAGGACACAGTAAGGTACCTGCTGAAACTCGGCAGGACAGATCTCAACTCATCAGAACTGTAAAAACTTCCCTTGGTGAAAAAGGGACTAAGACTGGAACACAGTCCATGCAGAGCCAAGGTTCTACATGTTCCTTTGACCAAAAGGCCACAGTTTCAGAAACATTTCTGAAAAAGGCCCCTTAAAGAACCTTCCTACAGCATTACCCGGGGTGTCTGTCCTGCCCCACATCCCCCGAGGAACCAGGGAGCCCGCCTGACCCGCACACCAAGCTCTGAGGTTGGAAAACACCTTTAGGGTTGTCAAGTCCAACCACCAGCCCAGCACCACCACCGTGCTCCCCACTAACCTGTGTCCCCAGGTGCCACATCCACACGCTGTTTGGACACCCCTGCCCCGGGCAGCCTGTGCCAGGGCCTGACAACCCTTCCCACGGAGACATTTTTCCCAATATCCAACCTGAACCTCTCCCGGCACAACCTGGGGACGTTTCCCCAAGAGCTCCCTCCAGAATTTTCACTAAACGTTTCTGATTCACAGCGTAGCTGGGCTTTGGGTTTGGTTTAATCAGGATGAAAACCTTAAGATGAAGAGAACAACTTTTTTTTTTTTTTCCTGAAAAACAGAAAGGAAATCAAGCGCCTTCTTTTAATTCCATCTTTCTAACAAGGCCACAAGTTACAAAATCTTTAGTGGAGGAACCTTGATTGGCCTATTCCTGAACACAGTTCAGATTCTTCTGAAAACATGTCAAATTCCAAACTGCACAATAATAATCCAATTCCTGCAGGGAAAAAAAGACAAAATATGAACAATTAAGTAAAAGCCTAATTCTATTTTGAAGTACATCACCCTTCATCAGGGCTCATGTAAAAACATCCCGAGTATGTTCCAAACAAGTGCTCAACAAAACCAGTCATGAACATGTGGCAAAAGTACAAAACTTCTTTGCACTATTAACAGATAATTTCATTTAAGTCTTAACACCAGTAAAATATCTATGAGTTGTTTCATTTAATTTTGAAAATTCATATAGAAAACAATGCTCGTAACTCCATCCACAGGATTCTACAAAGCTGCTGCTTCATCAACAAATCTTTGAACTGTTTCAATATGAAAATTCCATTTTTTCAAACTGCTCAAAAATCATTCCAGAGAATTTCCAAGCACTTGAATTGAAGCACAACCAAAGTATGAACTTGGTACATTTTTGCAGTTATTTCTAAAATAAGTTAATTTACATAAGTCATCTCAAAATAACACAATGGGATTCAACTTCATTTTAGACATTTGGAAAGCAGTGTCATACTTTATTTAAAATAAACCCATGTAAAAACAAAGTTTAAATGAAAATGGTACCTGAAAAATAAATTATTTGATATAAAACAAATCAATAACTTAAAAACACACTAAATATACAAAATGTGTAACCATATACTGTACAGTATATAAAGCAATTGATAAAACCTTCTGTCCCACAAACAGATTAATTTATAAACAAAAGATTACATAAGTTAAAGGAAAGGAAATCAATAAAAAGACTAGAAGTACAGTATTATTCAAATTACTCGTCAAATAAAGGTTTATCCCAACTTATGTTTCAAATGTCTCAAGTCATTTTCTTCTCAATGACCAAGTGAAAAAGTTCAGCCATACCACCAAAAACTTGCTCAAAAATGTTTAAAAATAAGGAACAACAGCAGGAGAATATTGAGATTCTAAAATGTGAACACAGAAGCAATTTTCCAAGGTTTCAGGTGGCAGTTCTACCATTACTGGTTTCCCATCATTAGCAACAAAAGAGAATTTCAGTGCTGAAAATTCCACTCAACAGAAAAATATTGCTAAACCTTTGCTGATGTTTGACCGAGTGTGATCTAGAACAAACCACCAGGGTTGAACGTCAAACCCGCTCACGCGGGGTGTGGGGGGGTGTGGGGGTTTGCTTTCCAGACCATAAAGGCTTTGACTGGTTTTAAATCATGCAGGAGGAGGAAGCAACGTTTGGAGCTTGGTTTTGTTTGAGTCCGTGAGACTACCAGGGAAAGCAATCGCCAGGACGCCGCCGTACCTGATCCACCTACGAGCGGACACTTAGACGGCAACGGCGACTTTCAATCCCGCCGCTGGTCACGGAGGTACCGTCTCTTCCAAGAGAGAGGGAGGAAACTGAGACCCTTTTCATGGATTCCACGTTTTTTTATTCTTTAATATTAATGAGCAGAAACCCAGTTAAGGCGTAATGATCACAGAAAATACGCACTGGCCTCTTGAGCTCTGGGGTTTATCCGTTCTACCGTGCTGAGCATCCCGCCTTGAGAAGTGCAGAGCTAACGTTAGAGGAACTTGCCTACGGCACAGAAAGACTCTCCTGCTTCCAAAGAGAGATTAAAGTACCTCAGGTGACAAATTCAGCTCTGAGGGGGAAAAAAAATCCAAATGGAAAAAAAAACCCCAAACACAAGTGCAGCTCCACTCAGGGAGTTCGAGGGGGTTGGGGTTTCCTTATGCTAAAGGTGAATTTGGTCCCTTCCTTCTAAAGCTATTCTTAGGTGCCTAAAAATGGAAACGTAACAATAAGGTGCTTCACTGACAAGAGTTATAAAGGACAAATTTCTTCATTATGGAAATCAAAAATATAGTGACCTTCTGACAGAGGACAAACCGCTCTGTGTTTATGTGACTGAACCAGGTTGCCATCAGCTCACAAAAGCCATGTGTTAAAAATCTCCCAAACATCCCAATGCTCTGCAGGCAGAGCTATCAGAGGAGCTGCTTTGAATGAACAGTTTATTATATGACCTGTTTATTGTGTTAAAAAAGCAAACACGGGGACATTCTCCAAGTTGTGGGGTTTTTTTGTTTTTTTTAAAAGCACATACGCAATGATAAACTATCCAAAGAGGAACTTGAGTTACTAATATTTAGAGTGCACTCTAAACAAAAATCTCTCCTGAAATATTTGAAGAATTTCTATTTTATTGACCTTACCCAGAACATTAAAGCAACATAAAATTATTAACAAATGTTTAAGGACTTCAAGGACTATTCATTTTCCAAATTCAGTCTTAAAATAACAGATTACCTTTACAGTTAGTTCATAATTTTGACTTTAACTGGTGGACAAATGGAGCTATGCCAATTTTTTTTTTTTTAATGTATTTTTAACTGCTTTGTATATAAATAACATTACTACAACGTCCAACACCCTACAAAAATAGGTGTCCTCTCCATACAGGCACCCTTTGGTCATCTGGACAGGGTAAGTGACCCCACACTGACCAACAAGTGTTCACTGCAGTGAGAATATCCTGCTTCAGTGCCTTGTGGATCTCTGGGTCTTCAGTGGGTTTCACGCTCACATGATCCAGATGTACAAAAATCATATCCAAGCAAAGGGAAGGGAAAGCTCTGTGGTCACACACCACTGTGGGGACAGGGACTTCTCCCTCCACCCTCAGAGCTGGATCCTCAAGCCCTTGCCAGTCCCAGAGCTAGAACAGGCACAGAGATGGGCGCAAGCTGGGCTCATGAGGTGACAGTACCTGCACTGGCCAGTCCCCTCCCTCTGACACAAGAGTGGAGCAGCTAAAGTAAACCAAACCTTCTGATGATGCAGCTTGAAGAACAAAATAAATCCAACGCTTCAGAGCACAGACACCACCTAAGAGGGACTCACCGAGAACTGAACACACTGAGCTGCTCTGATTCTGCTCGTGTTTGGATTTCGGGTGTTGCCATCCCCTCACCTGAAGGATCTGCACTTGCCTCTGCCAGCTCACACCAAGCACCTTCAGCAACATCAGATTCCTCTTCCATATTTATGTGGAATTTCTCTATCTGCTAATGGTTAAAGGAGGCCCATGGCCAGCGTTCCGCACAGGGCCAATTCCATTCGTGTGGACAGCTGGGAAGCAAATGCAGGAACTCCCTTCGATATCTGTGCAAGAGACCCTGTGACAGCAGCACGACCAACTGTGTTTTCATCAGGAATTACACCTGGTCCTTCAGAAGCTACACCTGCGGGTGTCTGGAGAGGCTCCTACTCTGCTCTAAAGGATCCCAAAACATTCCCACTGCAGCTGCTCCTGTGGCACACCTCCAGTACAGATCAACAAATCTAGGTTTTCAAAACCCGATCACCACATCCTAATCCAGCAACGAAGACTTTCCAAAATTCCCTACCTGAGACACTGTGTCTCATGAGGAATGTGAGAGACCTCTGCTTTGAGACAGCCCTTTGGTTCTGCAAAGATCCTGCAAGCACTAACTGAGACAGAAGTGTCACCTGACAGAAACACCTGGCTTCTGACAATTTAAGGGATGAAAAAGCAGACTATATCCACAGTTTTTCTACATTCCTTGACAATTAAGAGGCCAAAACCTCAACTGAAACAGGTCTGTTCAAGTGAGAGCTTCAAAGCAGGGTCTGCTGGATGGCTTGGTGAGGAAACCAGTTGCTTCTACCTTTTGGGCAGAAAAACTGGTGGCAGATGTCTTGTTAGAATTTAGTGTCCACCTCCAGGAGTTTCCTTTAGGTCTTTACTAGTGGGATGCACAGGTTGCTGTTTAGGACCTAAACCATCAAGAATATAACTATTTATGCCAAGGATTTATTAACTGTTAGAACAGCGCAGATCATACAATACTCCTGGTATCAGCTCTGAATGTTTTAGCAGGATTTTATCCTCTTTTCCTGACTCAAGCAGCAGTGCTTTCCTCGTACCAATTGCCTGAAAATTATTTTCAAAGCAATTACCAAAGGCAGCTGGGAACAGACCTTTCTTAAGAGAGATCGTTGCAGTAGTGGTGCAAAACCATATCCTGCATTTCCTTCTTATTTAGCTAAGAATGAGAGATGGAAAAGTAGGGAAGTGGTGGAAAAAGGAAGGGACAGTGATGTCAAAAAGCATCCAAGAGAAGCTGGTTTTTGAGTGGCTGGTGAGCCCACGGCAGTGTGCTGCTGTCACGGCCAGCGTGCTCGGAACCAGCCTTGATGCAGAGTCATGTTTAGGGGTCATTTCTCGGAAGTCTGAGCCTCCAGCTAAATGCTGTGATAAACAGCAACTCCCATTTAGTTTGAAAATTCTTAAATGGAACAAGGCAAGAGAGAACGACAGGATTTGGGAATGACTGCAGCCCACTCCCGTGGAACAGGACACTGCAGGGTTCAGCGGTGATGGGACACAGTAAGAGAACTTCTCTGTACTACACATCTTGAACTTGGGAGGAGCCCCTGGATGCTTCTCAATCTCTCCTCGTACACAGAAAAGAAGTATTCATTGATGTAACAAATGATGACAATGAACTGGTGGGAACCTCTGGAACAGACAGCCAAGAGCACACTCGGGAGGGCGGGACTGGGTTGGTTGCTGTGTCACAGTCACTGTTTCACAGCCCATTCTTCTTCTCAAGAGATGGAGAGTGAACAGACTGGCAGGAGAGGCAAGGCTGGATGTTTTAGCAGGAAAAATCCCACCTGCATTCACTGCACACAAGCTCAAACCAAGCAGGAGGCTGGGCCAAGGCCTGTCTGTAGGGTTTAGGTGTGTCCCAGGAACATGAGCAGATCCCACAGGTCACCAGTGGAGCTGGGCAGCAGCCCCTCGGCGTCCCCAGGCAGAGGCTGAGGGAGCCCTGGGGCTATGCAGGACTGCAGATCCCTCTGAGGGAGAGGAGGAACAACGGCAAGCACGAGGCAAGGGCAGCTGGGATGGAGTGAGACGACCAGGCGGCATGGAACAGCCTCTGGAATCTGGGAATAAACTCTGGGGCTGGTAGAGGTTCAGGCAAAACAAGGAGACACTGCATTAAACTGCCACGGGCCCCGTTTTCACATCTGTTCTCCCTACAGAAACACCAGAGCTGAAAGTGGCCAAGTCTCTAGTTGTGCTCAGCACCTCACACACCTGCACCTGGCAGGGTCAGCCCTTCCAGGTTTCCTACCCAAGAACACCTGAGGGTCACGTTCAGTCTGTGGCACATCGATTGTAGTGCTCATTTCACAACTCTGTTTCTTCTACTCATCTGGCAAAAGCAGTAAATTAAAATTCTCTTAAGGAGGAACTACGGTTCTTTAAAGCAACACTCTGAAAGCTGGACACTTTATGCAATACTTAGCAAAAAAAGAACAGAAAATAAAAAACAAAACAAAATTTGAGCAAAACAAAATCAAATTTAATGTTCTTAAATGCAAAAGTAAAAACAAACAAAAAACACAAAAAAGCAAAAGAAAATTAACAGAAACAGAACAACTCAAAGTTTCAAGGCAGTCTGCAGAAAACCTGGGGGATTAATCTTTAAATCTACAAATCAAAGGGCTTTTTTGGTTAATATCTAACTTGCAAGTCGTAAGTACTTTTCTGCTGAGTGTTCAATAAGTAAAGCTAGTTGTCAAAACAAAATCCTAATAAAATAGAAAAATCTAGCACTCATTAGAAGGGATGCGAGAAATACAATGCTCAAATGTTTATAACTGGTTTTTCTTAACAAAATAGAACTGCCAAAGGAATTCCAACTACAATGATCTTGGAAAATGAGTAAGTATCTTGCTGCATTATAATGTACCAGTAAGTAGTGCACCATGCATTAAATATTTGGACAGAAGAGATTCAGTCTGATAAAGTAGCAACATATATTCACACTTGCTTTTTTTTTTTTTTTCGTTTTTTGGAGTTTCATTTTGACTCTGAAATCTTCCCGGAGTTTCTTTGAAACTCTTTGGTCCATTCCTCTCAAAGTGGGCTTTAAAAGTCACGTTTCTACAACCTGTGGATTGGACAGCTCGGCCACTGCTCAGTGTGCAACTTACCTCCCCAATGGTGTTAAAGTTAGGCTGGCATGCTACTACTTACAAGACCTTGACTTTAAAAAGCCTGATCCTCAACTAGACACGCAGTTATGAGTATTAATTGATCAAACAATTTACTGTCAACTAAAACATTAGTATTTCTCAACTTTTCTTCCGTACTACTGAAACTGGGGGTGGTGGGGGAAAGGACATGGGGATGGGGAGGAAAAACAATAACATAAAACCCAAGAAAATTAATGAATTCAGCCTGATATTTTTCAGAAAATTCCAGTTTTTGCAGACAACATTCAATGAAACAAATGTTAGTCTCATAAGTGAAAGCATGCTTCAATTTTACCACCATCCAGAGGGTCTAGTTAATGCAATCTACTCAAGATTTCAGGGGATTTTTAACAGGTTTTAAATGAAATAACTTAAAGGAACTTAAAATTGGTCTAACATTGTGGGATTTCAAACATTTGAACATGTCAGTTGCATCCCAGAATATAAAACCTTTTCACTTCTCATTTAGACTAAGACAAACACTTGTGAAAATTGGCGCAAAATGAGTTTTACACTAACAAAAATGTTTCAACTTCTGTCACTCCATTATCTATTCCATACAAAAAGCACGAGCAAGTTATTTGTGGGACTTGTTGGTTTTGAAGGAAACCTGTAAGATTTTGTCCCCCAGGCGGTAGCCATTAAGACTTGCTATGGCCATTGCAGCTTCTTCATAGTTTGTCATGGTCACAAAACCAAAACCTTTGCACTTGTTGGTGTTGAAATCTCGAATAACTTTCACATTGGTAACCGCACCAAAGGGGCCAAACATCTGCCAGAGGATTCCCTCATCAGCATCTTGACCAAGGTTGTAGATGAAGATACACCAGCCAGAAGATGCGTTTCCTGGAACATTTACACCAGAAAGCCCACTCATGTGATCTACACCCATAGGAGAGAACCTAGCAAATAAAAAGCACAATATTTCATGTAAAAGTTCAATTCAATTAAGCAAATTAACTTGAACGGGAAGCAACGCAGAATGAATATTTTCTACATGGACATCAAAACCGCCAGATAAATGTTTCCCCATTCATATTGACAATCAAATTAACAGCTGCCAGGAGGAAAAAAGGTTAAGAATTCCAACTGCTTTATCAACCAGGGAACTGTCCTTAGAAATAGGCAAGGAACAGGCAAGGCAAGGTTACACCATCACCTTCCCGGGGGGCCTGGATGATCTCTGAGCTCAGCCAGGCTGCTCAGAGTGTCCAGGGTGCAGAACTGCTGGAGTGGGGGGCACAGGCAGCTCCTCCCCAGAGCCCACAGGCAGCTCCCAATTATTTCGCTCAAGGAGGTGGTTTTCCCCTCGCCCTCCTTTTCTTGCCTCTAAAATAGCACGTTGGGAACTCTAAAGTCAAATGGTTTCTTTGGGTTTGCTGGGGCAGGGGATGGGTGTGCTTGGTTTTTAGGAGTAGAGATTGTGCGTATTAATTTCTTGTTTTGTGGAACAGAACAAAACCTACTCCCTTTCCACCCAAAGGCAGCAGGTGCAGGTAAACACTCCCAACACGAGCAGGCTCAGTGCACAGTTTTACAATTTCAGTATGCATGGATGGTTTTTATTAATTTTACACCAACTTCATACCAGGAAAACTTAGATACAACTTGACTGAACTGGATTTTTAAAATCACCTATATTCACTCTTCCCAAACCCTGCCTCCTGCGCAGTACCCCAGCAGGATTTATGCATAACAAAAAACTGAAAAACTCTCCTTTTTGTGTCTTGCTTTATATTAATTTCTTTCCCCTATAAACCCACATTTCTAATTCCCCTTTATTCTATTTCTGGCCTCCACCCTAGAAATTCAAAGCTTCTGAATATTTTAGGGCAATAGTAGGGTTGCACAGCTAAGCACTCAAAGGTCAGGAAATGCGAAAGTTAAGGTCAAAAACTCGCTTTGAACCCTTGTGCTTATTCATTATTTAAAAATGTCAGGTCACGTGGAATTATAATGATGCTATACCAGGGGTTCCCAAATTGACTTGTACCGCTGGTGACACACAAAGCCCTTAGAGGTGGTACAGGAGCTGCTCTGTGCCAAGAGTGTGGAGGGGGCAGATTCTGATTCTCTGCTGACCTGGAGGAAACAGGGAAGGGATGTCTGGGCAGCAAAGTGCCAAACACTTCCCCACTGACTCTTTCTTGCCTTGCATCAAGGAGCTGCTGCTGCCTTTGTCGAGGAGGGAGGGCTCAAGGACATGCCCTGGGAGCGAGGGGAGCGAAGGGGTGGCAGGGCACACACACACAGACACCCACACACATGCTCAGGCCATACACTCCCACACGAGAACCAGTCAGGGCCCATCTCACCCAGGCTCTCTGGGGCTCAGAGCTCACTGCTTTGGACACCTGAGCTCCTGGGCCCTCCTGTCCCCAGAGCAGGGGACACTCCATCCCTCCCTCACTGTCCAGGGGCTCCCTGAGCCTGGGGTTTGGGGCACAGGGCGGACACAGCTGAGCTCACGGACCCACTGATGGCCAGCCCCAAGCAAACCCAGGTTTGGGAATCCTTGTACTACAGTCAAGCCGAAAAAGCAGTTAGAAGCATCAGAAGGTGAATGAGACACACTAACCCGTGTGATCTGATGATTAGGTGACATACCTGCGATTTATTTGGGCTTTGTAGAAAAATGTTCCTGTGTTTGCGTGCTTGATACACTTACTTGTTCTGACAGACACCTTCAGCTCTGTAGCTTCTTTCCATGTGAGTAATGATCTGGTAGGATGGATTTATCTTATTATCTGGCAAGTTTTCATCTCAACAGATCACCAGCCCTGGGTCCTGCTCACGTGTAGGGGGAGCAGCGAGTCAGAGCTCAGAACTGTCTGACGTTGGTTCCAGCACTGAGTGTGTAGCTCTGATCCTGTCTGCTCCAAAGCCTCAGGCCCTGCCCACGAGCCCAGGTAACACCACACCAAAGACTGCAGTCACTTGTACAGGAGCAGCTGGTGTTCAACACAAGAAGACAACAAGCCTAAATGCATATCACAGACAAAATAACTGAAAAATAGCAAGTATCTCAGCTCTTTGGATACACTAATTTTCGAAGAGATTTTCCTCTCTTCCTGCCTCGACTCACAAAAATGTTACAGGTTTATTTAAAAAAAAAATAACAAAACACAACAAGCAAAGCAAAACATGGTAAAACCAAAAGAGTCCCCTAAAAGACTTGAAAAGTCTTTTCAAAAAAACAGGAAATGCAGTTCAGCTGATCTGATGAATCTCTGTCCTCACCCTGCACACGAGGGACCCCAGACCTCTCACTCAGCTTGGAGTAACAGCCTGGATCAGCCAGGCTTGGAGCAGCTGACACCTCTCTGTCCTACCAGGAAAGGTTTTTATGACCACACCAATTTAAGATGACCCTTAGGAAGTTATACTTATTAAGGATGTTTAAAAGACTGTCCAATTTGGGCAAACACTAAGGCCCACAGAGATCCAAGATGTTTCAGAGGAAGAGTTTTTAAAATTCCATTAATATTGTAATTTGAACGATCTCAGTCTTATCACACTTAACTGCTGGTGTCCTCATTTCTGCTGTAATTATTTTTATACCGTCTCCTCCACGTTGCTTTTTTTTCAAGCCTCCCTAAGAGTCTGTAGCCAGTGTTATCTATAGATGGTTCTTTCAAGCGATGCTAACTTAGAACGCCAACATCTTGTGGCATTAAGTATCAAAACAGCGTACTTTTAATTGCAATTCTTTTTCACATTATAAGCTTCTCGTTTATATGAACGACCTTCTGCTGTCCTGCCATGAGACAGACCGACTGCAATGCTTAATAGATCCTGGAACTACTTTAACACACTGCAGGACAATCTCAGAAATTACATTCCTAAATGAAAAACAATTCTTTTCAGGTCTATGAACGTCCGTCCTATAAATTTTTTTCACAGAATCACAGAAACTTCTGAGCTGGAAGGGACCCACAAGGACTATCCAGTCCAACCCCTGGCCCTGCCCAGGACACCCCAACAATCCCACCCTGTCCCTCAGAGTGTTGTCCAAACGCTCCTGGAGCTCTGGCAGCCTTGGGGCCGTGCCCACTGCCCTGGGGAGCCTGGTCAGTGCCCCAGCACCCTCTGGGGGAAGAACCTTTCCCTGAGATCCATCCCAACCCCCCTGGCACAGCCTCATCCTGTTTTCACTGCACTCTGAGAACAGTTACACAGAGCACCACAGGTGGAGCCTTGCCTCAATGCCAACAAGCAGAAACATGATTTTTAATATTGGCCTATGATGGCTTCACACATGAACTTCGCAGCTTTTTATTTTTTTAATAATTCCACCAAGAGCAGGAGTTCAGCTACACTGACATTGTCTCTCTGACAAGCAACTTTTTCTGCCCTGATACAGATGGGAATGACCTGCTGTGGCCAACACAAATCTTAGTGAGAACTGGTACAAGCTCTGAGCCTGCAACAAATCAGGCATTCAATCAAACGGCCACATATGGCAGAAGAGCACCAAATTGGGTTTCAGCCCCACATTCTTCCAGAACCTTGATGAAATACTACTCTGGATGAAATGGATTCTTCTGCAGCATTCTCAACACAGACAGCTTGCATCCAAATCACAAACTGCCCTAAAAATGGAAAATTTAAACAATTTCACTGGAGTGAAACCAAACAGATGTGCAGGAGCTCTCTGAGCAACAATGTCAATTATAGGATTAAACACTCAAGAGTCTTCTTGTGTTTCTCCTTGGATCAAAGAACTATTAGAAATTACTTCCCTTCAAGCATTCAGGACTGAACTCATGGACTGATAACAGCAGAGTTATGACCATTACAGTAACTGGGAACCGGCTCTGACCCTGAACAAGTCTGAAAGCAAAACCAGCTGAACTGGGAATATCTGACATTTGAAAGAACATTTTTCTAGCGTAAAGCCCTGGTGAGCTGTAAAAGCACAGGCCTTCCAGGGGTTCTGGGCACATTCTCACACTTCAGCAGCCAAACCCCTCCATTTAATCAGAGATCTCCTATTCTGTGTAAGTAAATAAATCTTAGGCTCAAAAGAAACCCCTGGCCCAGATGTTTTCTCTCTCCTCCAGACACAACCCCGTGGCATCACTCCCTCTGGATGGAAGCAGAGCCCATGTCTCAGAGTTAGGAGGCCAGCCCAGCACTCCAGGGGGACACGGCACTAAGACCAGTTCCTGACGTGAGCCACAAATACCACAGGAACTCCAAAGGATTAACAGAACATTAAACAAAGGGTTGGAGTGATATCTGTAGGAAATTAATAATTACAAATTAGATACTAAAGGCTTAATCCTGGATTTACAGGGATTATGATGGAATGAGATGAAGTGTAATCAAAATGTCAGGTTAAGTATTCAACCTCTGTGGGGCAGAGACCACAACCTTAATTTATACAGACTGCATGCACTGTGGAAGCAGCTTATCTTTCATCATGTCTTGTTCACTACCAAAACAAACAACACTCAGCCCCAGCTCAGGTTCCTGAGTTTAACCACAGGATGAGTAATTATAAGTCATTAAGTTCACATCTTTTAAGGAAGACTCACTAGAAAAACTTGCAGCTAACACCAAAGGTGGGAAGAAAAATTGGAAGGGCTGTGGGATAGACTTGATGATCTTGGAGGTCTTTTCCAACCTTAAGGATTCCATGATTCTGTGGTGCAAGTGTTGTGCATATGTGTACATATGTGCCTGCACGGGTCACTGAGGAAGGAAGTTTTATGATAACTGCTGGAGGTCCTGCAAGTCTGTGACAAGACAGAGATGGACAGTCTGTGTCTCCGAGTCAACTGGTGGATCCTGTGTCTTCAGAGTACTCCTGCCAGCACAGCCTAACCCACAACTGCTGTGTCCCAACCTCTGCCAGTCCCTGCCAGGACAGCCTAACCCACAACTGCTCTGCTCCAGCCTCTGCCAGTCTGTTGGTACTGTGAAACGTTCAGCTCTTCCTCCACCAGCAGGTCTATCCAAAGTGGGCCAAAACGTGCTGACAAATAAGCACCGGGCACAGACAACTTGCGGGGGGACACCATTCCCACAGCAGCAGGAATGGAACAGAGAATATTTTCTTTGATCTAACCCCTTGCTGATGCCTCCAACCTACAGAAACACGGGCTGTGGCTGCCCCAGCCCTGGAAGTGTCCAAGGCCAGGTTGGACGGGACTTGGAGCAACTTGAGATAGTGGAAGGTGTCCCTGCCCATGGCAGGGGGTGGGACTGGATGAGCTTTGAGGTCCCTCCCAACCCAAACCATTCTGGGATTCTGTGAAATGCACACAAATGACATTAATGATGCAATAAAAGAATAATGAACAAACTGGTTACTAAAATCTAGTTTCACCAGCAACACTAGCATAAAGACATTAATCATTTTTATTGTTCCTGAGTGGTCATTACAGGACAGAATTAAAGCTATTTGGTCTCTTAATTACGGACGTGAATTTTATTTGTACTGCTTCTTCTGATACATCTTAGTTCTGCAATAAATTTTAAGGGGAAGAATGAAGAATAAAACGACCAATTAAATTAACAATGAAAAAAATGAGCCATAAGCCTCAAGATTTTACTAGGACCAGGACACACTGAAGCCCTGGCTGAGGCAGAGTGTTTTTTAATAGTTCACTTAAAGGCAAACAATTCAGAATTTCATTCCTCGGTGTGGCTCAGAAGGCTTGGTGTGGAGATCTGGGTGAGTGTTTCAGGGACACTGAACAAAACTTCCCCAGGCTGCAGCTGAAGAGAACAGGAGAACAATGGAGGCTGGCAGGGACCTCTGGAAATCCTCCAGTGGATGCCCCTGCTCAAAGCAGGGCACCTGGAGCAGGCTGCTCAGGCCCATCCCAGCCAGGTTTCAGCATCTCCAAGAACAGACATTTCATGGTCCCTTTGGGTAAACTGTTCAACCATCCTCAGTGCAGCACCACAGCTGACTAAAGTACCAACTCTCTCTGGGGACACATGACACCAAGTGTGCTCAGAATGCCGAGCTGATGGACAGGGGACAGCAGCACGGGAGCAGCAGCACAGCAAAAGGCTGGCTGAGATTTTAGTCCATAACGGGATACTTCAGAGGAGAAAAATAACAACAAAAAAGAGTATATTCTCAACAGGGAAACGCTACACTCAGAAACTCTCAGGAACATAATCTCAGAGCCCATTGCTTATCTGCCAATATATCACATTTCCCAGAGCACCCTCCAACCACCAGCTTCCCCCATAAGCTTCCAAGGTAATTCCAATTCAAGTAATTTATACTCAAAGAAACCAAGGCAATTCTCAAAGGCAAAACACAGTGTCTTCCACAGCCCTGGAAGCAGACAGGATGCTGCAGCTACTCAGTATTCTCATCACTGAACTCGTTAGGCCTCGAGGGAAGGCAGAACCCTGCACAGATTGGGATGCAGGCATGAATCCCATGCAATCTCCTCATCAGAAATAAGGTTTTCCTGTCTTACTATGACACCTCCCTGCTGGAACCAACGGTTCAGAGCTTTAATTAAGCTGCCAGTATATCTGTGTTCAGATACACGGACCACAGAATGGGGATCTGTTGAGACAGGCACCTACCAACACCCACCTGGAACCTGCTGCTTCTGCCACCTCACCGTAACCCAGCTGTGGAAGCAGACCCCGGGGGTGCAGGTAACCTCTGCCCACTAATTTCAACATCAATGTTACAAGTAAGATTTTACTTTAATCACGTTTTAAATGCAACACTTTATTTAACACGACACTGCAGGAACACATAGTGCACTAGGTATTCATTCACACATGCCCCAGCTGCGGGAGCACAGCTTCCCAGACGGACACGGGAACAGGAGCACAGCCTTAAATGCATTTATTCCTCCTAACCTACCTGAATCTCTGCGCCTGGTGATGCACTGGCCCTCCAAACCGTCGAGCTGGTGAATGACACAGCTGCGACAACAGTGCCACATTTTTGTTCTGGTTAGGGTTGGCTGCAAACTTCACTGTAATGGGCTCGGAGGAACCTGGGGGTTTGTGACCATTGAAATTTGTAATTGCCTCTTCTGCTTCTGACCTTTTGTCAAACCGGATAAATGCGACCCCTCTGGACAAACCTTGTAACCAAACCAATAAAAAAAAAAACAAAACAAAACAAAAACAAAACAAAACAACAAAACAAAACAAAAATAAAAAAATTGAAGTTCAGGATAAACTCAAAATAACTCTGAAAACAAAAACCAAAAAAGTTCAATATTTCTGTGGTCACAGCTTTCAAGTTCTCTACATTTACTAATGTTTCTTCAGCAGCTGGAGGATAAAGTACGAAATTAAGAAGCCAAGGACAAATTAACACATTCATTTCAGTTATAACAACCACAGCGACTAAAACACTTTAACTACAACGTGGTAGAAATTCATCACCAACTGACATTTCCATTAATAAAAAAAACCTTCCCAACATTTCAAATAATTTATCAAAAGACTTAATTTCAGTTGCTTAAAAACAAACCCAAACCCGTTAATTTCGATTACTTCATCACTAAAAAGCATCTGCAAACACAGAATTGACACATTTTTGCAAATGTTTTCATTTTTCCATCCCGGAAACAAACTCAGGTTCAGACACGAGGGAACAAAGGTCTGACTGTAATAAAGGAGTTTCACTTTTAGAATGGAGAGATCACAATTTCATCGACACTACGTTCATTATTTCTAGCTGGCACATACATTATTTTAATTCATTAAAACCAATGTGACTCTTAGTGACTGTACTGAACCAATTTCACAGCTGTTAAGCATCTGCATATTTTTTTTCCCTACTCCCAGCCCCTGGATGCTGACTGAGGTACAAGTTATGCCTTGTGAGCTTCCCCTCCTCTCCTTGATTCTCATCTGTGACTTGACCATAGGCTGAAAACATGGTTTATCACAGCTAAAAGGGCACATTTTGTTTAAATGCAGATATTGTGGCCAGAGTATCTGTAGGATTTCACCAGTTCTGTTTCAGAAAGGGACACATCAGATACTTTCATGTTTTCTTTACACCCACACAGGGCAACCTTCAAAGCCAGTTTCAGAAGTTAAAGCTTATCATAAATCACAAGGTTGTTGATAACAATTAAGGATCATTCTCCTTGTTTCACAGAAGGAAACGCACCACGCCAAACCCTGGGCCTGCAGCAAGCAAGTTGTGTTGGCATTTGGGGCACTGGGAGAACTTTGATAAAGAACAAATGGGCTCACCAGATTATAGCTGACAGCACTAAATGTCAGGTCCCTCTGGGATCAGCCTCCTGTGCCAGGGGGAACCTTGTCCCACCCTGGAAAGGCCCAGAGCAGCAGCATCACCCAGATCCCAGCGAGGCCTGTCCCAGAGCTCAGCTTACTGTGAGTCCTCTGCTTTCGTGCTCCTCTTCCTAGTGCTTCTCATTTGATCTATCACAGCATTCATTTAAAATATAAATACTGCAGAAAGAGTATTTTTAAACAGAGTAATTTGCAAAAAGCTAGAGAACCACCTCTGCGGGAAGGTACAGCTAAAAGTACAAATTAAAATGTGTCCTAAGTGGGACTAGATCAAGATATCAAAGGCAGGTTTAAAGCCACAGCTACATTCCTGGTGGGAAAGCAAACCCAGGCTCTGCAGGCATTAACTTTGTGATCCATTTTTTATAACTTTGTGGAATCCATTCTTCAATCAATTCATCATTAAGGCTATTGGAAAGCAGGAGGTGTGTTCTGAGCTGAATCACACAGCATCAGGTCTCAGCACACCCATGAAAACTCTATTATTCTTGAGGAGATTTTATTTGTATGACTTCTGTCATCTCATTTACATCTCTGTCCAAGTCAGGTGCTATCCAGACCCCACAGACTGCCAGAGGGGGATGATGAGTTTGGACACCTGCATTAGTAAGTTCGCTGTGCTCCACCAGTCTTTTTCTTGCTTCTCTCTAGAGCTGCCACCCGGATAATCAGCTCTAGAGACAGAACCATGCAGGTATCAGAGTTGGACAAAATGAGTCCTCCTCTCCATGAAGGAAAGGAAGGGATTTTCCTCACTCAGCCACAGTGTCTACACTGAGTCAGTCCCCAGATCTCATCCAGTCACCTCGGATCCCTGAGCACAGTCGTGTTTACAGCGTGGTCTGACCAGATGGAAACACTTCGAAGCAGGTTCCTGCACCAGGACCCAGCCCTGCAGCCCTCAGCCTGCAGCCAGATGGATTCCACCACAACCTGCTGCTGGCCACTCTGAGCTACAGCACATTCCTCACAGGGCAGGAAAGCTGCTGCTCAACTGATGTGTATAAATGTGTATAAATGCACAATTCCGGTTATAAATGTTAAACGTGGAATTGCTAGAATTAGATGATCTATTCTGACACAGCACAGGCATAATCAATGAAAGAATGTATTTGCAAAAGCTCTCCCCAGATTCATACACAACATACGGGCTACCAGAAAAGCCACAGAACACCTGGGTGACAGGATAAGCCAGACTCTGCAGTTGCCCAGTCTGAAATAATGAGGTAAGAAATTTAAACTTTGAAAACACATTGTAACAGAGTCAGAATTACCATCCCAAAAAACCCCTTAACTTTGGTGTCCCCTGAGCCAAGTGCTTAACTCAGCTTCTTGCTTTTCTTTCTCTTTACTTTTTTTTTAAATAAACAAAATACATTCAGAACTTTCAGGGCACTACTAAGTGTATAAAATTAATTCTTTTGTGTAGCAGTAACCACAGAGGCCTGTAAGACCCCTCAAATGGTTTAAAAATATGAGAAAATTGTGTGAGTTTCAAGATGGTATAAAAGACGAAACATATTGTTTTGCTTTTAAATCTGTAACTGTGGCCTGGGATTTGCCTGTGGATAACAACTGCATGTGTGTCAAGGCAAGGCAAGGTCAACACTCCAGGTTACACACACGGCCCAGAAGCACAACTGCACTGCAGTGACAGCAAGTGTCAGAGCAAGAGAGCAGATCTGGCAAATCAGCAGCTGATAAAAATGACAATCATCCTATTTTGACATGATCCGAGCTTTGGGCTCTAAGCTAGCAAAAGGAGGCAGCAGAATCATTCTGTGATTAAAAAAAAAAAAAAATCACTACGAAGGGTATGCTGTGAAAATTCTACCAATGGTTGACACCAGATGTCACAGACAGTTTGTGGAAGTCTAATTGAATTAAAGTTTAGGGACTGCCAGTGTCAGAAGAACACTAAACATGCTGTACAGTCCAGGTTACTGCAGCCGAGGCGCCAGAGCTCACCTGTGGTTTGATCCACGAGCACACGTGAGTTGATGATGCGCCCGAAACGGGAGAACATGTCTTCTACATCCTTCTGTGTCATCGACCGGGGCAGGCCACTGATATATAAATTAGCATCCTTGATAACTTCAGAACTTGGGCGGGCATAGGAAACCTTTGAAAGAAAGAAAGGTATGCTCAGGGTGTTAACAGGGTGTTTATTTTGTCATGAGCCAATTTCATTTGTTCCCCGAGTTTGAAAAAACGGAACGAGGAGAAGGAAGGGAAAATTGACAAAAGGAGAAAGGGCATGTCCCTACCTGACTCCATTCATTTTGGGTTCATCCAACAGCTAACAAACATACTGGCGCTGCTGTAAGGAGACAGCAGACCAACAGCAACGCTCCCAGCAAACACAAGTGCCGTGTGGAGGAACCCCGAGTTCTGACTCGGACACTGTCGGTCACCACAGCTCACACCGAGAACTTGTCCGGTCAGTGTATTTTTTTAAAGCTTCATGAAAGACTTTACCAGCTCAAGTGCAATTTTCTGTCTTAATTTCTGCTACTAGAGGAAGTTACAAATATCACCTAAGCAAGTTTGAATCCTACACACACTGCACGGCTGTTGTTTTGGACAAGGAGTGCATGTGTACTGACAAGATTTAAAATAAACGTCGTGAAGTATCCAAGAGGTACTGGAATTTTTTAAAAAGCCTGGCAACAATTCAGAACGGTCCCTCTACTGCTGTAAAAATAGTGGGAATAATTAAAAAAAAAGGAATCTTTGAATACAAAACTGTTAAAAAACACTCTTCTCCCAGATTCACCCTTCCTGCAGTTGGGAGCACCCAGGCCTTACCACCAGAATGAAGTTTATTACAGTGCCATTTTCAGAGAAGACTGAAAAACCTCCTACCTTGATAGTTTTTGACTGAAGTCTGAGGCCATTCAGTGTGTTTATTGCTCTTTCAGCATCTTTTGCAGTTACGTAGTTCACAAAGCCGTAGCCTAAGCTGTGTCCTACAGGGAAGAACATTTTACAAAAATTAATCCTAATAAAAAAACCGTTATCATCATCAAAATGAAAGGAAATGCAAATGAGAAGAAGTGAATTCAACATGGACATAATCCACCCAGCAAATATTTCAATAAGCCAAGGAGGTTTCCCAAGGCTGGCACAGACCAGGAGTAACTCAGAGCTCTCTCATTTCCACCCTGGACATCCCCCTTTGTCTCCACAGACAGCAGGTATTGGACACAGCATCCACCAACAGCAAGAAATCCAAGATTAAAACACCAGCCCTGACCAGTCTTGTAAACTTTATGGGTGTGGGAAAAAGGCAAGAACTTAACCAAGTTCATTAGTACAAACTCCTGCAGAGAGGGAGCAGAAAGTGCCAGGTAAGAAACCAGGAGGCTGCTCATTTCTATTCCAGCCCCCACTCCAGGGGACAAGAGGGAAAAAGAAGTTTCCAATCCTTCATAATACACCTGATGAGCAGCAAATTTCCCAAACTCAGCACCAGCATGAAGAGTGAAAAATTCTCTTCGATGCAGGCAATTCATGTGTTATCACTTTAGCTAAATTTATTCTTCACTCTTACAGAAGGAATTTGATACTAACAATTAAAATATTTAAAGCATTTCAGGTAAAGGATATTTATTTTGTTTCTTTGGGTATTTATTTGTTCTCCTTCAATCTCCAACCTCCACAATCGCTACTATCAATTATAACGCTACACTCTAAGGTCATTTCAGGTTGGAATTTCCCAACAATTAGAGGCTCTTATCACTGTAGACCTAAAAATAACTAAAGTACTTTCAAAGACTATCTCAGTGCAATAAAACAACTCCAAATCAGTACAAAATATGTTTTTTAACCAAATTCTCTTTTTCTCTGCCAGATCTATGGAATTTTCTAAAGAATACAGTAAGCATGCATAGGAAAATGCGCTATTTTATTTTAACAATATACTATTTTTAAGTTATTAAGCTCCATTGTTAGGCTTGAGGACACTAGAAGACAGAGCTAATTGTTAAAGTGAAGGAGTCTCTTGTGAAATGCAGCCCTTTTTTAATCACACAGCTTGGCTCTGCAACGGTCTTGCCTGTCAAGGAAGGCTCCTTAACGCTTTCCAGACATTTCAGAACACCGAATACACACCCCCAGGTGTCCCATGGTGATATCCTGGCACAACTGTCAGAGCAACTGAAGCAAAGGGCTGCAAGAGATACCGCAGATTAACCCCAGCTCCTGGAACCGCATCTGCTGGGGCACCAAGACTAGGAGTCTAAAACCCACAGGGGCTGGAAGGAGACTCAGTGTTGGTGCCAACAGCACCGTGACAGACCGACCGCAGGACTGCTCCTGGCACGGCCTCTGCCTGTGGCTGCTTCCCTGTGAAACCCAATCCTCATCTGCACCCAAACAATGGCAGTGCCTGGTGTCTAACACAGCCCTTGTACAAACACTCCTATAAACAAGGTAGTTCTTGCTGTCTGCCAAAGCTCCTGGGGAAGCCAGACCCGCTCTGTCCCCACCCTCACACAGAAGCAACGTCCTGTTCCCCTGCAGAGCTGGTGTTAAAATCCCCACCAGCCTCTCATGATGCCACACGCTGCACATAGCTGAAGGCAAACCACCCTGTGACAGACAAGTAGGATTTAACTCCACACAGAAAAAACAAAAAAAAAAAAGGCAATAAACATCTCAAACACCAACTTCTGCACCTTTATCCTATAAAGACCTACAGATAATGTCTGCAAAATTCTGATCAATGTTTCTTACATGTACCCACCACAGCATGGCTTTTGTGATTTCTTTTTAACTTGGTTTTATTAGTCAGACACGGTCAGTCATTTAGATAAAATCTGGTTGGTACACACCCACCTACCTACAGAGATTCTTTTCCCTCAAGAAAACGAATAATTTAATAATCAGAAAAATGTTCAGCACCTTGGACCCTGCCCTACTTCTTCAGTCTGACCAAGAAAACAAACACAAGTTTAAGAGGGAACAAATACCAGGTGAACAGTTGGCAACGATTTTTCCCTCTTACAAGGGTGGGAAAGGCCCAGCACCTCTCACAGGCCCAGCACCTCAGCCCTGCTCTGAAGGCTCAGAGCACCAGCTTCTTTGTGAGTATTTTCAGCCTGTCCCAGAAGTCACATAAACGTGAATATTCCAGCACACTACTGAACAGAACCAGGTCCTAAAAAGGTTTACGGAAATAGGCTCTTATAGACCAGGGAAACATATTCCAAACAAGACTTGGCCTATTCCCTGCAAGTGTGACCCACACTGAGCCCTGGCAGTCAGTGCTGTCCCTTGCTGGGGAGGGTGTGACTGTTCTCCTGACAGGTCAAAAAGAGCAGGATTCCACACCATACAAATCTATTAAGTTGTCTGCAATACACTGAATATCCTTCCCTATTCCCTTGCAACAAGTTCCCAGGGAACACAGTAGGCACAGAATTGCAGATCATGGAATAGTTTGGGTTGGAAGGGACGTTAAACGTTAAAGCTCATCTCGTTCCACCCCCTGCCATGGGCAGGGACACCTTCCACTAGAACAGGTGGCTCCAAGCCCCGTCCAACCTGGCCTTGGACGCTTCCAGGGATGGAGCAACCACAGCTTCTCTGGGAAACCTGGGCCAGGGCCCCATCACCCTCACAGCCAAGAATTCCTTCCCAATATCCCATCTCACCCTGCCCTCTCGCACTGGGAAGCCATTCCCCCTTGTCCTGTCCCTCCATCCCTTGTCCCCAGTCCCTCTCCAGCTCTCCTGGAACCCCTTTAGGTGCTGGAAGGGGCTCTCAGGTTTCCCTGGAGCCTTCCCTTCTCCAGGTGAACCCCCCTAGCTCTCCCAGCCTGGCTCCAGAGCAGAGGGGCTCCAGCCCTGGGAGCATCTCCGTGGCTTCCTCTGGACTTGTTCCAGCATGTCCATGTCTTTCTTGTGTTGGGGTCCTCAGAGCTGGAGGCAGCTCTACAAGTGAGGTCTCACCAGAAGGGCAGCAGTGTCAGAATCCCCTCTCTCACCTGCTGCTCACACTTCTTTGCTTCCTCCCAAAGCATCAGCCAGGTTATGTGTTTACGCAGTTTGAGATCAGTGGGTCCAGTCCCTGGAATCACAAACTGTACATATTCCCCTTCTCCAAAGCACACACAAGCCCACAAAAGCTGTTCAGATTTGTGTTCCCAGGCACTCTGACTGGAGGCACATTCTACAGCCTCCACCCAACACCCTCCTTTTCCAAATGCAGGTCTTCACATTCCCTGTCCCCTTGTTCCTGTACAGATCCTGTCCTTGAGCTTACACACACTTCCAAGCATCTGTCCCTAGAGCACCTCCACACAGTCACCATATCCTCTTGGCCTTCTTTGCTGCTTCCGTCAAAGCAAAATTCTGCACCTTTTTCACTTCCAGTTTTATACAGGCTGCTCAATGACTATTCCTTATCCAAGAGTTTGTGAAAGTTCTGGGAAATGAGGGAGGTAATGGGGTTTACAAAAACAAACACAAATGAAAAAAGAAGCCCCTGAAAGTGGCAGGATCACACCAGTCAGACATTCTCATATTCCATCTAGGAACATAACAATAAAGTTTGACTAAAGAGACGTTCTTTGCTTTCTCCTGATCTCAGCCTGCTATAGAAACCTGTCATGCAAAGGAAGGTGGTGCTGAAACAATTTTCAGACCATTTTAGTGGATAACAATTTAAAATATTTTTTAAAGTTTGCATATACGTAAATAAAAATGAGCTAAAGAGACAAAGGTAAAAAAAAGAGCAACAAGCAGGTCCTTATCTGGATGAATAATTAACAAAGTGACTATAAAACCTAGTTTTAAGCAAAATACTACACTCCTTCAGCAGAAAGAATCCAGTTTTGTTTCCATGATAAAAGGCTCTTTCATGAGAAAGGGCAGTCGTTTTCTTTCTGTGCATCACTTGGGTTTCTGTCCATGTCCCTGCTTCCTTTCCCAGCTTCCAGGACACGTGGCTTCAGTCACCAGCTCCCTCCTTATTCCCAGCCCAGTGCTGATAACTCCAGCTTCACCAGAGTCTGATATGAGGGCAGAGCGCTTTCCCTGAGAGCAGCTAACACAGATCCTCGCTAACCTGTCCTTCTCAAGAAGGCCCAGAATTAAACCCGGCTCCCATTAGGTCAGACACCTCTGTATGATGCCATCTTAGTGTACAACTGCTGTCTGAACTGGGAAGCAGTGTTTGGAGGGTGTGAGCTGCCTTTGGGTTTTCTGTTTGGCTTTACAAACTGTGCTGTGAGTGACAAGCAGAGAGCCTAAATATGCATGAATGCACTGAGAAGTACCACGTAAAATACCAGGCATCAGTTTGCTGAAAAAAGCAGAATTCAGAGTGGTGAGTGTAGTTTCTGAGGATGAGAAGAGAGATTAAAGTGCTCAGATGTGCCCTGTGTGGGCTCCCCTTAGCACAGTCACACTGTTGTACAGCCAGGGACACACAGTCACATGAGTCCAGAGAAAAACACAACCACTCTTGCACCAAACTTCCCAAAAAGTGTTATGCCGATGGAGAAGTGTAGCCAGGTAGGACTGGGAGAGCCGGTGATCCAGAAGCTGCATCCTAACCCCTGAGTGAGTCACACTACATATGCAGCATCTTCTGTTTCCTACCACCCAGGCAAACACGCAGATGTGTAAGCAGAGCAGCCTGGCTGAGCAGGGAGCTCGTGGCACAGCTCCAAGGGAAACAGGGAACACAGGAGATGGAAGGAGGGATGGCTACAAAAGGAAGAATTTGGAAACACTATCCACTGTGTCTGAGGAACAGCAGAGCTCAACTGCAGTTCAGACCCGAAAGGAATGCAAATAAACTAAAGAATAATATCAAGGGCAACAAGGAAAGGTTCTGCTGTCGCAGCAGCACAAGGCTGGAAGTGTGGGAGCAGATTTAAGGTGCGAACTGAGGGGAGGGGGACAGGATGCCTTCTGTGCCTCACTTCAGCAACACCGTCTGACAGACCTCTGCACTTTGGAAAGAGCTCATGGAGAAGGGCCTATGGATAAAGACTGAGACAGGGACTGACTGGTTGAGTGAACTTGTCCCAGTCAAGTCCAGGGGGGCCTGAGACAAGCCCTCTGTAAAGGTGATAAGACATCAGGCTCACGTCCCTGCCGAAACTGTTTCATCTTTGAATGATCAGAGAATTGGAAGCGGTCTCCAAAAACTGCAGGAAGGCAAGTGCCACATCCATCTTCAAAAAGAGACAAGAAACCCCAACCCCCACACTCCCACCCTGCCTCCCACACACTCTACATGCACACCTGGAACAAGTGGAGCTTGCAGGGTCTATCCTGGGACACGCTGTTTACCTTTTGGTCCCAGACCTGGAGGAGGTGATGGGAGTGTGCTCTCACCACGACCAGAGGTGACACCAGGTTGGGAGGGACCTGTCAGTGCTGGGGCTGCCACCTCCAGGGGCCAAACATGCTGGGAGAACAGGCCAACAGGCAGCTCGTGAAGGACAGATGCAGAGCCCTGATCATGGGGAGGAAGAAACCCCGGCAACAACAGACTGGGCAGCAGATATTGGCTGGAGAGCTCTATGGAAAAGGAGCTGGGAATCATGGCATGGAGTGTGAGGCAGCAGTGCCCCAACGGAGGAGGGTAACACTGTACTGACAGAAGCAGAGCCAAAGGGAACAGATCACGCTGTGTTACAAAACACCAGGCCACACCTGGAATACTGCATCCCATTTTTAATGTCCCCCGGTATAGGAAAGACACTGATAAACTGGAACGAGCTCAGGAAGGGCCACCAAGCCGCTCAGGGGACTCGAGCATGTGGAGGTTTATCCATGGGACAGTGTCCTGAATGACCTGGCCTGGCCTCACAGCTGACTCTGCTCTGAGCAGGAGGCTGGACTAGTGTCCCATCCTGGGATCCCCAAGGACACAGCAAGGAACTGAACACCACATTAACCTCAGGTTCTTCCAGTTCCATAACAAGGTCTTTTTGCACTGACAGCCTGGATGCATTCTTCATCTACAGAAGGATGGAACAGAACTAACTATAAATGAAAGGTTTAGTGAAGGTAAAGAATCCCACTTTTCTTCTTCCTCTCAGGATTTTCTCCTATTCATGGAGAAAAATTTATTTCTAAATGTTGAGTTTATTTCTAGTGTAGTCCTTAAGCCAAAGCCTGGAACTACCAAAACTGCTACATGGCTAGGAACAAAGGCTGGGCCAATGTTCAGGTATCCTATCCCACATTTTGAAGCACATACCCTCAGAGTCTATTTTTGAGTGAAAACTCACCTCCACAGGTTTCCACAAAATTTCTTCTGTCATTTTTTGTCCAGTGGTCTGGAGTGATGACGCTGGTTTCCACCTCCTCCTTACAACCTTCAGCCCAAGGTTAAATCTGCTCCACACCATAACTTTTAACAACTTTTTCACTTCAATATTCTAAACGCCAACTTCAGAACCTGCCATGTTCTAAATGTGCTACTTGACTCAACTCTGGAGAAAAGCACTGGCTATTTGTTACCTCCTTGGCAGATTTTGTTTTCATACTGAGAGGTGTCCTTACAAAGAAAAAGAAAAGAAAGCAGCTTCATGAGGGATTTCTGTCAAAACATATTTCTGGATGTGAACAAACATCTGAAGTGTTTAATCACTGATCTTCAAAACTAACAGTTGAAGGGCATGATTTTCCATCTCATGTCTGTGTTGATAAATCCCATCACCACAACACAGTTCTATTTATTACTGTCAAGCACACAATTCACAGTATGTTTTTGAAAATACAGGAAAGCACAGAATTCCAGAATGGTCTGAACCTTAAGGGACCTTAAAGCTCATCTCATCCAGTCCCATCTGCTGCCAGGGGTAGGGACACCTTCCACTAGAACAGGTTGCTCCAAGCCCTGTCCAACCTGGCCTGGGACAATTCCAGGGATGGGGCAGCCACAGCTGCTCTGGGCAACCTGTGCCAGGGTCTCCCCACCCTCACAGGGAAGGATTCCCTCCCAATATTCCATCTCACCCTGCCCTCTAGCAGTGGGAAGCCATTCCCCCCTGTCCTGTCCCTCCATCCCTTGTCCAAGGTCTCTCTCCAGCTCTCCTGGAGCCCCTTTAGGCCCTGGAAGGGGCTCTCAGGAGCCTTCTCTTCTCCAGGTGAGCCCCCCCAGCTCTCCCAGGCTGGCTCCAGAGCAGAGGGGCTCCAGCCCTTCATTAATGATATAGATGATGCATCTCAGCTACTCTGGAAACACATGAAGCTAAAGCTAGAACCCACAGCCTGAGGCAAACCTTTAGTCCTGATCCAGTCCCGAAGCTGCCCCTGTCCCTCATTCAGCCATGTCCTCACACCCTCTCCCATCAGTGCCACTGAGCAGCTGCTGTGCCCCTCCGACACAATCCTCCTTCCCTCTTGTGCTGTGGGGACCACAGTGAGCCCCAGAACACTGGAAAACACGCTGCCAGAGTCCAAACTGAGCACAGGAGCCTCAGTGCAGGTATTGAAGCAGCATATTCATCTTAAACACCATTTTTACTTTGCCCAACAAAAATATTCTGCAGTCTTCTATACAAGATTTTGGAAAATGGAAGCAAGTCCATTTTTGTTTGTCCAAATAAGTTCCTGAAGGAACAATTACTCATTTTTAAACACTTTCATCTGCTTCATCTCCAGTTTAGTCACGAATGCTGCCCAAAACTATCCTTAGTCACTGAAACACCACGAGAGCACCAGAAACCCCACACAGTGTGTCTGTGTCAGGCTGGGGACAGAGCTCAGCCTGGGCTTGTGCCTAAGCTGGGAAGAATCCTGGGAAGCACCGTGCTGTCGTAAGGCTGGATCATTCAGATCAACACTACCCCAGGAATTACCACACAGTGCTCCACCTACCCGGAGTACAGAGACAAAAGTTTAGGTTTATATTGGAGCATTTCCACAATATTTGTCCTTTAAACACCTCTGTGGTGCAGCAGCTCAGGACCTTCCTCCTACAGGGCCTGGACTCAGCTTTGTTACAGTTCCTGTGACTAAGACTCAGATTGCTCTTTGAGCCAATTCCTGCTTCTGCTTGAGACTTCAAACAAGCACATCTTACTGAACAGACTCTTGATGGCAACAGAAAGGAACCAGGAAGGAAATAAAGAAAGTAACTCGTTATATTGGTAACGACTTTCCAATCCAGACTGTGTCTCTGCTGCTTCCCTTGGTTCTGTACACCAGGACAGAAGCCTTTTTCTGTTCATGGCCAAACCATGACAAGTCTCATTTATGGAACTTTAAGGGCAATATCACACTTAGCTGGTTTGGAAAGCCTGACCTTCAAATAACTCAGCAGAACACTACAAATTACAAATAAAGTGGCCTCTCTTCCTTATGCAAAATCACTGGTATTTGCCCTGAAACAAAGCAACTCAAACAGACACCTTGAGCAAAAGTCAAAAGCTACAAATCCGACTTGACACGAGTCTAGTTCACCCTGACTCAGACAGTTCACAGGGATCTCACATTCTCACCAATACTGCAAAAATCCAACCACAAGAGTGACAGCTTTAGATCGTGAAAAGGTTCACTTTTTTCAGTAATTAATTTTATGTCACGAAGCCTCTCCGCATACTTAAAATTTCTGTATGTTCTCTTTAGATTTTTTCCTTTCTCTCATCTCCAGAACATTTCTCTAGTGAGATTTAATTTCAGTTGCTCCAGGGCTCTTTTTCCAGATGAACTGCCAGCACCCGAGATGCTGTGAAGTGAAAAGGATTTGGAAAGTGAACACAGAAAATACCAGGCCCAAAACTGTGCAGGAATACCACAGACTGTTTTTTTGAGGGTATCTTCGGGAGGAAAATTCCTTGCACACTCACTACAAGATCTCATTTCTTTAAACAAGACAGAATCTGTTCACTTGTTGTTGGAACAAAAACCTGAGTGTTCAAGATGCTGAGGGCTGAAAGATCCACTTCCCTCATCTCCCAAGGAAGAAACTTCAGCTCTCAAGTAATTAATGATGGTTTTAAGCAGCGAACATTATAGTGCAAAACCCCAGCAAGTGTTCAAACTCACCATGATCACAGGTTCAGCTGAACCAAACTGTTACTGTGCAGAAGCTGCTCCTCAGAAGACAATGGAAGTATTCCAAGATGTGGAACAGTAACTCCCAGTAAAAACACACTGAGAAATGCTAGAGCACAGCTGAAGATGTTGCTACCTGGCTCATTTGTATGGATGGATGGAAAAGAAAGGCAAAGGAAGCAGAGCCCTGGAATGGTCTGTACAGCTCTGCTGGCCTTCGTGACTTTAATTCCATTAAGCATGAATATATTTACCCTCTCCAGAGAGAGTGGAAGGATACCATGACCCCAAAACAGCAGGAATTCACCCTCCCTTGTGCCAGCCCTGCCTCAAGGTTTTCAGAGAACAGTCAGGGTCCCTCTGAATGGCAGCACCACCACCTGCTCACCAGTCCCTGCTCCCAGTTTGGCATCACTGCACACATGCTGAGAGTGCAACTGAACCATCAGCCAGGGCAGTGACCAACGTTTCTGACAGATCTGGCCCTGAGGTCAAACCTCAGGTACTTCACTAATGACTTGCCTTCACCTGCATCTCAGGGGCTGCTTTCCAACTCACCCACAGGTCCTTCACCTGGTGGCACAGGTCCTCCAGCAGTGCCCACCTGCAGCAATGCCAACACATCTCTGCCCAGGCAGAGCGAGAGGCCCCAGGCCCTCCCTGCTCCCTCCACCATGCTCTGTGGTCAAGGTAGCTCGTTTGTGGTCAAGGCCCCTGCTGTCTGTCACAGGGATAGGTGCTACCATGACTGCTGGGGATGGCAGCACATCAGCACCAGCCCTGAGTGCACATGGGCTGTCACAGCAGTGTCCCCAGCCGCTGCCCTCCCACAGTCTAGGCCAGACTGGCACATGGGCCCAGCCTAAGCAAGAGCCACATAAGCTTCACTCTCCCAGCCAGGGGTTAACAGGAACAAAAACTCCAACCTCCTTAGATCAAATGCTGACAAAGCTCTGAGCAACCTGCTGTAAAAGCCCAGCTGTCCTACAGCTATCCCTTCCTGGCAACAGCCAGCACTTGGGGTCATCAGAGGGGTTGCAGATGTGCTTCGACAATCCCAGAAGTTCGCAAAACATTTAGAAGCAGAGTTCAGGTACTGCTGCAGGAGCTGTTGCTTCTGAAACCTCTGAAAGAACCCAAGCAGCCTTTAGGACTATGAAGAGGGGGAAGGGTGTGAGGAGAAGCTGAGGGCACTTGGCTGGTTCAGCTGGAGCAGAGGAGACTGAGGGGAGACTCCTCGGGGGCTGCAGCTCCTCCCGAGGGCAGGCGGAGGGGCAGGCGCTGAGCTCTGCTCTGGGACCAGGGACAGGACCCAGGGAACGGCTGGAGCTGTGCCAGGGGGGTTGGGATGGATCTCAGGGAAAGGTTCTTCCCCCAGAGGGTGCTGGGCCACTGACCAGGCTCCCCAGGGCAGTGGGCACGGCCCCAAGGCTGCCAGAGCTCCAGGAGCGTTTGGACAACGCTCTGAGGGACAGGGTGGGATTGTTGGGGTGTCCTGGGCAGGGCAAAGGGTTGGACTGTATGATCCTTATAGGTTCCTTCCAATTCAGGAGATTCCATGATGCTATGATTTAGATTAACTGTATCCCTGTACCCTTGCTGAACTCAGTTACTACCTCTAAGGCAGTTTATGTGGCCACCCTTATGAGAAAAGAAATTAAGTGGAGCTGGCAAAGCTGGAAGGGTGTTCACGTTTTCAGTATTTGGGCAATTTGTCTGCAAACCATTTGCACTTCTCATTAAGTTAACCACTGCCACAAGGCATTCTTGAATGCACATTTAAAGAAATCACATACCACCAAATGTGATTAAAGAGCTAGAAAAAAAATCCAGGGGTAATGATGCATTCCAATTCCACAGTTAACAGCAAAACTGCATAAGCAATTTCATGGGTGTTGTCAATGCAAAAGAAAACTATTTCAGCCGAAGAGAATACTTAGGTCCTTTCCACAAACAATAACACTTCAGAATTCTGTTTCTACACTGAGTCCACTGCACTTCTGAAAGGACAGTTGCTCTGTCATGTGAGCTGGAGCTACTCACTGCCCTGCAGCACCTGACAGCAGGGCAATAAAATCCTCCTCCCCTTTCTACTTTATGAGCTTGCAAGGACACAGACATTTGTTCGCTTTTTTAGACCTCTGAGAACCAGTCTTCCAGTGAAGCTGCATATCCATTCCTTATGAACTGCAACTACCTAGAAGTGACTTCTTTTTGGTCCTGTAAGCAACTTGCTCCAGGCACTCCTGCAGCGAGTGAGCACCGTGACAGCATTGTTTGAGATGGACCCTGGTTTCTGCACACAACCTTTACAAGTCACCCCAAAATGTCCTTTCTGTTCCACATTTTTCAGCAGCAGTGGAGCCATCCCTTTGTCCCTGGCAGCTGCTGATCCCAGAGTTCGGCCTCGGTGAGCTCCATCAATGCTCACTGACAGAAGCAAGCACAGGCAGTGCAGAGTGCCCACGTCTCCTCCAGTCTTTGCACAGAGGAGGGCCGTGTTTTGGGAGCTGACAGGTACAGACAGAGCCTCCGGCACAGTCTGAAGGATCATATCCTCCATTTCCTAGAGTAGAAAGTCATGAGTATTTTGTCACGAGTGTCACAGGGATAACATTCCCTGCTCAGGCAGTACAGAAGGTGTGAGGGAGGGAACAGGAACCCTCAGAAGTTGGATGCCTCCCTAACAAAACCAACTGCCATCAGCAGGAATCCTCACATAGAGAGGTGAGCACAGTAAACCTGCCACCACGGACTCAGAGCAGGGCTGTGGGTGTCAGGAGCAACAAAGAGACCCCACAGGGGTCTGACACCATAAACACAGGGGGAAAAAGGTTCATAGAATCCTAGAATATCCTGGGCTGGAAAGGACCCAACCAGGATTGTCCAGTCCAACTCCTGGCCGTGCAAAGCACAGCCCCAACAATCCCACCCTGTCCCTCAGGGCGTTGTCCAAATGCTCCTGGAGCTCTGGCAGCCTTGGGGCCGTGCCCACTGCCCTGGGGAACCTGGTCAGTGCCCCAGCACCCTCTGGGGGAAGAACCTTTCCTGAGATCCAACCTGACCCTCCCCCGACACAGCCTCATGCTGGTTTTGCTGAACTCTCTTCACTGCACTCCAAGGACAGTTAAGCAGAGCATCACAGGCGGGAGCCATCCCACAGCTCACAACGTGCCAACAAGCAGGAACATTATTTTTAATACCAGCCTATGCTGACTTCACACATGAGCTTGGCAGCTTTTTATTTTTGAACAGTTCCACAGAGAGCAGGAGTTTAGCTCAAGCTTTTCAGAAGTTTAGGACAGTCAGGCTTGAAAATACCAACACTTTATCAGGGTAAGGGGAAGACAGAGGAACTAAAACACTCGTGACAGACTAAGTTTCAGCTTCAGCATTTGGTCCAGAAGGACTAACCATGTACGGCTGGTGCTCGATTAAGATCTGACAGAAAGAACAGTATCCAATGAGTTCTGCAGTTCCCTTATGAAAATCCTGGATGTCCAAGACATGCCCCCCATGAACACAAGTGCAGTGAGCAGCAGAGCAACAGTCCAGCATCTGCCACTGACCCCAAGTACTGATTCACTCATCACAGGTCAAGGAAAGCCATGTCTGGAAGTGCTGAGGAACGGAATACACCAACGGGGAATGCAGAGCCCAGCCCTTTACACCTCCAGCCTGATCAGGGAGAGCTGGAGGAGCCCTGCCCCCTGCTAACACTCACCCACCATGCACAAGCTTCTCTGTACAGTTACCAGGAAAAACCAAATAGAAAAAGACGTTGTCACTCTCAAACAACAACCCAAACTCAGGCGCACTTTCACCAACGGTGACAACCCAGGTGCACACAAAGCTGAAAACTCCTGCTAGGAATGTGAACTGACACTATGGGCTGCTGCCTCCCTAAAGCCCACCAAAAATGAGACAAAGGATGAGCAGTCTGGTGGCTTCAAAGAGTTTCTCTGCATTTTATAACCACATCTAACACATGGCACACAGATTGTTCAATACTGTGCTGCATTTGAAGCAAAACCCATTAACATGTATAATGATCATAATGTACTTTGCTCAAACAAACCCAAACCTTGGCTTCCAAATCAATTCTTGAATCCAGTAATCAGTCTCCAGAAAGCTCAGGTCAGTTCAATAAGTCATTAAAAACTGCATTCCAGGCAGAAGACATTTTCTGCCTCACATGTTTCATTAACAGACAGTGAACTGAGAAAAAAAATTACATATCAGTGAATGTTTTACAAAAAATAAGCGTTATCGACCAAACACTGACTTTAACTCTGCAAATATAGACAATAAAGGGAACTCCAAAGACAAAATACTTGATTATTAGAACCTCACGGAGGCACCAAAGCTGTGACTTCACTGAAAAGAACTGAACTGATCCAAAAAGTCTAATTCCAACAAAAGCAAAGGTTACCTCCTCCTGCCCAGGCCACTCAACCCCGCTATGTCTCACATGCCAATACTATGACTTATCTGACCAGAAACCAAGGTCAGGGAGCTGAACAGGTTTTTCTGCAGCTCCTGTTTCCTGCTGTTTGCCACGGGGCCAGAGAAATGAAAGGGGAGGCACAAGGAAAGCAGGATTCTGCCACGGGACTGTTCTGTTCAGGGGCAGCTCATGGCAGTCACACACCCATCTGATTAGTACAGAGTTTGAGAATAGAGACATTTAATGCAAACATGAAGGGACAGAGAGAAAAGAAAAGGAAGAAAAAAGGTTTAGAAGGTTCGTAAAGAAGCCAACTCTTAGGGACTGATGTTCCAGAACTATCAGTGAGCATGGAGATGACAGGGAACTGCTCCTAACTGTTGCAAGTGAATGAAAAATTAGGTAGCAGCAAAATTCAGTGGTGTGACCACTGCAGAATCCAACATCTCAACCACTTACAAGAAAAGCCAGTGTTCTACCCACAGGCACCCAAAGACTCCATGCAACACAACTCCATGCAGCACTTTTGCTTTTGATTCTTCAGGTTATGAATATCCTGAAGCACAAAAGCGTACGTTTTGGACTTTAAACTACCCAGCACTGTCAAGTTCCAAGTTAACCAGAGTTGACCAGTGTCTGAGGCTCCAGGGAACAGTGTGCAGGAAAAGTCTTAGCTCAGGCAATGATCAGTCCCTTGCTTCCCACAGAAAAAATCCTTCCCTCTCACACAGGTGATTTTATGCTTATCTGACAGTCTAAGGTGTGGGTTAGCTATGACTTGCTTTCCTTAAACAAGGGGTCTGATTCCTTGCAAAACTAGCCTTCAGAGTAAGCCTCAACTTCTGAGCACCTCAAAGTGTACAACATCTGGGCTGAACACTCAGCTGGCCAAAAACCTGAAAGAAGTCAGTCTTCATGTAACTATTCGATCCTGACTGAACATATACATCCCATAAGTACATATTTAGACAGACAGGCATCACGTGAAACTTCAGCTGAAAGATATCTGGCAAACCAGAGACGTGGAAATCGGAGAGGCTACTCTGAAAGGAAAGCCTGACGTTTTTTATTACTCAGTTCTCATGTCTATTCTCAAGCACATAAAATAAAGTACTACAGATACAAGAGTACAAAAAACTCTCCTGCATTCCATGAGCTCTCCTGCAGCTTTCCCAGCCAGTGGAGCAGTCTCAGGCCTGTTCCCTTATGGATTAGATAAGGATCAGTATTGCTGGAGTCTGAAATACAAGACTGAGCATGTGCAGCAGGGAATTCCACAAGTATTCAGCTGCAGGCTGGGAACAAACACGTGCACGGCTAGTTAACAGCACACAGAGTTTTTTTTCCCCCCAGGAAACAACCATGCTCTCTCACAAAATCTAAAATCTTGCGAATTCTGAACAAGAATAACCAAAACCCTGTAAATGAAGTATTTTAACAGCCCAAGGACAAAAAACCTCTTCACAGAGCAGCTAAAAGCTCCTGCAACTAAACAGATACGGCTCACGGAACCAGCTGCTCCGTCAGCACTTGTTTGGCTTCAATGAAACATTAAGTTCCACAAACCTGCAAAACTCATTCCTCTCATATTTTAAAGCCACTACCACCAATCCTATTCAAAGGAACTTACAAGCTAAATTCCTCAAGAGCGATAAGGCCATTTCAGACACTCGCCACACCTTTATTTTACTGATCAAAATCAGAGAAAAACATTTGTTTGTCTATTCAGAGCTCTGGTAGAGTCAAAACCACTCAGACTGCAGGAAGAATAAATCAGCTGGCGACTAAATCCAAGCTGGTTTTAGACATGCCTACTGATGTTCGAATCTGGGAGCTGTACTTCTTGGAATTCTTAGCCATTTACACAATAGTCATTAGTTTAGCCTTGAGCATTCTACCCTCCTAATACCCACTATCTAGCCCTGGCATTACTGGAGTTCCAGGCGTAATCGTCAACAGTTTGATTGCACACACACGAATATACAACATTTCTACATTAAAGTGCATTAAATCAAGTATTTGCTTGAGCAGTCTACTCCAAAGCAAGAATTTCTGATACCCTGGATCTTACCTGCAACTTTGTCCCGGATAAGTTTTGCAGATTCCACTTCGCCGATGCTGCTGAACAGACTCCGTAACTCATCCTGCGTCATGTTCTGAGGGAGGTAGTTCACAATTAAATTTGTCCTACCAATATCATCCCTGCAATCTTCAGCCATGTGATCTTCATAACCATTAGACATTTTATAATGTATCTGCAGAGAGAAAAAAACCCCCAGTGAGTTCTAGATCTTCGTGTTTCCATAAGCCAAACTTCCTCCACCTGAAACAAGTTTGAATGTTTATTTTAAAAACTGAGAACAAGCCACTGCTTCAGCAGTGCATTTCTTCCACTCACAAAACATTATTTGTTGAAAACTCCAGAACAATTCATTCTTTCAAACTCACAAGCATGGCACTTCACTGTGTACCATTAAAGAGCTCATCAAGATGGGTTTTTTTTACAGTAACAAAAAGCATCAAGACAGATTTTGCAGACATTCCTGTAAACCAAAGTATTCCCAGCAGCTAAGGTAAAAATCACATTCCCCGTGTCTGAACACTTGACCAGCCAGAACCAAACTGCCACCTCAACCTGAATTCCAACCTTATGCCCAGAACTCTTTCAGACACAGAGGGAAGCAGCCAGATCTACTGACCCCGTTCAGTGTCTCAGCTGGGGACTATTTATTTTCTGAATGTTTTCCCCTGCACCCGTTGCTTGTCCTGCACCTGTTCAATGCTGTGTTTGGTGCCGCTTAACTCTGTGTATGTAACCTGTGAGTCTGTGCTGCACAGTGACTTTGGAGCATATTGAGTATTTGATAAGAGTTTCTATTTTTGCACCTTTTTAAAGAAAGCCTTGAGAAAACAATCAGAAATTCCATCACATAAAGGTGCCCTCCACCTCAGTCAGCCATCAGGGACTGAATCCTGACATTACAGGCACATGGAACACCTACAACTCAAACTCACACCAAACTACTCATGGCCTGACAGAATCGAAGATTTTGAAGTGCTTTGACCACTTTGAAATAGTTAAAATCAGGATATCTAAACCCTGTTACTGCACTGGGATCTGCAGATCAGATCTAAAGGATGAGCCCTTCCACGGACTGCACCACTACTGACAACCAGAAGGTGAACAACGGAAGGAGTCAGGAGCAGCAAGCAGGAATCCTCAGTCTCCAAAGGGAACACTCCCTGCACGAAGGGACTTCAGGCCCTCCACCGGGAGCTGCTGTTAAGTCATGTCTGACATTTATTTCATACTCTCTTTCTGTCGAAGGTCAGATTTTTTTTAACTGGCAATACCTGAGCACGTCATTATAGAACAAACCATGAGAAAACTTACGTTAATTTAAGATTTAACATAGTGCAGATTTGACCTGAACCTTTATCTTTTTAATACATGTTAAAGCATCAAGAGCTGGTACCTTAGAGCAGAAGAGGTCTTGCTCGCCCTCGCCCACAGATCAGGTTCTGCCTCCCATTTCTGTGTTTGAAGGGTCAACTCAAGCCTGCCCAGCACCCTCTGCCCACAGGATAACCAATCTGTACCGTGAAAGCAATGGAAAACTACACACTTTTTGTTGTGTCAGCAGTTTTAATCTGCTTCCCTTGCAGCAAGATAAGCACCAGTTAATGCCAGAGGACTGGAGAGCAGGGGGAGCACAGCAAAGCTGCAATCAGGGGAAGAGATGCCCCCCATCCAGTGATTTTTAAGCTGCCAGGTTGTCTCAAGCTGTGCTGTGAAATTCTGTCATTAAATGCACTTCTTCCCTCCCAGCTCTATCAGGACTGGCTGAACACAACCTGGGAGAAGTTTCCTGTTCTGCTAAACAACACTCAAAGAGCTGAACCGCCTCTGCTCACTGTATCTGAGCTACAAAACCACACAACACACATTTTTAAAGCTGTCTTAATTGGAAGGCAACTTTGCTTGCCGTTGTCCTCTATAAAATTCAAGCCCTACTAGCACAGGACACCAATATGTAGATGAGTCTGGAAGTTGTATGATACAATTAGAATATTTAGGAAGCAAAGAAGAAATGTTGAGATTTTTCCATCTTTACGAGACAAAAGTTCAGATTTCCTTCACTGTAACCTGATTTACCCAGCATATAATAAAAATCCTCCTGCTGCCAAGATTAAGAAATTGCTACATATTTCCAAAACCAGAAACTTAAGGAAAAGAGTTTGGGGTTTTGGGTTTTTTTTTTAAACCCCCAAGGTGTATCCGCTGCCTAAAAAGGAGACACCACAGTCACAAACCAGGCACAGAAACCGTCCCACCACACCGCAATGGCAAGTTACCAGACTTTTATCTGGCATTAAGCAGAATTGACAGGAGTTTGGCAGGGGCTGTTGACTTTCCATCATTGTCCCACAGCCTCCAAGTTAACTGCCTGCAATACCCACTGTCTGCACCTCCCGGGATACACACGGCACGCCTGGGGCACTGCTGATTCACAGGCATCAGAAGTGGGAAGGAAAGTTCCACCTGCTTTGCTTCAGAGGTTTGGAAAAAATTACAGGAAGTCCTCACACACAGGCCTGGCAAATGTTCCCTAGGGATACCAGGAACAAAGCATGAGGGAGTGGTAAAGGCACAGTGAAGAGGCGAAGGAGCAGAGCACAGAAAGAGAAGATGCTTCTTTTCTTCCTAAACTTTCACCAGGCACTTACACAATCTGTTGCAAGATTAACACCGTCCAACCATCCTGGAAGTCAACGGGAAACCACTTCCTCCGTGGTGGGTTGTTGAGGAAACTCCCCCATCTGACCAGCCCAATGCCTCTCTGGGGGTCCCACTGGCACCAGTCCAGACTGTCACTGCTGGGACCAAAGCCCCTTCACATCAGTGGCTCCAGTGACCCCCCCACATCCCACACTCCTCCAGTCAGACCAGTTCCCCTCTCCGGCCCAGCCCCCGGTTTCCCAGAGCACAGTCCCAGACTCCGGTTCCTCTGTGGTGCAGGGACACAGAACAGCTCGAGCTGGTGCCCCTGGGGAGGGACCCCAGACAAAGGCACCCCCAGGGGGGCTGATGTTTAATCTGGGGTCTTCTCAGTGTGTGAGGGGAGGTTTAGGTTGGATCTTAGGAAAAGGTTCTGGAACAGGCTCTCCAGGGAGGTGCTCACAGCCCAAGGTCTGCCAGAGCTCAAGCACATCCCCCCACCAGGCACACCCTGCAGCTCCCAGTGCCACTGCCCACCTGCATCAGGGGTATTCCTCAACAGGGGAACAGCTCTCATGCCAGCAAAAATAAGAACAGCCCCTGAAGAACTGTAACCTTTGAATACTGAAAAGAATTCCAAAGAAGGGGTATAAGATGGATAGGATGCCTGTAACAAGACTGGTACTTTGCAGCCTTTCCAAAACAGGCCTTCAATCCTATGTCCCAAAGACCCAAACCTTTAAGACTACGTTCGGTTGCACTGCAGTTCCTAAAATGCCAATTTTTTTAAAAGAAACAAACCTTGCAGAAGCTTTTTTGAAAAGGCAGAGCCACTTTCTTGGGTGGCTAAGACACTCTCGAACTTATGATGCCAAGGGAGCACAGAGCAACCAAAAGGAACCACATGTGCTGTGCCTGAATCCCCACAGCCCAGCAACTTCACCACCTCTGCCAAACACTGCTCAGGCACCCACAGCCAGGCTGGTACTTCCAGGACTGGACTGAAACATTCCCACGGTATTATTTTCAGAAATGTTGCTTTGACCACAACAATCACCTTCTCACAAGAGCACACCAGATCCCAGAAGGTTTAATGGTTCTGGCAACAGACCAACAAAAGTCTTTTCCAAATGATATTCTATCTTCATAAAGAATTCTAGGAATGAGAGCTATTAATGCTTTCACTGCAAGGTGTTTGCTAAGAAGGAAGACCTGTACGGATTTGAGGAGATAATGTGAAACAGGAACACCGGGAAGGAGAACTGTCTTTGACATCAGGCAAGAGGTTCTGTCTACCTTCACCCTGTTCACAGGACTGCAAAGGCACAGACTCCTACTGGGAGGACCAACTTACATGCAGATACCTTAACAGATGCTCACAGAATCCCAGAATGGTTTGGGTGAGAAAGGACCCTAAAAAGCTTGTCTTGTTGCACCCTCTGCCATGGGCAGGGACACCATTCCCCCTTGTCCTGTCCCTCCATCCCTTGTCCCCAGTCCCTCTCCAGCTCTCCTGGAGCCCCTTTAGGCCCTGCAAAGGGCTCTCAGGTCTCCCCAAGAGCCTTCTTTTCTCCAGGTGAGCCCCCCCATGTCTCCCAGCCTGGCTCCAGAGCAGAGGGGCTCCAGCCCTTGGAGCATCTCCGTGGCCTCCTCTGGACTCACTCCAACAGCTCCATGCCTTTCTTGTGTTGGCAGCCCCAGAGCTGGACACAGTGCTCCGGGTGGGATGGTTGATGATGTGAGCATTTCAGCTACTGCAGAACTTAAGATGGGAAGCTGTGGCACCTTCACTGGAGCACTGGGAATGGGCCACAGCGAGCACAGCACAGTCCTGGACCCACAGCACACCCGAGGCTGCCGACACAGTTACTGACCCAAGACCAGCCTTTCTCTGCACTGAAGTGCCAGGCAGCATCACCCAGGACAGGCTGTGCAGGAAGGGCTTCAGGAGACACTGACCCTGAACTGGTGAAATCTCCTTGTTGGGGTTGTTAGTGGTGAATGAACAGGGACCCCGAAACCAGTGACGCTGGAGAGTCCTGCCCATGAGCTGCTTTATGCACTCAGACTTCAGTCTCATGGGTCTATTCTTGAGCTCTGCTTTGTGTATTTGAGAATCTCCGTGGGGTGCTTCAAGTAGAACCTCAGGGCTATACAAAGAAGAGCCCTCCTCCTGTTTCTCCAGCACACAGATATTTGTTGACATGCCTCCCCCAGCAGTCATGGCTGACTCAGAGGCAAACAACAAATCTGGATATCTTAGACACTGCTCTGCCTCTCAGTCCTGAAGCTGTTGAGCACTTTCCTGGAGACCACACCTGAAATAGAACAAAAAAGGAGACTACAACATCCAGGCAAGTGCAAAACCAATCCACATATCTGCAGAAGACAGGTGCAGAGCTGCTGAAATGTCCAGGTTTGAACACATGCCAAAACCAATGCCACACACACAGAGAGGCCTGAAGGGCCTCCAGATCCTCCACAAGTTTAAACTGTTTCAGGAAAAGTTTTCAAGAATGATCCAACAAAGTACTGCCACGCAAAAACTTGCTTTGCAGCCAGCTGTCAGGACAGGATTGAGAAGCAAGAGTTTAATCAAGACAGAGAAGGGACAGCCACTGGGGCGGGAAAACCCAACATTTTCTTCTCTGCAATCACTGTAAGGAACAGAATTGGTTTCACCTGAGAAGCTGCACCAGCAGAAAACCTGCCCCTGGGCCTACACGCCTCCCAAGAAAACGAAAGTTTCCTAGTGCTCCACAGCCAGAACACATCTGCCTCTATTTCTTAACCCAGATGTCTCTGCTTTACATGTCACAGATCCCTTCCCCAGAATCTCCAAGAAAACCCCTTTTATTCTTTATACAAACTCCTTTCACGTCCCCAGTAGCTCTGCACACAGCACAGACCTCTCCAACACCCAGGCGGACCTCAGGGCAATGACCACGCAGTGCAAACCCCGCTGCTATTTGACTCACGCAATTCATGCAATATTCCTTCAAATTCCTTCAAAATTCCTTCAAATCTCGACCAAACGCCAAAAGCCAACTGGGGGGGGAGGAGGAAATCACAAAATCCAGATTGTCTCTTTAATTCAAGAACATTTATACACTGCACGAGGGGAAATAACATGAACACAGGAGGTTATTCCAGCATGTACAGGTCACACACTTCAAAGCTTCACCCCAGATCTGGGCAACATGTTTAAATCTTTCGAAAGAATAATTCACTGTACACTGGTGAGGGCAACAAGAAGGTTAAAATTTTTCTTATGAATAAAACTAAATTAGATATGAAGTAGTGTGCCTGTGTTTGAGAGCTCATCTTTCCTTGCTCAGGCTGAGCGGCAACTCTGTGTTTGAGGAGCACAAATTCTATGTTCCAAAAACAAAAAAGCCATCTTCCTGAACTGTGAACATGGTGCTCTGGTACACATGGAAACTTAAGGGCAGAAAGTGAGGCGTCACAGATTCCTGTCCACAAACTACTGCTACCCTGATTCTTTTTACTGCCCCACAGCCATCGATCAGGTCAGTACTCTCTGACTCATCTGGATGCCTCTGCCCTGCAACCACAATATTTTAAATCAGCAAACGGGAAAAGTTTAAATTCAATATTCAATTTGATTCAGTTGGCAGTTTAACTCTCCCGACTCCCTACACAAGAACGAAACCAACTCAGTACTGACTGTGTCACTTTAAAAATAGTTTGTCTTTAGACAGGAAGATTCTTTTACCCTGAAACTCTGCGTGTTAAGCCACAGAAGCTGCACATATGTGATCCTTCCACAGTAATGTGTCAGTTCTGTTTGTAAATCAAACCCTCTCTGTTTGCCAGCCATTTGGGTTTTCCAGAGGTAACAGATCTCATCTCTTTGACTCTTTGTCCCTTTGCAAACCTGGAATGAAGACACTACACTTGTTCTCCTTAGCTTGACTAAACGTAAGATTACAATATCTTTGTCAATACAAATATCTCTGTACCAGAAGTGGCCATTCCTAAAATCTATTACTGCATTTTCACAAACTTTACTTCCATATGATAAATCAGTGATTTCCAGTACACCACATTTTAGGCTCTTTTTTTGGTTGTTGTAAGCACTGGGCATAAAGTTAGTCTTAAGTGTCTTTTTAGTCTGACAAATCTCAACTGTCATAATTTTAACATTTCAGCAAGGTAGTTTTACATATTTTTTAGCAATCAGATTTCTCTAGAAAGGTTTTTTTTGTTTTCCTTAGTTCATTCTATCCATGTCCACAAAACAACATCATCAAGGTGTTTTTGTCAATGCTTACATTGCCATTCAGAGACACAAGTGTTTGAGGCCAAAAAAATAAGCAGCATTCTTCAGAAGAATGGCCTCATTTCACCAGTCTGATGAACTATACCCGGTTCCTAGGAACAAAATTAATCATCATTAGGATGCTGTCAGAAATCAGATGCAGGCTGGCCATAATTACCACCCACTGCTGGTCCAACACAGGGGGGTTCAGGGCCCCCAACGGCCTCTCAGCTCGATCCGTATGAACAAGGGCGAGCAGAAACCTCCAGCTAAGACACTGACTGTCTGTAGCCAGATCTGAGAGTTCCCCAACATTCCCGGGTTAACAGTCAGCCCTGACAGAGCCCTACCAGGCTGCTCAGAGCTTCGCATCAACACCTCCCAGGCAGCACAACCCCTTTTCTCGGCACAAGAAAGACGTGGAGCTGCTGGAGCGAGTCCAGAGGAGGCCACAGAGATGCTCCAAGGGCTGGAGCCAGGCTGGAGGAGCTGGGGGGATTCACCTGGAGGAGAGAAGGGTCTGGGGTGACCTCACTACAGCCTCCCAACCCCTTAAGGGGGGCATAAAAAAAGGAGGGAGAGGGGCTTTTTATACGGGTAGATAGTGACAGGGCAATGGCTTCCCAGTGCCAGAGGGCAGGGCCAGATGGGATATTGGGAAGGAATTCTTCCCTGTGAGGCTGCTGAGGCCCTGGCACAGGTTGCCCAGAGAAGCTGTGGCTGCCCCATCCCTCCAAGGCCAGGTTGGATGAGGCTTGGAGCAACCTGGGCTAGTGGAAGGTGTCCCTGCCCGTGGCAGGGGTGGAACTGAATGTGCTTTAAGGTCTCTTCCAACCCAAACCGTTCTGGGATTCTGTGATTGCACAGCTTTTGTCCCTGGGTCAAAGATGCTGCCAGTTAGCATCACACAGTTCTTACACAGGGAAGAGACAGCTGGACAACTTCATGCAACCAGGACTATCTCACCTTCTGCACTGGTATTTAAAAAGAACAGGTTTATGATAAAACAGATTTAAAAAAAAAAAAAAAGTTATTATCTCCCTTTCTCTAAACAGCATGAGATTGTCCAGAAATTGCCATGGCAATTTTTTCACCTGCAGAAGACATTTTTTGGAGGCAAAAAACTATGCTGTGAGGGAATGACTCCTTTCCTAGGGACAGGGCACTTGCAGGAGGTAAGAAGAAGTGGACATAAGAACTTGCAGATTCCAGACACTTTCTGACAACAGCTGCCCCACACATTGGATTAGCAGCTGGTACTTTCACTTTGATGAAAAGTGAGTAACAGGAGGAATGGACAGCAACCAACTTGTTCACCAGCACAAAAGTAGAAGTAGGATTTCCAGTAGCTGCAAATCCATCTCTGAGGGCCTGATGAGGCACCACAGCTTGCTGCTGCGCTCCTACATGGAGACCATGGAAGCAGTGCGAGACAGGAAAATTATACCTTTATACCTACCATGCCACTGCTACTAATATTAAAAACAAACCAAAAAAACAGAACAAAAAAACAAAGGCAGCAAACCCATGCACATGAAGAATGACTCGGCCTTCTCACCACAGTTTATTTCCCACCCTATTCCCTCAGAAAAAAAAAAAAAAAAGATTAAAATCTATTTTTGCATACATCACCTACATATAACGAGGTTGTATAATCAAAATGGATCATTTAGGCCAGCAGTTTGAAGCTTGCAGGTGCCTGATCACAGAACTGCACATCAAACAGGAGAAGTGCCCTGGTAATTTCCAGCACAAGGCAAAATTTATCACCTCTCATTTGCTGAACTCTGTCACTCTCCCTAAATGCTTAAATTGGCAGGACACTCCTGCAGCTGCCTTCCTGACTGCTTCTAAAGTACTTGGAAGAGCAGAAAGAGCAGCTTCTCTAAACTTCTTTTTGAAGTCTGCAAATACAGCAAGTTTGAGCTTTCTGTAACTAAAACTCTACCAGTTTCACAGGCTTCACGTGTAGTCGGTGTGGCAGCCAATAACACTGGACTGTAATCAATTCAGAGGGCTCAGGGACCACAGCTCCAGGAAAGGAAGTAGGCTGGTACAACAGCTTAAAGAGATGGATTCTGGAAGTAAAATTACATGTCTTGGGTCAAGACAAGGAGGGTTTTTTCCAGGAAAAGTGACAGAACATGTAAGAGCCAGAAAGAAAATAAAGTGCTTTAATTCAGAGCATAGGGCACATTTCACATTAAGTTCATGTCAGTACCAGACAATGTTCAACAAACATGATTAATTTGAGTAAGATGCTACATAGAACCTTCGCATTTCCATTCAGGCTGTGCTTACTGCTGCCGTTCCCACAAACGTGGCACTGCACAAGACAACCCCCTAGGAAAGCAGTGTATCCATGTTCATCTGGTCCTGCAGAACCACCAACAGCAGGGCTACAAATTCACTGTACAATACATTTAACAATCACACCAGCTTAAGATGTTCCTGTTCATATTCCAGTCAAGCCTCGGGAGAGCCCAAGAGCCCGCTGCAATCACAGCTGTAACTCCAGAACCCTGGGGGCTCTGAATCATGGAAACCACCAGGAGCATTAGGATCACTACACACAGTTACTCTGTCTCAGAACAAAAACCAGGGCACTCACAGTAACATCTCGCGCTGCACAGGCTTACAGGGTAATAACTTGACTTTCTTATCCATCACACACGCTGACACAACCCACGAGTCAAGAGGAATCCAAGAAACCCCATCAACCCTAAGGGTTTGATAAAGACTGTGGAACATGAGCGTTGTCCCAGCTGTAATGGGGGACGCACAAGTCGGAGAACTGTACGCACTGCTCTAGAAAGAAAAGTGGTTAAAATACGAGTACGGGGAAACAGGAGCTGGTAAAGAGGTGAGAGCCGAGCAATATGAGCAGTCACCAGCAATATTCAGGGAGTTAAATGAACTGAAATACGGAGCATTTCAAAAAGTGATCAAACGTCAGCAACAACAGTAATTAATAAAGGGAACGAAACCTCTACCGTTCCCCATCCCTTTCTTTCCTCTTCTGTTTTCCACAGATGCCTCGTTAAGTGGATCACAGGATCCCAAGGCGAATCCTCCCGCAGCAAACCCGCGGCGGGTGCCGGACACAGCCCCGCGCCCCGCTCGGGCTCAGCTCTCCCGGCAGCAGCTCCGGCCTCCCCCGGCCCACACGTGTGCTTGCACCCCAGCAGCGTCCCGCCTCTCCCAGCCCGACAACAGGGCCAGCGCTCTGCCCCGAGCGGCCCCCGCGAGCACCGCCCACGGCGGGCGCCGCCCCAGCCGCGATTCCCGCACTCCCGGCACAGCACCGCGGCCCCGCCGCCGCCACCGGGCCTCGGGCACCGCCGGCCAACGGGGCCGCGCCAGTCCCAGACAACGTGGGAGATTTAAAAGCAGTGCCGGCGCAGACACGAGAAAAATAAACGCGCGAGACGAGGCCATCAACCGGACGGAGAAAGGCCCCGAGACGCGGCGCGGACCCGCAGCGCATCGCGGCCCCGAAACC
>VZRE01009086.1:3046-13507 GCA_013396775.1 Cephalopterus ornatus
GATATGGCCTAAAATGTTAGGATATGGCCTAAAACGGAGGGATATGGCCTAAAATGGTGGGATATGGCCTCAAAATGGTGGGATAAGGCCTCAAAACGGTGGGATAAGGCCTCAAAATGGCGAGATACAGCCTAAAATGTTAGGATATGGCCTAAAACAGAGGCATACGGCCTAAAATGGTGGGATATGGCCTAAATTGGTGGGATACGGCCTAAAATGGAGGGATACAGCCCAAAATGGCAGGATACAGCCTCAAAATGGCAGCAAAGGGCCTAAAATGGTGGGATACGGCCTAAAAAGGCGCCATAAGGCCTAAAAGGAGGGGATATGGCCCAAAATGGAGGGATAGGGCCTAAAATGGNAAAGGAGGGGATATGGCCCAAAATGGAGGGATAGGGCCTAAAATGGAGGGATATGGCCTAAAATTGAGGAATAGGGCCTAAAATGGAGGGATATGGCCCAAAATGGAGGGATAAGGCCTAAAATGGCGGGAGCGGCACCTCGGAAGGGGTCCGTTCCTTCAGCGGGACGTCGGCGTCGAAGCAGATTTCCAGGAGGGTTGTCCCAAAACTCCACTTGTCGGCGGCCGTGCTGAGGTTTCCCACATCCCGGACGCATTCCGGGGCGATCCAGGGAATCCGGTCCACGCGCTCTGTGGGAAACGGGAGAGATCCCACGTGGAAAGGTCTCGGAGGGAGGCCGGACACTGAGGGTGGGATCAGCCCTGACGGCGGGTCCGAGCCAAAACCAGGCAGAATTCCCACGGAATTCCCACATCCAACATGCCAAATATTGGGAAAATTCACGTTGGGAAAGGAGGGAAGACTTTGGCAAAACAGCTCTGGGAAAATCCGTAGGATTTACGAGGGGAAGGGGGGGAAAAGCCGCCCGGATTTTCCGCTGGGAATTCCCCGCGTGCCCAGCTCCGGGCCGGGATGATCCCATACCTTCCCGGGAGAGCACTGTGAAGCTGATCCCGGGATCACTGAGCTTCACGAAGGGAGCAGATCCGTCTTCCAGCCCTCTCCTGGCCAGCAGGATGTTCTTGGCACACACGTTCCCGTGCACCAGGTTTTTATCCTCCTGGGATAAAGCAAAAGGGGCAGGAAACCTTGGGAAAGCCGCCAGTGATGCTGCAGGGCGAGGCCAAGCCCACGGATTCCAGGATAAAATGAAAAAGTGGGATTCCTGGCTCTAATTCTCTGTGTCATACTCCCTGTTTTAGGATTTTGCTCCAGGATAAACCCGCAGCAGGGAATAACGGGATGGGGAGGATTTTCCAGCACCATTCCCAAGCCCCTGGTTGGAGTCCCATCCTCATCCATGGCTTTTCCCAGCTCCAATATGAGCCTACAGAGCCGGGATTTGGGATTTGGATTCCCAGGTGCCCCCCTCCTCCCCCCAAGACGCTGCTTCCCGGGGAAGAGGGAGCAAGGATGGGGCAGAATAATCCTAAAAACGGGATTATCTCCTAGGGAAGCAAAGGGGAAGCTGCTTCTAGGAAGCTCCAGGGGAGGATATCCCTGAGAATTCCCGGCTGGAAAAGCCCCCACTCCCATTACCAGGTAGCTCAAGGCACTTCCCAGCTGCTTGGCCACGGTGATTTTCCAGCCCACGGAGATCCGCCCTTTCTCCTTCCGCAGCAGCACATCCAGGGGCCCGTGCTCCACAAACTCCTCCACCATGATATCTGCGGGAATCAGGGATGTCTTTCCCGGCGCCGCTCCGGGGCTTGGCCCGAGGGAAAGCCGGGAATTGCGTCCCACTCACTCTCGGATCCGCGGACGCAGACTCCGTGGACGAAGGCCAGGTGCACGTGGGACACTTGGCTCATCAGGCTGGCCGTCTCGAAGAAGGCCTGTGGGAACGGCACCGGGAACGTCAGGATGGGCCCCGGAATTCGGGAGCAGCCAGGGAGCATCCCAGAGCCACATTCCAGCCCGTTTTGGAGCCACATTCCAACTTCCCCCTGGATTCTCATTCCAGCCCCTGGAACTGTGTTCCAGCCCTTGGAGCCACATTCCAACCCCCAAAGCCATATTCCATCTCTTTTGGAGCCATATTCCAGCCCCCTGGGTCCGTATTCCAGCCCCTGGATCCGTATGCCATATTCTTGGATCCTTGCAACCGTATTCCAACCCCTGGAGCCACGTCACAGCCTTGGATCCATATTCCAGCCTTGGATCCATATTCCATTCCCTAAAGCCACGTTCCCTCCCTCGGATCCACATTCCACCCCTCAGATGCACATTCCAGGCCCTGGATCCGCCTCCCACCCCTGAGATCCCAGTTTTCCCCCCCTGTATCCCACCCTTCCCAGCCCCGGGCGGGGCTCACCAGGGCGATATCCCTGTGGCTGGGATCCAGGACTTTGAGGATCACGTGCATCTCCCGGCTGTTGTTGTTCTGCTCCGTGGAAAAATACTCGGCCTCGTCGTCATTCCCGGAATTCCCGCAGACGCTCAGGACCCCGTCGTAGATGTTGGTCCGGGTGCCCTGGCCCAGGTGGGCTCGCTGGGGAAACAGGGAAAAGGGCAAGTGTTGGACCCTCTGGAACCGTGGTGGGAGGGTGGGAATCCTCATCCCACTGCCTCCCGGCTTCCCTCTGTATCCCAGTGTGGGAAAAGCTGCTCCCACGTGGATCTTTCCCTCCCTCTTCCTTGAAAACGGAAGGAACGAAAGATCAAAACAAACAACCCCAAAACTGGCCCAGGGGGGTGGGAGGATCCTCCTGCTCCGGATCCCGGGATCTGGGGTGAATCCTAAGGAAGGCAGAGATGATCCCTCCCCAGTTCCATGAATCCTGGGAAAACAGAGTGGATCCCTCCACCATTCCATGGATCCCTGGGATCCTGGGAAATCACAGGGAAATCCTGGGAAGGCAGAGCAGCTCCCTCTACCCTTCCGTGAATCCCAGGACGGCAGAGCAGATCCCTCCCACCCCCAAGAATCCCGGGAAAGCAGAGCGGGTCCTTCCACCCCCCAACCCCGAATCCCGGGAAAGCAGAGCAGCCCAAATCCCGGGAAAGCAGCACCTGAGTGATCTCGTTCTTGCGGATCTGGTGGAAGCTGAGCTGGGTGAGGTTCAGGATCTGCTTCCCGTTATCCTTCACCTTCCTCGTGATCAGCAGGTCCGAGATCTCTGGGAGAAAGGGAGGGAAGGGCCCCGTGAGCTCCCGGATTCCCGCCGTTCCCGATCCCGGACGCTGCTCCGTGTCCGTACCTCCCGGTTTGGGGGGGCAGCACCTCTTCACCGTGAAGTTTTCCTCCCCGGAGCGGAGGGTGCAGCCCTTGAGCACATCCAGGAGCTCCCGCAGGGAGGGGAATTCCCGATCCCAGCCTTCCAGCACGAAGGAATCTCCCTTCTTTTGGATCCGGAACTGCCTGTACTTGAAGGCTCCCGGCGTTCCAGGAGCCTGGAAAAGCGGAGTCAGGGCGGGGAGCAGCAGCTCTGCAGTTCCCAGTTCATCCCAAGGGAGACCAGGGGCTCGCCGTTCCCGGGAATTCTGCGCTGGGAATTGCCTCCTACCTGCTGGTGGCTCCTTTTGCCCACGGAGAGGATCATCCGGTTGAAATCCAGGACGCTCCAGCGGATGACGTAAAGCCCTTCCTCCGGCTCTTCCCGGCGCAGCTTGGCAAAAACAAACTCCTCCCTGGAAAGCAGGAGAAAGGGAACGGATTGGGATGAGCCCAAAGGACGTGGGATGGCTCCAGGTGGGCCCTGAGGACAGGGAATGGATTGGGATGAGCCCAAAGGACATGGGATGGATCTGGATGAGCCCTGAGGACACGGGATGGCTCCAGAGGAACCAGAGGCTATGAAACGGTGTTGGATGACCCCCAAGGAGATGGAACTCTCTGGGAGAGTTCCTGAGGGCAGGAAACAGCTCCAGGGGGGCCCCAAGGACAGGGAATGGCTTGGGAGGAACCCAAAGAACAGGGAATGACTCTGGGAAAGCCCCAAGGACACCTGGATGAGCCCCGAGGACATGGAACAGTGTTGGATGAGCCCTAAGGAGATGGAAGGGTGTTGGATGAGCCCTGAGAACAGGGAATGGCTTGGGATGAGCCCAGAGGACATGGAATGGGGTTGGATGAGCCCTGAGAACTGGGAATGGCTTGGGATGAGCCCCAAGGAGACAAAACACTCCAGGAGAGCTCCGAGGGCAGGAAACGTCTCCGGATGAACCCCAAGGACACGGAGCAGCTCTGGATGAGCCCCAAGGACCGGGATCATCCCCTCTTTCCCACCAGGAAGCAGCCACTCACTGCATGGGCCCGTGGATCCCGTTGCGGATGCTCATGAGGAGCCGGGGCGGGGCCACGTCGTGGCACAGGTAATGGCTGGAATCGGCCGTGAGCCGGAAATATCCGTCCACCAGCGACACCAGGGAGAGGGCGATCCCGGGGGATGGGAGGAGCACTTCCTGGGGGGAGAAACCACCCGGGCTGAGCCCCAAACCTGCCCGAAATCCGCCACGGGAAGGGCAGAAACCCCCGGGCAAAATCCCTGTTTTCTCCTCGGCGCTGGAATTCCAGGAGGGCCCCAAATCCCGCTCACCAGGCACTTGTTGTCCTGCCGGTGGATGGTGATCCTGGATTCCTTGACCACCACGTGGGTGATTTCCCGGAAATCGCAGAAGTGGCACCATTTGGGCTCGTTCCGCTCCGGCGGCTGCGCCGGAGCCTTGGGATCCGGCTCCTTGTTCCTGCTCCTTCTCCCGAAATACCCGCGGTGGGAGAAGGTCTCCGTGCTCTGGGGAGGTGCAAAGGGGAGAATTCCAGGTTTTCCTGACTGTTGGAAAGGTTGTGGGGGCTACTGGGGAAACTGGGGGTGAGGTGGGCGCCCAGGAAAAGCCTGGAGATGGTGTGGGATGGGATTGGGATGGGAATGCTGGGAAAGGTTCTGGGCAAACTGAGATAAGATGAATAGGAACTTTGGATGCCCAGAGATCCCCGGGAAAAGCCTGGGAAGCATCCAGTGTGGGACAGATTAGGATGGGACTGGACTGGAATGTTGCATGGGACTGGGATGGGAGTCCCGGGAAAGGCTCTGGGAAAACTGGGATAATCTCTGGATGCCCAGAGAGCCCCAGGAAAAGCCTGGGAAGCATCCAATGTGGAATGGACTGGGATGGGACTGGACTGGAACACTGGATGGCATTTGGGTGGGAATGCTGGGAAGAGGTTTTGGGCAAACCGGGATAAGCTGGAAAGGAACTTTGGATGCCCAGAGAGCCCCGGAAAAGCCTGGGAAGCATCCGGCGTGGGATGGATTGGGATGGGAATGCACATGGGACTGGGATGGGAGTGTACTGGAATGTTACATGGGATTGGGATGGAAATGGATTGGAATATTACATGGGATTGGGATGACAATGCATTAGAATGCTGTGTGGGATTAGGATGGGAGTGAACTGGGATATTACATGGGATTGGGAATGGGTTGGAATGTTGCATGGGATTGGGATGGGAGTGGACTGGAATGCTACACGGGATTGGGACGGGAATCCCGGGAAAGGCTCTGGGCAAAGGGGGAGAAGCTCTGGGTGCCCACAGAGCCCCCGGGAAGCATCCAGAGCGGGATTGGGATGGGAACGATCCCGACCCACCTCAGCCGGCAGCGGCCGCCACTGGATGCCGGCGGTGCCGGTGACCAGCACCTGGTGCGTGACGGGACGATCCCTCGGGATCAGGGGCTGTCCCGGCTCCGGCTCCGGCTCCGGGGGCGCCCCGTTGGCGCAGAGCTGCCCCTTGTCCCCCTCGGCCGCCGTTTCCAGGGAAAGCGCCGGGAAGAGCTCGCTGCCGAAGCGCGGGGCCAGGAGCTCCAGGGTGGCCAGGTACTTGGACATGACGTCCCGCTCCGAGAGCTTCCCGGCGCCCACCGTGTGCCGCTGGAAGCGCCGCAGGAAGCGCCGGAAGACGTTGCGCATCCGGAAGCGCGTCAGGAAGCTGTTCTGCTGGATCTGCCGCTGGAAGGAGCGCGGGATGCAGTCCTTGAAGCTGCCGGGGGAAAACGGGGAAGAGCGGGGCTCAGGGAGAGCTCGGGATGCGCTGTTCCGCCTTGTCCCGGGCTGCCCAGGACATTTCCCGGTGTTCCCATCCCAATCCCACACAGCATTCCAATCCATTCCCGTCCCAATCCCACACAGCATTCCAATCCATTCTTGTCCATTCCCATCCTGATCCCACGCAGCATTCCAATCTATTCTCATCCCAATCCCACGCAGCATTCCAATCCATTCCCGTCCATTCTCATCCCAGTCCCACACAGCATTCCAATCCATTCCCATCCCAATACCAGGCAGCATTCCAACCCATTCCCATCCCAATCCCAGGCAGCATTCCAATCCATTCCCATCCCAATCCCACGCAGCATTCCAATCTATTCCCATCCCAACCCATCCCATACATTCCCCTTTTCCTTACCTCACGTTCCCAGGCTTTTCCTTGGGCTCCACCTTATCCCAGTTTCCCCAGTGACCACCACAACCTCTCCCAGCATTCCCATCCCAGCATTCCCAACCCGCATTCCCATCCCAGCATTCCCATCCCACCCCTGGTTTTCGCTCCCAGGCTCTTCCTGGGGCTCTCTGGGCATCCCAAATTCCAGGGGAACCGCCCCTGGAGGAAAACGAGGAGGGAAAAGGGTGGGGAAAGGAGGGAAAACACCCTTTGGCAAAGCAGGAATTCCCAATTACCTGTATTTCCTGGCCACTTCCTCCAGGGAAATGCCCTTTTTTATGGCAATGTGGGAGAGGTGAAGGACAGCCATTCCCAAACTTTCGTTCTTGAACCTCTGGATTTCGGGCTCGCTCTGGAAATCCTTCAGGGAGGCGACGTCGTGGATGAATTCGAATTTTCCCTGGCAAAAATGGGATAATTCGGGATAAAAACCCACATCCCTGAGCTGATTTCCTGCAGGGATTTTCCTTGAATTCCTACCTTTAATTAAATTAAATTTCATTAATTAATTAAGGTAATATAATTAATGTAATATAATTTAACATCCCACCTTTAATTTCAAAGGTGGGATAAACCCAAGTTAATAAAAATTTAAACCCAAGTTAACAAAAATTTTACTTCAGATTTAAATAAAACCGGTACGAATTAAAATCCCTTCCAAAAGGCCAAATCATCCCTAAAAAAATTCTGGAATCCCACCCAGCGGAGCTTCCGGCAGGAGAAAACCTTTCCAAAGGGAAAACAAAGGCAGAGGACAAGGGAGGGTTTATCCTTCAAACAAACACCTGGAGGCGGAAAAAATGGATCCTGCTGGTGCAGGATCGAGCCAAATCCCGCTGGATTTCAGGGAATTCATCCCAGTTTTTCCCCAGATCCAGCTCCCGTTACCTGCTCAAACAGGTACTCGAAGGAGGATCTGTCCAGTAACGCTCCTCCGGCGGCTTTTTCCTCCAGGGAATCTCCCGGACGAGGCACATTCCGATAAACCGCCGGCTCCTTGTCGTTCATCCCGTGCCAGTTCCGGAAGTAATACCTGGAATGGGAAGAGGAGCAGAGGGAGAGGGGCTGGGGTCGAGTCAGGAGTCGCGTTCCAGGCTCAAACCGGGGCGTTTTGGGGGGTTTTTTTTTAAGGAATAAAAGGTCTTGAAAGAAAGGGACAACCAACCGCATCCGAAAAGGATGTTCTTGGGAGGAAATTCTGGGATTGATGGCTCCGGAATTCCCAAGGGATACGAGGATCTACTAAAAGCATCCATCGCTTTCCCAGGGTCACTCCCGAGCCCTGGGATGTTCCCTGCTGGTCCCAAAAACCTCCGGATGGGACGTTGTCCCTGAGCTCAGAGGTGGGAGAATGAACAAGGGAGAAACACTGGGAATAAGGAAACGGGTTTTTCCATGCTGAAGGAGAGGGAGGGGCTCTAAATCCATACTATTCCTCATATGGACCAGCCCTGCTGGCTTTTCCAAAGCTATTCCACCTTTCATCCGCACAAGTGGGATTTGAACCAGCCCTGTCGGGTTTTCCAAGGTTCCAAATCCGGAACATTCCTCATTTCATCCACACAAATGGGATTTGGAACAGCCCTGAGTGGATTTCCAAGGCTCCAAATCCATAACATTCCCCATTTGGACCAGCCCTGAGTGGATTTCCAAGGCTCCAAATCCACAAAATTCCCCACTTGGACCAGCCCTGAGTGGATTTCCAAGGCTCCAAATCCATAAAATTCCCCATTTGGACCAGCCCTGAGTGGATTTCCAAGGCTCCAAATCCACAAAATTCCCCACTTGGACCAGCCCTGAGTGGATTTCCAAGGCTCCAAATCCATAAAATTCCCCACTTGGACCAGCCCTGCCCGGGTTTTCCAAGGAAATCCGGACATGGATAGCCCGGAATCACACAACCCCGGGAGCAAAAGAGGTGGGAAAACCTCATATCCCTTCCAGCACAAGCCCAGGGAAAATCTGGGAATGGTTCCCAAGGGCTCAGCTCCGGAAAATCCCGCCGGGACGGGAGGGAAGAGGCCTCACCTCATCCTGAAGATCAGGTGGACGTTGGTGTCCTTTCCCACGTGGAATTGGTGGTTCGGGGGGAGCCAGACCCGGATCTGGGGGTCGTAGAGGGCGAAGAGGCTGTAACACAGCGGGGTGATTCCTGCCGGGACAGAATTCCAAGGGTTTCACCGGAACAGCCCTTCTCCACCCCCTTTTCCCGCCCCGATTCCAGCAGCACAAGCCCAGGCACTTTTCCCAAGGGGCCGGCGGCAAATCCCGCCCTTGGAATTCCGGCTCCCACGCTCCGGAACGGCTCAACCCCAAAATTCAGGCTGGGAGTTACGGGAGCGCGAGGAGTCCCGGAGCGATTCCCGGTTGGAATCTAATCCCCGGGAGAAGGTTTTAATCCCTCGGGGGAAGGTTTAACTGGGAAATCACGTTTCCCATGGGAATGGTGAACTCCTCGTTCCCTTGGCGCAGCTGGAGCGGGGATTTATTGGGAATAAAACCCACTGAGCTTTGGGTTCTCAGCCTCAGGGAGGGAAACATCGGGATTCAGCATTCCCTGGAAACCAGAACGCCGGGAATTCCTCAGCCCCGGGGTGGAATCTGGTTGGGATGTGGCGTTCCCCAGGAACTGGGAAACTGGGAATTCCTCAGCCTTGGGGTGGAATGCAGTGGGATCCAGCATTCCCTGGGAACCAGGGAAACCGGGAATTCCTCAGCCCTGAGGTGGTCGGGATTTGGTTGCTTCCTGGGGAGTTCCTCAGCCTTGGGACTTGGTGTTCCCTGGGAATTGGGAAACTGGGAACTCCTCAGCCTTGGGGTGGAAGCCAGTTGGGATTCGGCATTCCCTGGGAACCAGAAAACTGGGAATTCCTCAGCCTTGGGGTGGAAGCCAGTTGGGATTCGGCATTCTCTGGGAAACCAGAAAACTGGGAACTCCTCAGCCTTGGGATGGAAGCCAGTTGGGATTCGGCATTCCCTGGGAAACCAGAAAACTGGGAACTCCTCAGCCTTGGGGTGGAATCCAGTGGGACTCGGTGTCCCCTGGAAATCGGAAGCCCGGAATTCCGGGTCGGGCTCCGTCCTTGCCGGCGCTCACCGATCCTGCGGGCGAGGTCGATGCAGATTTCCTCGGCGCTGAGGGATCCCTGGGAATAAACCCGGCAGCGTTCCCGCTCCTCCTCCCCGCTCCAGTGCAGGAACACCTTGATCCCGGGGCCGGCCGGGAAGGAACAGCCTTCGGCCTCGCCGGAGCTCCGCTTCATCCCCCGCTGGCACAGGGACATGGCGGCGCCTTCCCGAGGGGGAAAACCGGGAATAACGGCTCGGAACAGCGACGCAGAGCGATTCCCAGCGCGGGGAGAGCCCCACCAGGCCCTCCCAGCCCCCCTCGGGAAGGGGCTGGGATCACCCGGAACGTCGGATCCCGCCGGATTTCCCACCCCCCTTCCAAGTCGATCCCAGGAAAATCCGGCGCTTTTCGTGGATGATGGTGATGGTGGGAAAGGATGCATAACACGGGAAAGGAGCGAGCCCACGGAGCAAATTCCAGAGGTTTTTTTTTGGGGGGGAAAAAGGGTGGATTTTGGACTGGCTTCAAGGATGGATTTTGGAGCTGCTTCCGGGTGGGTTTTGGCTCATTCCCAGGTGGATTTTGACCCGTTTCAGGGTGGATTTTTCGGGATGGATTTTGGACCCATTTCGGGGTGGATTTGGGGATTTTCAGCCCTTTCAGCATGGGTCTGGGAACTGTTTCAGGTTGAAATATTGACCCATTTCGGGATGGGGTTTGGAGCCGTCTCCAGGTGGAATTTGACCCGTTTTGGGATAGATTTCAATTGATCTGGGGATGGAATTTTGGCCCCATTTCTGGGTGGAATTCTGTCCGATTTCAAGGTGGGTTTTGACCCGTTTTGGGGTGAGTTTTTGACCCGCTTCGAGGCAAATTTTTGCCCCGTTTCATGGTGGGTTTTGACCCGTTTCGGGGCGAATTTTGGA
>VZRE01009090.1:0-117259 GCA_013396775.1 Cephalopterus ornatus
TATATATATATTAAAAAAAAAAGAAAAACAAACAGCAAAATAAATAGCACAGTGAACCCTTGTCTTACCTCCAGAATTATTCAACTGTGTTACCATATAGACTTCTAGTTGTTCAATACTTGCAGAATCTTCTAGATCTTTTTTTTAATATTGATTTTTTCTCCTTTTACCATCCATTTATTCATATTTTGCCAGATTTATTTGACTATGTGCTGTACACTGAAAATTTCCTCTCAAGAGGAATCTACTAACACTATATTATTTCTGAGTGACACTGTTTTTTCTTGTTATGATGGACTACTGCCTTCTGAGAGAACAAAGAAAAAACTAGGAATAAAGTATTTTGGTTTTTAAAACTCACTTGTGTCTTTTGCAGTTAGTCAATATTTTTTATTAAATAGTTTAAAAGTTAAAATTATTTATTGAACTTTCAGGTGGAGCAAATAACTGCATTTTTAAAAAGACAGAAAAGTCTTAATCATGGTAACTAACATTCAATAAAAATAATACTTCAATCTTTAAAAATTGGCAATATTTTCCAGATAAATATGAGAAATGTTTATGACATTGAATACTTCAGCAGAAACTGTACTTCCTGGAAAAAATATTGTTTTAAATGGAAATCATTTTTCTCTGAAAGCACTGGGTCCATACTTCTAAATTCATCAGAAAACAGCTTGTTTTTTCTCTTCTTATGGTATTTTGCAATACATACCTAGACAGAGAGAACAGGTTTAAGCCATGGAGACACTATCAAATGGAGATAACCATCTGTTTATATCTGAGAAGGAATTAATGTGCTTAATACAGTCAATAAATATGCCTACATTTAGAGGTGCTTAAGTTTTGGGTTTGCTCTGCTCCTTCTCTTTACTGTTGGGACAGGATTAAAGGCTTTAGGGAAGTTGCCCAGTTTTATCATGACTCTTCTCCAGAAATTAATGTGACCCCAGGCTGACACCTACCAGGGCAGCAGTGAGTTAAAACAACTGGTGACTAGAGCTGGTTTGTATCTGTTCAAGAGAGAGGAATTATAAACCTTCACAACAATCTATTTAAACTTTGTAAAACAAATAAAGATAAGAATATTAAAGATCAGTAGGAAAATCCAGCCTACAATAGTCTGGCGAGGGCTTGAAACCACTGTCAAAGTCTTGTACATCACTGGAGGCACCTTAACTGTCTGTGCATGTTTTTAGCTCGTAGCTAATCTGAGATAATTGGACTAAAGCTAAATTAAATTAGCTTGTGATAGTCTGACTAATAGGACACACATGGCCAGTCACTGTGGCTCACCTACCTCAGCAATGGTTAAGCTGAGATAATTTGGGCATCTTTGTAAACCCTGGGAAGAAAGTGTCAACCTTGGTGACCCTTCAAACTAGACAAGGCTTAAATGTCTTCTCAGACCGATCCTGTGCTTTCAGAGTAATGGACTGGATGATTCAATTTGACTTTTTCATTTCTTGACTCATGACTTTCTGGGAATGGCTTCCCTGTAACCACCTTCCTAAAATCAGTGTGAGACGACGGTCCAAGACAATATCTCAGGCATGTTTTACAGCCTGCACTCAAAGAACACGAGCATGTGCCTTTTCTGTCAAAGTAGCCAACTATTGTGGCATCCAGTGACTTTTTTTATGCCTGGCAGATCTGATAAACAGACAGAGGGTACTCAGAAGAAAAGAAACAGATTGGAAGCCGGAGGCATTTGTGTATTACTTAGCAATACAGCTTACATCTGTGATGGGCCCGGGTTGAACCACTTACCGCGAGAAGAAGTGCTGAAATTCATACTTATTTAGGACAAGTATCCCTTTTTGAGAAAATAGAATGCTTATTTGGGGGAAAAAAAAAAGGCAAAACAACACAATTCAGACGCCTGCCAGCAATTCCTGTGGCTCTGGGATTTATTTATGTGCAGTGACCTGCACACTGGCAGTCTTTTCATAGGAAGTTTTCTGAAATGTTTCTCAGGATCTGACAGAGTGCATCCGAGTCTGTTACTGTCACCTGCTGGAATGCCAGAGCAGAAAGATTTCCTAACTCAAACGGTAAAAATCACCTGTTATTGCAGGAAATCATGCTGTCCAGCCATGGCTTTTCCAAACTAAAAAAACAGGCTGAAGTCTTTCTTCTCACTATTCCAACTCAGTGTGTCTAGAAATTCTTCCTTCCAAAGGCTGAATGTTATAATTTTGGTTTCATCTTCCACATTATCCCTGAGTAACTCTTCTTCCTTTTCTGCTACTGTTATTCCAGAAGATAACTATAGGGTGCACCTGAACATATATGTGTGTTTAAACATCCTGCTTAATTAGATATTAAACTAATTATGGGGAAAGAACCCAGAGGCTTTTCTTTGTTAGGGAGGAGGCAATACTAAAGTTAAGCACATGTACAAAGATACTTTCCCTCATCTTGTTTTTCTTGGCCAGTAATCTCTTTAGAGATACAGACTTGGATTTATTCTACTAGTAATGCAGTCAAGGAAAGAGAGTGAGGAGCATCAAAGAGGAAGAGGCACACAGGTTGCTACTAGTGCAGGAAAAAATTGAAAATTAAAAGCAAATCTCTATTTAAAAACACTGACAACTGATACAGCAAAATTAGGGAGTATAAACTTAATCTGATTTATGGGATGGGAATTCTTTAGCACAAAGTTATCAGACTAACAGGTTGGTATCCAGTCCTCCTTGGAACAGTAGAGAAAGGCACCTCCAAAAGAGGTCCCAGTTGTCTCTGCACTGAATTAATCACTCTCTGGAGGTGATTTTCTGTCTCAAATGAAAAACGGGGAGCCTATGTCTACTTTTATGTAGACAATTTAGATTTGGAAAGCTGAACCTGCAGTAAAGCTCAACTGAAAGGATTGATATTTTCCTGTACCAGCCTTCTCAGCTGTCAATTTTTAGATCTTAAATGGCTTAAATTGATAACACCAGCTCTCAGTTTCCCTGGGAATGCTGCTGTATTGACAGGCTAGCTTAGATCCTACAAGATTATTTCCAATTTCCACTGAGTCCCTTCTTACATAATGTACTATCATACTGGGAGCATGTGTGGAAATTATCATCCTGTGTTTTTTGCCTGAGAGCACTCCAAGGGAATTTATGCCACTGCTCAACGTTCTGCTGCAAAAAACCTGGTTTTATATTGCAGACAACTTATCAAGAGGAAACCCCTGAGTAAGAATTCTATAGCACTCTGCTGGGTATTTGCCACCAATCTGCTCTAGCAATACAATCCCACACCAGAAGTATCCCCCGTTTGTATTCACTTTTCTTTTCTAATTCTATCTATGTCAAAGAAAAGGAAAAACCCTGTGATGGACCGCAGTGGAAAAAAAAAAAGGTTTCACTTTAATTATTCACAGTGTAATTTCGTAGCAACTAAATCATGTGTTTGCTCAATTTTTTTACTGCTTTTAAAATGGAGACAAGGATATTACAAGTGCAAGCGCTGGTGGTGTCTCTGCGGATGGGAGATGAGTGAGGGGTCTTAGCTGAATCTGTATTCCTGGAAATAATTGCTTCATTACTGGAATGAGTTACATTGAGCTGAGCTGATGTGATTCTCCATCTGTTTCTGTGCATTTATTGAACTACTGCCACTGGACAGTTAAATAAGTTAAAACTGTATGCAGTCAGTGCAAGAAACTCGAGAAAGTTGGAGCCAGAAAGTGCTGAGGAGGCTGCAGCTTCTCCTGCTTCAGTCAGATAAAGGCAGATTTGATGGACAAAGTATGAGGTTTATATCCTCAGTATGTGAGCCCAATTTTCAGCACTCCCTCAGACTAACTGTACAGCTTCAGGCACCATGTAACTGCTCCTGGCCTTCCAACTACTGGTGTAAAACAGGAACTGTAAATATGATGATTGGTTTCCATCTCGCTATATTTATCTGATTTAGTTTTTGGATTAAGAATTTCCTCTTTTTTCATACATGTAGCCTTGCACAGACATATGTACACTACCTTGACTGTCAGTATTTGCAGATAGCATTTATTTAATTAAGATTATTATTAAGTATTTAATATGCAATCCTTATGTGTTTTTAATAAAATCACTATTTCAGGGTCTCAGAAAGATACCTGGATTGACCTCTTCTACTTAAAGCTTCTTCTGCCTTCAACTTTTCTCAGCCTACCATGTTCTATGTATGGTATTGTATATAAAATATTATACATTTCTTGGAATAATGGAAGCACCATTGCAAAATGTTCTTGGGTCTGTGGAATCTGGGTGCAAATGCTGTGCCTCTTTAAACTGTCCTTTCAGGGAATTTTATTTTGCACTTACAATTACCGTGTACACCTTTGAATCATCTGGTGGTTTCAGAATTCTTCAAATCAAGGGGTCCTTGTCAGCTTTTCAAAATTTTCATTTGTCACTTTATCTCAGTGGAATTTTCCCATCAGCAATGTCCAAACTGACATGTGAGTAGGTTGCTAAGCTGCAGCTCTCAACAAGGACGGCAAAGCTGTATTACAGAGCTGTGGTGATTGCCAGAGGCTCTAAACAGTCAGGTAGAGAACAGAATGTATATAACTGACCCAGGTCACCTCAGACAATGAAATGAATTGTGTGGTCAGCATCCATATTTTTTGTACTGGCTCCTCTATTTTGATTTGGCCTCTCTCTGACCTACTGAGACACAGTTCACCATCAGCCTAGAAGTATAGTGGTCCACTACTGTGTCTTGACCAGCATGAGCTGCAGGTTTTTGTTGCTGTTTGATGAGCGCTCTAGAATTGGTTTGCAGCAGAGACAATCCTGTCCTGATCCTGCCTACTCCCGTAGAGGACAAGCCCTTAGTTGTTTGTTTCACTAGAAACGTTGCTGGTCAGATCTCATTGTCTTTGCGGGGACAATTCCTTCCTTTAAGGTCCCAGTGGACATCCTTAAGAGTGCACTAACACAGGTCCCAACGTGGAGAAACTTAGAAGATAAAAGTATTGTGGCTCTTCCAGAGGATTTGCTCCATAGAAAAGGATGAACAGTGAATATACAGAACAAACAAGCACATGTCTAATGGCAAATTCTCAGCTGGATTAAATATTGGCATAGTTAAGGGGCCAAAAGGTAACGTGGACTGATTGAGGCTGTGCAAGAGCAGGACAACTAACGGAGTGCCACTGCAGTGCCAGGTCTGATCTCGTATTTTGTATTGACATGACGACCAAGAGGAAGGAATGTTAAAAAAAGTGTACAAATAAAAAAGTGACACCAGACCAGGAGCGCTGATCAATACTAACGAGGCAAGAAACTGGATCAAAGTCAACCTTGAAAAATTGCACCAATTTTTTCCCAAATGACTTCTGAAGTGTTCTGTGGGAATAGAAAAGGACATGTAAACCCCGGAGAGCTGGGGAACCCAATTAACGCCGGGACTTTAAAAGTGCAGACTGAAAGCTTCCAAATACCAGTCATATAAGTAATCCCAATAAACACATATCCGTGTGATGATCCATCACAGCTTAGAGAGCATTGTGCTGAATGGATGGCAGCAAAAAGGAAAACAAGGGAGAGAATGAAATACAGAGAGAAACAGCACAAACTGAGGATATCAGTGAGAGGAATGTAGAATGGGGACACAGAATCTGTAAACTTTGGTGTTGATTCTGTGGTAGCTTTGTAGCTATAAAAGACAACCAAGAAATAAATCTCAGTATAGCTAGTAAGAGGTGGGAATTAAAAATATCTAAGTAATACAAACTAAAATGAATGAAACGCGAGATCAAGCTGAGACCACCAATTGGCATGGAAATTCTCAGTGCACATGGTTCCAGTTTGTGCCTGTAATTGCAGTCTGTTAATTTTGGTGATTTTTCTGTCATTTGCTCCTGTTTTCAGAGAAGCAGGTGAGAACCACCTGCATATATTATATTCAGCTAAAGCTGGCCAGAGGAGAATTTGATTTTGCCACAGCTTTCCAGGAACAAATGTTTATTATTCAATCTGTACTGGAATAAAACTTAATGCTCTGGTACATTTTTGCAAAATGAATTTGGTCTGGAACATTGTGTTTTGCAACAGAACAGTTCAGTTAAAATCTGTGAGTAAAGTATATAACATATCAGAAATATTATTGTGAGACAATGTTAAAACAAGTCTTAAAAGAGGCTTCTTGGGTTACCCAAATTTTGTGCTATCACAGTCAGTGGGTTGTATAACACTATTCAAAACAGCACAAAGATCTCTTTTCAAAGCATGATATGCCAGACTGTAGATTTTATAATCGTTGTTCTAACATTTTGAAAGACTCTTCTGATTTCCAACCTGCTTTATTTAGCAGCCAATTCATCCTATTTATTCTTTTGCCTGTATTTACTCTTATATTTCCTGCCTATATATTTTCTCGTCAAGGGTAGCACTTCTTTTTCTTTGCTCTGTCAGCTTGTACAAGCCAGGATATGTTTATATTTAATTTATTTTTTAAACAAGATGTCCACATTTATAAGAAGTCAAAAAAAAAAAAAAAAGCTTACAAATGGCATATTTGGATTCAGTGGGTGAATCTGGAGCTCCCAGAACTAATGGTTTTGAGGGTTTAGCTTTTTTGTCTTTGCCCACAACCAAAATGCCAAGAAGCATCTTTCTCTCACCAAGGAAATCAGAGAAATTAATGTAATTATAGGACTGCAGGACCTATGCCACTCATAAAAAGGACAAGTAACAGAAATGTCAGATACCACACTGACAGCCTGACCTAAAGACAACTGCAGTCAATGAAAACCCTCTTGATCTGCACAGGCTTCGAGTGTGGCTTCTGACACCGTTGTGTTTCAAGGTAATGTTCAGGTACTTACGGATTTCCTCAGACACTTGGCTGTGTGAAGGCAGAGCAGAGCAAATCCATGTCATGAATGCCTATGCCTGGATCAAAAATGCCACGTCCCATGACAGAAACAGCGAGCCAACAGGAACACAAGCTCCTAGAGCTGCTCAGAAGATTGTGGGATGTTTTAATGGACCTAAGCTTTTGTCAGTGTCAATGCATCTCCGCTCTGCTCTCTAGTTACGCGTTCCATATCTACTTGATATTCCCCTTTTCAAAAATATCTATCACTTCTTTCCTCTCATCACTCTCTAGATGCACTTTGCTGCTTGATGGGGGGGGTCTATATACAAGTTTCTGCACTCCTTTAATGTTTGGCAAACTCAAGTTTTACCTTGTGGTGGGAAAAAAATGCTACATTTATTTGCCACAGGTGAGAAGTAAATGACTTCCTGAGAGTGTTGTGACATCTTTTCAGAAGTTATATTTATTTGAAGAAACTGGAGGTTTCTTTCCCACCCAAAGAAGCCATGATTATCTTGAAATATCCATAATAATCATATTCATCATCATTGTCATCATCATCACCGGAAACCAAAGCTCCATCTCTTTATGGACCTCAAATAAAATGCTAGTCAGTTTTTTAATCGAAAATCTGTTTATCCAGTTGCAGGACCCTTCTGTTCTCTCCCCAATAATTTTTTGTACCATTAATTGTTATTTTTGAAAAACTTTGAGAGGAAATTTCTGAGATGTCAGAAAGGCATTGCACTCCCACATATTTTGCTTTTGTATATAAGTAGAAGGGGAAAAGTAAAATTAGCAGAAAACCCCTCAGCATTATTTCTACATTATTATAAAATGCAAGAAAATCTGAGAAAAGATAAAACTAAAAAAAAAAAAAAAAGGAAGAAGAGAAAAAAATAGAAATAATCTAACTTTGATATGTTAAAAAATAGGAAACCAGAATTCCTGAATTCTCTCACACATTGAACTTGTGGTTTGTCTTCATTTTCACTTGCCTTTTTCAGCTGAAACTAAACAAGCCATGAGAACTGATTGCACAGAGGAAAACATCTATGTCAAGACACAGTCATTTAAGTTGTATGTAGTAACTAAGATGTAATTAGTCATTGCAGGAGGAGCTCGTGTCCGATAATATCATGTAATAAAACTAAAATTAGTCAGTGTCTCTCTCTTGTGTTAAACAAAAGTTAAAACAAAAGTAACTCAGTAAACATCTCAAAATGTATTGCTGTACAAGCAAGAGTTACTGTGCCTTCATTATTCATTTTCTTATGCTTCGTTATATTAACTTCTCTACATCAGCTTCATCTACTAATAAAGTACTAATAAAGGATGACTGAGAGTGAAAATAGCAGATAAATGGCTTTTAACAAGGTACTTACAAGTTATCTAAAGCTGTGAAATTTCCTCATATTTCTGATACTTTTTAATATTCTGTTATGCTGTAGTAATCTCTAGTTTACAGTATCCTGTGTTCAACTATATAGTGAGAAAATATCAATTTTCAACTTGGTATTAAGGAAGTAATTAATTTATCTTGACAACAACAACATTTACCTATCAGAAAAATCCAAAGTAATTATAATAAAGCAAAATAACTTTTTGGAAGGAAAACTCCGTATCTTTCCTTCAATAATAGGTATTTTTCTTCATTAAAGATAAAATCACACTTCTTCTCTAATGATCTCACGGGGAGATAGTGAGATGAGGAGTTAATAAAAGAGAGAGGTTTAAGACCTGGTTCTCTGGGCTTTGTGTGCATTTTCATATTTCAGGCTGGAAGAGCCTCCTGGGTTTCGATTCTGGGAAGGTTCATCCATGGAATGATTAACACAGCTGGCAGCAGCTGCAGTCTTACACTTGTGGTATCCGGTCACCAGGGACCTGTGTGGACTGACCTCAGTGTGGTCCGTTGAAATCAGAGGCAGAGAGCAGCCGAGAGAGAAACCCACCCAAAGCACAGAGCAGCTGATACGGGCAGATGTTACAGAAGTGGCTCTAAATTCAGGATGTGGATGTTACTGTAAGCCAAAAATCCATGGCAGTCGTCTGCTGCTCCAAAGGTTTCTAAACACTAACGGTCTTTCAGTGATTGAACTGATGAAAAATAACCTACTGTTTAACAATCATTTTCACTTGAGTTTCTTGCAGAGCTACAGAACAACGTGAAGTGAGTTTACAAATATGGAGTCAAAATGTTACATATTTAGGATGGAAAAATGTTTGAAATTCAGTTTGAAGACAGCACCAAAGTATTTCTCCATTGTAACTAAAACACGTTTAGAGCCAGGTTCTGAATGGTTTAGTGGTTTAGTGGGCATGGTAGTCTTTGGTTGAAGACTTGGGGATCTTTCCAACCTTAATTATTCCATGATTCTGTGAAATGAAGTTTTCCCTAACACAGTATTTTTTCCACATTTACTTCCTGAATTCATCAAAGTTTCACTGCAGCTCTTGTCAACGCCATATATCACCCTCATGAATACAAGCACCACACTGATGGGGGCAGAGTTAGTCCTTTAAATCCTTTCCACACTATGTTTTGTAGAATTCCTACCTGCAAGTGAACACAAGAGTGATTTCCCAATGGCTTCATCTCTGTATGTCCTCTGCTGGTGAGTTTTGCTTAGATCAATTGTTGCTATGAGTCTTGTTGCAAATGTATTCCCTGGGTTTTTTTCTGGTCTGTTCCTTGCCATTAGTCTTTATTTTTTTGGTTCACAATAAAATATTTGAAATTTCATCTTAATTGGTGCTTTCCACATTGCCTCAATCTACCTCCTTGAGTAAAAGCTGGTTCCAAAGGCACTAGAAAAAAAAAGCGAAAATTCCAGTGCCTTTCAAGGAATAAGGATATTTATGGCTAGAGTTAACACCTTTTATTAAGCCATTCGATATAACTGGAAGAAACAGATGAGATCTGAGACACGTAGGTCCTGCCTCAGTTCTGCCATATCTGTTCTTAGAAATGTTGAAAATTTCTCAGAAAGTTTTAAATGGTGTTATTGTAATTAATGAATGAGTAATAAGTTACTCTACAAATCATATTGCTGGGCAGTACTGTTGCCTCGTATTGTATCAAACTTGGGTCTGCATTTTAAAAATCACCTTTTGTGCAAAGAATGTGTATGAGGGTGAAAAGGGAGCCAACGGCGTTATTGTTAATAGGAAGTAGAAATGGAACTGAAAACTCTGTGAGTTGTTAATGTAATCTAGAATTAAAATAATATTTCAGCAGGACCAGAAAAGAACAACTCAAACAACTGTAAAGAACGAGAACTTTGCTGAGGCGTGAGAGTCCTGCTATGGAGGCAGATTTACTAGCCTATACCATTAAGACAAATGTTACAGAATATACATATTTTTTACAAGTTTTCTAGTACCTGGTATAATGTTTATTAGTAGCAGTAAATTTTTTGAGAATATATGAAGCTAGAGTGCTGTTCACTTAAAAAAGGACTAATACGACAAAAAATTTCAGAAATATAACGTGGATTATATTGATGTGATGCTGTGAAAAGACTAGAGTCAGATACAGAGTTAGTTCATTTCTGTGTTAACTAAAATAGTGATGAAATCTAAGGATTATTGCTTCCAAACCAGTGGATAATACAGTATCTAAAAGACTGTCTCTTCCCTAAAACAGGACGCCGTGCTACAGAGGTCTGTAAATTTTCCTAAGTCATTAACCAAATCTAAATTAAAAGTAAAGCAAACACTGTAGAGCATTTCTTCCCCGCTGCTGATTTAATGCCCTTTCATCCCAACTTCTCCTCATAGAGACCAGGGCAGACAGATAGCTCTCACTGAAGGCTGGCATGAGGAACATCCTGACTCCCTGAAACCTGTCGGACTCTTTTCCGTGTGATTCACCTCGTGGGTTCAGCATCCTTTCCCTCCCCTCTTTGCTGAGTTATTAAAAGATAAAGAAGAGCAGCTGCCGCTGTAGACATAAAAGTTGACAAATTTACAATAGGTGATGCCACCTGTGCCTGCCTAATTTAATCACAGCCCAAACAATCTGCCATCCATTTGCGGCGGGGATAACGTTCAAGAGCATCTGAAAGTGACTCAGAAGCAGGAGGGTGAGGAAGCAGCACGGGAGCAGTTTGCTCGAACACCCTCTTGGCTACAAGGAAAGTTTATAGAATGGACGTGAAAAACCCTTTCCCTGCTTTTATGTAGAGAGGGGGAAAAAAATCTGTTAAGCAGCTAACAAACGCCGTATCAAACACTTAGATGGCAGATGGGTTCATCTGCACAGTGTTACCTGAGCTACTGCTGATCCATCTGCAGTGAATGCTCCTTGCCAGTGGCTTGGCTCAGACAGTGGCTGGGAGGACACACCAGGGGAGGAAGCAGCCTGTTTGTTGTACAGGTATAAATAAGTATTTTCTGCTGGTCTCTCACTGACTCTCCTACAACAGTCCCCTCTTCATTTCTTCTACGGAATCATGTTAAGTGTAATTATGTTAGCTCATCATTGGGATTCCGTGTGAGGACTGCGCTTGTAAATTCCAAATATCCACTTCACATCCTCTTAAGTTTGTAAGTTTGCAAGATTTCTCATCCAATATTCAATTCAACTCTAATAAAAAGGCTTGTCAGACCAGAAAACAAGACTAAATACACCTGAGTCTCTTAAAGCACTTAACTTCTTATGGTAGAAAGGCAGCAGGACTGTGACTTACTTGTTACTAAAAATGTTGATGGAAGAACACCTGAGCAAAATCTGGGTATAATTTTGCTTGTCTTACAAACTGTCTTCTTATTTAACCAACAGTTAAAAAATTTTTGTTGAGTTTGGGAGGATTTTTTTTTGTTTTGCTTTCTTTTTCTTTTTTTTTTTTTTTTCACGATGAACAACGTCTCACCACAGAGAAAAATACAGGAAAGCTTTTCTGCCCAGAAAACATAATTACTCTTTTATACCTGGAATTTTTCATTTTTTTCTTCTTTTTTTTTTCCTTAATGATCAAAAACCCTCACTATCCTACTTGTCTAAAAATAATCCCATAGAATTTTTGGGAGTTCTATAATTTCTTCATGGTAACCAGAATTAAGCAACTTTGACTAGATGTAAAAGAAGATGATTAATAACTAATAAACAGTTATTTTTAAGAGTTTTAGTAAGTTTTGATTTAAAAAGGTAAGGAATATCCTATATCTCTCGAATGGCTTTCTGGAAATGTTTGGTGCTTGTGGTTTTGGTTATATTTTTTGTGCTTCTTTTTTATAGTTGCTTATTCTTATAATTTAAACTTCCAGTACTCCATTGGATCAAGGCTTAAATCAGGCTTTTGGCTTTGACCTGTACTTTATATATCACTTATGATGTTAAGGAGAGGCGAGGGAACATAAAAATATTTTTGGTAATATTGTATAATCATTATTAGTTTCATTATAATTAATGTATAATCATTATTCTTCAGAGCTTGTGGAACCTAGAGAAATCAGAATTTTTTTTACTGTTTTAAATGAAACTCCAGCTGTCCCAGCCAGGAAAATTTATCAGTAAGTTTTTGATTGATATTTTGAAACGAGTCACACTTAAAGGCTAAAGCTCATAAAGATTATTCTCAGTAAGCTAAGGAGGTAATTAAAAATGTACACCACCTTGATTAATCTATATATAATATTATACTTTTCTGCACTATTTCATATTTCCCTCTAATAATCTAGTCATAAAGCATCGTATAATGAGCAAAATTACTCCGGAATAGGGCTTATGTCACAAAAGCATCCTTCCTCTTTGAAACCCCTGTTTTCATAGTCCTGCTGGCCCAGAATTGTATTCCTAATGAATGAATAAACTAATTGAAGCAACTTCTGGATTCATTTCATACCATCTTTCTTCAGGGGATATGATTGTAAAAGGACAGATCTAAGACTAAGAAAAATAAAGGCTCACTGAAGTTACTCTTCAAAGGCCATTTACATTCCCTTGTGTATTTTTATGCTAATATCTCTTTTGTTTCCCTTTTTCTGTTTCCACTGAAAGCCAAAACCCATAAACTAAATCTTTTAAACATCTTAACAGGGAAATGTGTCAGAACATCACAAACCTTTGAAAGGGTTTTTGAAATCTGAAAGAGGCTGAAACAGAAATTAAAGTTTAAAATGACCCAGTAACATACAGTGATAGTAGCAGGTGTACGTTTGGAAAGCCTGGATCATGGATCCTCTTTATACATATTATTATATGGGTGAGTACATGTATATATTGTACAATAAGAATATTGAGCTGGGTAGGTTCAACCAAAACAGAATTAGAAGACTTAGAGAACCCATTGAAGAGAAAGGCAGGAACCTATGTGGAAGGTCAGATATTAAAGGAATTGCCTCACAGTTTTCAATCTGCACATGATGATGATGAACTGGAGCTCAGGGAGACTTTTTGTGCACTTTATTCTGTGAATATGCATTTGGGGGAAAGAGGAATCCAAAACAACCACTAAGTCAATATCTGATTCATTAAACATTGCTTTAAGCAATGGGGAGAGGGAAAGTAAAGGGAGAATATTTTATTCCAACTTTTTCACACTAAAGGATTTGCCTTTTTTTCTGTGTGACTATTTTGCAGGCTACATTTGATTAAATCTATTGTATCATGAGAAAGGTAAAAACACCTGAAAATGGGAAAAAAAGATAAAAATACCACCTTTGGAAAGCATATTTTTAGACTTTTCCAGTGTGCTTTTGTCAATCAGAAAACATTAAAAATCACTTTCTGTAATCCCATTTTGGTTTAAGCTGAAGTATCTTTTTAGTTTTCACTATCAAATTCAATTAAAACACCACATCAGCACAGTACTTCAGTTTTTGGTCTTTTTGATCAAGAGCACGTCTTGGATACCAGGTCATTAACTTCAGGAACTGAATATTTGCCAAGCAATGTTATTTTCTAAATCGCTATGGAGTAAAAGATGGGAGACAGGCTTTGGGTTATAACCCCTGTTATAAACAATTTTTCTTAACCTCCTCACCTACCTGCTCAGAGCAGTTGTCTCCATGAAAAGTTTTTCACAGAGCAACAATGCTGCGGTTCAAACTGATCCTCCCTCTTTAAGTGCACATTAATTTAAAATACGTATCTCATGTATCTGGAATTCAGGTATGTGATATAAAGAAGAGATCGGTATGTGTGGTCCAGGTCATTCAGACACTCTTTGTTCAGGGTATAACCTCTGCCCTCACCGTCCAAAATCAGTCACAGATCGTAGCTACTGAGTAGGAGGAAAGGAAAATCCTCAAATCCTTCCGAAGCATATCTATCATTAATGTAGCTTGGAAGGGTGCAGTACAAATGATGGTGTGTGCTACAAGGAGCGAGATTAGTTTTCCTTTCTTATACAATTGAAGACGCACTGAAATTCGGATTATTTTTTATTTTAAATTTTTAAGCCACTTACAAGCCAAGCCGTGTAACTCCCCTGATTTAGTGTAGCAGTAAACTGGGGCTGCAAACCCTTCTTTGCACAGTCCAGCTACTGGCATGTTGCCCAGGCTAATGAGAAAAATACCAGAAACTTCACAATTATTGTCTTCCTCCTTGGTGCTGGCTGGAAGCAGAGTTAATTGTTATTCTTTCTCCAGGGTAACTGTCAGCCCTTAACTTGGGACTGTAGTTTCTTCTCCCTGAGATAATGGAAACGAACAAGGACCCGAGTTTACAGAAATTTGTATTTGCCACGTTTTCATAGGCGTTTCACCTGGTGTCTGCTGGGGACAGACAGAGGTGGCAAGAGGCTGTTATGCTAAGCTCATTTTCTCTGCTGATGGATGGCAGGTATGGGTTTTAAAAATACTTGTCAAGCATTCAGTACTCACACGTCTATGATATATCTGCCACGAGCTGCCTTTCCACTCTTCTATGTATTTTTCTAGATGCTATCAGTTTATCCCATTAACCTGGTCGAGGCTCTGCAGAATGTCAGGTCAGAGAGTTCCCCCACAGTCCACTATACCTTAAAATTCAAGAGTCTCTAAAAATCCTCATAGGTCTGTTTGCTCATCTGGGAGAAAGCAACAGAAGTTTTCACAACTGATTTAATCCCACTTAACTCCAAGCTCGTGACCTGATCATCTACTTGCTCTTGACTTTCTTTGCAGGCAATGAAAGAAGCTGAAAACTCCATAGGAAAACATTTTCGTGTTAAGTGTCTTGTCTTTCTTGAGAGCACTGTGCAACCTTGCATTAGAAGTTTAATCATCATTACAGAGTGGCTGGGACAGTGAAATTTCTGGGATGAATAGTTTTATTTTTATTTCTGTTCTTAATCTCTAAAGAACCCTCACTGCTATTTCCACAGTCTGATAAAATAATCTTCACTAATTAATATTTTAGTGTGTATGAAAACGTACAGTATATGCATCTATGCATAACCATACCATTTTCCAAGCAGCTCTAGTCACAATAGACTTCATCTGGCCATCAAATTTTGATCCAAAAATAATTTTAATATTTGAGAATGAAGGACTTTTTCTTAATATTTTCAACTCAGATTATAATTTCTCCATTATCTTCAGCTTCTTCCTGGCTGTGTCTCTTTGAAAATCTACTGAAAGTAATTTAGGTGTTAGCAAAGAGTTTCTAAGGCCAGATTTATAATTTACAATAAGTAGTAATTATTAAAATAATGAGTATGTACAAATAAGTTTAGAGGCAGTAACTTGTTTGTTTCTCCTGATTCCTGTTTGTAATATGTATTCCTACTATATTTCTCCCTTGCTGATGTTTTACAATCATAAATTCCTCAGATCTCCCAATAACCCTTAAGGATACTACATCTTTCCTTATTTTGTGATCTATTTGATTAAGGTTTTCACAGACTTTATTTCTTGCAGTGTATTTTCTTCTGCATCTTTTTATTCCCTCTTTTTACATGAGAAAATATTCTGGTGTAATTACATTAGGAAATAAAATACAGATTGAATACAAAATTCTGTCTTTTTGTGGATTGCAGAGAGAGGTCCGAAATGATGAAAAATGTCTTTCTTATAATGACATTTTCAGCAGAGCTGAAGATCTACAGCTTTAATCCTACAGCTGTAAACATGTTCTTTCATAAGAGATCAAACAAATCTTGACCATTTTGAATGAGAACAGTAACTTACACAGTGACCTTAATCCTCATAATTTATGAAAACTAAGATGTAATTAGCTCTGAGCAATAAATGGTTGATTAAAAAAAAAACAACAAACAGTGTAATCTTGGCATTTGGTATAATGGTATAATAGGCTTTTATTTTTCACCTGACATTCTTATGTCTGAATGACATGATTTTGCAACTAATGAAGTGGAAATTATTCCAGTTTTTGTTTACAGATTTCTTCTATCTACAGCAAACTGTGCAAGCAAATGTTCGAGACCAATGCATTGTGTAAAGTGTCCATCTTAGGTGATTGTTTCTGCAAAATGTAAGAAGAGGTTATTTCAGGTGTATAAACACTGGGGTTGCCTTAGGTGTAGCTTGTGAATTCTTATTCCTTGTCTGAAGGAGGCTGTTGGTTGTAAAGAGGGTGGAGGAGTGGAAGTCATGGACCCGGGTGTGTTGGTGTGAGGTCAAACAGAGAACTAGGTTAGGGATATTTGGTCAGCACCAGAGGCTGACCAAGACACATGAAGACAAAGAAGGAGGAAAGTTGAAATTATCAGCACAAAATACTTCAAAGGAACCAGTTAAGGAGAATTTATCCTTTCTCTACAGAGTCATAGAATAATAAAATCATGGACTGGCTTAGGTGGGAAGGGATCTTAAAGATCATTTAGTTGCAACACCCCTGACAACGGCAGGGACACCTTCCACTGAAGCAGGTTGGTCAGAGCCCCATTGAGCCTGGCCTTGGACACTTCCAGGGATGGGGCATCCGCAGCTTCTCAGGGCAACCTGTGCCAGGGCCTCATCACCCTCACAGTAAAGATTTTTTTTTCCTAATATTTAATCTAAACCACTCACTGTCACTTTAAAGCTTTTCCTCCTTCTCCTAGCCCTACGTCCTCTTATAAAAACTCTCTCCCCATATATATAGGTCATCCCAAAGCCTTCTCTTTTCCAGGCTAAACAATCCAAAATGTCTCAGCCTTTTCTCATAGCAGAGGTGCTCTATCCCTCTGATCAGCTTGGTGGCCCCCTCTGGACTCGCTCCAACAGCTCCATGTCCTTCTTGTGCTGGGGAGCGCAGAGCTCTGCAGGTGGGGTCTCACCTGAGCGGGGCAGAGGGACAGAATCACCTCCCTGACTCACTGCCCACAGTGCTGGGGGTGCAGCCCAGGATAAAATTGGCTTTCTGGGCTGCAAGGGCAGATTGCTGGGTCATGTCCAGTCCTGCACTCACCAGCACCCCCAAGCCCTTCTCCCCAGGGCTGCTCTCAATCTGTTCATCCCCCAGTCTGGGTCAATATTCGGCGTTGCCCCAACTCAGGAGGAGGACCTTGCCTTTGGTCTTGTCAAACCCTGTGAGATTACCATAGAGTTTCTTTTCCAACAAGCAACAGTCTGGTTTATGAAACAAAGCCCCGCGATGTCCCTGAATCTTTTAGATTCCACAGCCATGCAAAAGTCAACTAATGTTAAGAATAATAGGATTAAACAGTTCATGAGAATTGCCTCAGGTTGATTTTCACTTTTTCTGGGTAGTACATTTGCAATATTCCCCACCAGCCACTGCACAGTATTTGTAAGCCTGTTGTGTCATTAAAGATGTTTTTGAATTTTCTGCAGATGTGCTGTGTTTCCTACTCAAAAAAGCAGCCTTACTTAGATGAAACACTATTTATGAAAGAAATCAAATGGCACTAGGGGGTTTCTGTCTATGAGCCTTGACTCCTAAGACTTCAGGTTTTCAACACAGACATTTTAATTGGCTTATGTTGCCTTGTGTTGCCAAGAACTTTCTGCAGATATAAACACCTTTTTTTTTTTTTAACTCTAAACTTATCCCCAAATGTAAAAGCATTATTTAAGTGTAATGTTTAGAATCCAAAATACAAACAAATAAAATGCTACCACAAAACTTTAAGAGCCAGGTTGGTACAAATCTTTTGATTGTGTAAAAGTATTTCTTGATTTTTTTTTTTCTTTTAACTACATACTGCCTGAAATATGCCAGCAAAAAGGTATAAGATAATGATAGATATGATAAAGTTAATGATAAATTATATGATACATGAAAAATTATGAGAAAATGTAACCAGTCAATTATAAAATATAACACCTTTTTTTCCTTAATTACAATGGAATGAAAAATTAGTTGATTTCCATAAGGAAATGCAGAGATTAACATTTCCAAAGGGAAAATCTTTAAAAGGATTAGATGTGCATACTCACAGGTGGATTAACTGCTGTGAACAAAAAATGTCAACTCTGTTCCAAGTCTGTAATACCAAGAATATTGAACAAAACCTGTCGTTCCTTAACACAGAAAGAAGCATGAAAGCATCAATTTTAGCACAAACCTAAAGAGCAAACATGGCTTAGAGAGTAATTAATTAGAGGAAGAGAGTCATCCAAGCATTCCCTCTGTAAATCTTTTAGGAAAAGATGAGAGAAGAGTTTCCATAGACTATGTCCAATTCAAAAAAACAACCTCCCTGGGAATCAGGGGAGTTTATTACATTATAACAGTCTATGAAGATGAAAGTAAGTGGAGATAACATTACAGAAAGCTTCCAGAGAAGGAAATTTTGGAGAAAAACACTCATTAATTTGTCCCAGGCTTCACCTGTGAAGTTCTTCAATGTATGAGCTCATCTGGAGAAGGAAGCACAATGAAGGGCCATTCAGGGACAGACAGAGAGGTAAAAGAATAAGGAAAATCAGAATTCACAGCCGAAGCAAGATACATACCCCACCAAATCCTGCCATTCCTTCCTTTTGGAGTTAACATGAAGATTATTACATCATTGTCTTTGCTGCATTCCCTGATAAACACAACAGCAAGGTGAGATTCCTAGACTTCTGAAGAAAGGGTTGTTTTCTACACCAAAAGTAGCAGCAGCCATGAAAATATTTTAGTTAGACTTTGACCTTTAGCTCTATAAAGTATACTCTGTGATTAGCCATGTATATGCTCTGCTCATTCTCCTGATAAGTAGTTCTTGAATCATTTTTTTCCATTATCTGTGCCATTTCTACTCTGATTTATGGACTACACTGTGAATGAAAAAATGAATTTTGCATTCATTGGAACTGATGAAGAAAGGAGATATAGAACTGAAATATTGCCATTTCAGTCAGGAGGCAGACACCGAAAAAAAAACATTTGAAGCTTAAAAAGGAAACTGTGGTCTTTATTTTTTGGTTTTGTTTTCTGGTTTCTTGAGCCTAAAGGATAACAGTTTCAAGGTTTTCTTTGAGCTGCTTAATGACATGACTCCTGAAGCTAGGGCTGTTAATTGTCAGAATCACAATAAAAATCACAAAACATGACAACCTTAAAAATAGATTCACCTTCCCTCCACAAATTTGTATGATTTAGTGGAGATATGAAGGGAAGAAATGAGGTCTCATTTCACTTAAGTAACAGTTTCCCAACTTGTGAAAATCAGCTGAAGATGGTGGAGAATACATGAAATGAACATTTACAGAAAACAAAAGGTAGAGAGGATTTTTGTATTACAACAATTGCTGCGTCTCACAGGAAATAAGATATTTTCTCCCAGCAGAGAGCAATCTGATTGTGTAAGGCACTCAAGGTGACAAAAGTGGTAACAAAGCCTCTCAGGGCAAATTAACAACCAGAATAATATATCAGCTCATCTGCAATACTAAGACTGCAGAAAGTAAAGTACAAATACGCATCTGTACATGAGATGTACCATTAGTGTTGCTTTCACTGACCTACCTGTCTGAATCACAGGAGTCCCCCTGACATCTCTGTATTCAACTCAGTTGAACTCAGTTGAATACAGAAGCAGAAAAATAGTCGGTGGAATAGACTCCTGAAATCCCATTTTACTCCTTACTCGCACAAATTCAATGAGAGGAAACTGAGCCAGGATTTCTGGAACGAACAGAATGAGCTCCTTCAAGTCAATAAAGAGTGAAGTGTTACATCTGGGTGATGTCTGTAGACCAATGTGAGCTCACTTGTGTTTCATAAAACATAGAATGCAACCATGTAGTGGTTTGGGTCAGAAGGGACCTTCAAAGATCACCTAGTCCAATCCCAGTGCTCTGGGCAGAAACACCTTCCACTAGATGAGTTCACTCAAAGCCTTGTCCAAGTGACATTGAACACTGCCAGACATGCTTCCAGACAGCTTCTCTGGGCAACCTGTGTCAGTGTCCCTGGTGTGCATCAACTGCATCACTGAACTTGGTATCATCTATCATCTGCAAACTGGATGAGGGTGCACTTAATCCTACTGTCTATGGCATTAATAGAGATTTTGAACTATGTTGGTCCTGATAAGGATCCACGAGGGACACCATTTGTTACTGATCTCCTTTTGGACATTGAGCTTTTGGCTGTAATTCTCTGGATGCAGTCACCCCAATAATTCCTTGCGCATCCAACAGCCCATCCATCAAATCCACATCTCTCCAATTTAGAGCAAGAAATTTGTGGAGGACTGTGTCAAAGGGCTTAGCAGTCAAGGTAGGTTTCCTTATCACCAGTGCAATCACTCCATCACAAAAGGCCATCAGGTTAGTCAGACGTGATTTGCCCTTTGTGAAACTATGTTGGTTGCCTCTAATCATCTCCCTGCTTTCCATATGCTTTGATGTATCTTCCAGGAGCATCTGTTCCATGATCTTACCGGGCACAGAGGTGAGGCTGACTGTTGATAGCTCCCAGAGTCCTTCTTTTTACCCCTTTTTAAAATGCGTGAGATATATGGTCAGTCATTGGAACAGGTCGCATAGGAAAGTGGAGGGATCACCACCCCTGGAGGTGTTTAAAAGGCATGTGTATGTGGCATTTGGGAATATAGTTTGGTGGTGAATGTGATGGTGTTGGATTAACAGTTGGAGTTTTTTATCTTAGAGGTCTTTTCAAACCTTAATGAGTCTAGATTCTATGATTTCCCTTTTTGTAATCACTAAGGACTCTGACCAACTGCCATGAGGCAGTGACTACACCAGCCAGTTCCTTCAGAACCCTGGAATTCATCCCATCAGCTTCCATGGAATTATATACCTTCAGGTTCCTCAGATTGACTTGAACCTGATTTTCTCCTGTGATGGGAGGCATTTGCTTCTCTCAGTGTCTGCATTGAGGTTCACAGATTTGAGAGATGTAGGAAGAGGAATTGGCATTGAAAACTGAAGCAAAATAGTTGTTGAATACCTCAGCCTTCTCCTTGTCACCACTCCAGTGTCCACTTTGGGGTGTAGATTCTAAGTGTTGATCCAAATATGTCACTAAACTGAATAAATTTGCTTCCTGTTTTGCTCCCAAATCCTGGTTCCTTGGCCTTTCATTCACTGCATTTTACCTCATCTGGTTTTGAGTAAATCAATTTATTTCCTCTGCTACTAAATATGTGTGCTCTTGATGATAGGTGCAATTGTAAATTCTGAATTACTGTCAGGGACCTCAGGAGGTCATTAATCTGACCTTCTGTCAAGAAGGGCTAACTCCAAGTTGGATTATTTACTCAGGGACTTACCTGGTAGGACTCTAAAAATCAACGTCCTCTCCTGCAAAACTGTTCATAGTTAGTCATTCCCAGCCTGTGAGTCTGCACTGCTTGATGTCAGTCCCAGGATTTTCTCTTTTTTAAATGCACTTCAGGATGTTACTGTCTGTCTATTCCTCAAGCTTAATGATGTTCTTCTGATTGTGTTTTCCTTTGGCTTTCCCTGGACTCCTTGGCACTGTCAGTTTTCACAACAGCTACTTGAAAAAAGAAAGAGGAGGGTATAAATGTTTTCTCTGTTTCCTATCCTGTGAGATATTAAGGAAAATAAAGATTTTGGAAAAAGGAAAGGAAATAATTGTCAGGAGGGCTGGGGGCTCCCTGTGGACAAGACACTGGGGACTTCAGGGGCTCCTTGGTCCATTAGGGTAGCGAGGGTCCATCCCCCTTTCCCAAGGAGAGAGCAGGACATGCAGGGAACAAGAGGATCCATTTCTGTATGAACTCCATGATCTCATAACTGGCAATTTTGCCTAAGAGACAACAGAATCAACCCCTATACTCTCTCTTCATATACATATCATTGTTATTCCAAAGGATAAGGAGCAATTATAATTGCTATTTTGTCACATAAAGCAACCCGCACTAAGTGGTAGGATAGACACAGTAATATAATTTAACATGCAATAGAACATAACACATTCACATCCAGATGGTCACTGATAAAAACAGGGCTTTAAATGCAGCCAGGAAAAGCCCTATCTCACCTGTGTGGTGATGTGAGTTAAGCGGCTGATTTCTGGATGCTTGTGGAGCAATGGAAAGAGGAACAAAGCACTGTGAATATCCTTATCATTTGTCATTAGCAGCAGGAAACCCATAGACAGAACCCTGCCACAGCATTTATCCTACAGTGATTATAATTCTGATGGTGGAACTTATTAACTGCAAAAACCCGAATGTTGCCCTTAGAGACAGCTAATCAAAAATGTACCACCAATGAACATAGTGGTCACAATGATAAATTATGATCAGTTTATGGTTATAACAAACATTGTGCTATTAAATGGATGGCATTAAATGGAAAATTTAGACTCACAGAATAAGTATTACATTTTCAGAAAGCAAATGCCAAAAGTCATGTTCTCTCCTTTCCTGCTGCTCTTAAGCAATAGCAGTGATATTCATTTCTATGAAAGCACAGAGATGATTGGCAGCTATTTAGAAAGCCAATCCAGGAAGCTGCAAGCATGCTTTAATTCCACCTAAATATTATTTCAGTAACTGCCAGTTGTTGAAAATATAAACTAATGTTCTTTTTACTTGTGATCAACTAAAGAAATATCATGATAGATTACACAGGTTATAGGAAAAAGCAGACTTATCCTGGCTCTGTTGTTACAGCAGTTTAAATCGCAAGCTACCATCAGTATTTTTCCTCATGGAGTCTGAAGGCACATAAATATTAAAATGCAATTTGAAATTTCTGGCCAGGTCCCAGAACAGTATTGTTTATGCAGTGTTTGACAGTGCTATTCAAATAAATCAAGTAACAAATGTGTCATGATTACTGTTAAAGTGGAAACTGCAGCACTAACAACTATTAAGATAAATGATACCACGGGTGGAAAATACTTTATGGGTGCTCTGTCTCTGTGCACGGGTGTGCGGGAATGCACAATCAGCTGTCTCCCAGGAAAATTGAAACTGCATTCAGGGATGAATATTGCAAACAACCAGCAACGACAGCATATTCACTTGGCTGTGCACAGGAAAAAGTGGAGTTCTGATTTGATTTTTCACTAAATCTCTGCTGCTTTTGGGAGAGCTTAGGGATTTCGTTATTATTGTTATTATTATTTTTCCTTACAGACAGAAGGATTTTTGGCAGCAATCAGAGAAATACAAGGAGCTACTTGTTTGCCCATAGTCAGCAGTCTGTTTCTTTTTGTAGCAGCATGTTGTTGAGAGATATTAAATTGTAATCAGAAGTAGAGTATAAACTCCAGCAAAAAGGAGGCTGGAATTAGAGGTTTAGGGAGGCACTCATCATGTTTCAGGCCCCTTCTCCACAATGTGAATGTCTACAGCTGAGCTACTCAGTTCTCTGTATTGTCATGTGAGAGTCACAGGTATTTTTAGAGGAGTCATCTGAGCTATTTGAGATGTTTAAATTTAGGCAATGTCACTGTGACACACACTGAGCATCACTGAGTGCCTTTGAGCAATGTTTGCGGTGGTGTCACATATATCTGCACACAAGGTCTGGACCATTTTATGTTGTTCTGTTGTCTGTGTCTATATGAAGCCAAAGGGATGTAGGAACACATCTTAGCTGTTCAGCGAGCTTAGGAATGTCTGGTAAACTGTCCTCACCTCCCGATGTTAGTAGGAGCACATCTGAACCCAGCCAGTGTAAATTAATGCGGATGTCAGCTGGTGAGCATCCCCCAAAATGCAGGAGGAAAGTATGAGATGACTTGTCATATAAGCCTGACATCAATAAAAATAAAAAGCTGATGTGGATCACAGACCAATAAACACTTTACTGTTAGTGTTAAAAGACCCCAAGCTTTGAGGTCTTTAAGCTGACTTAAGACTGCAGGGTCTCAGAACTTGTCTGAGCTCACCTTGGCCTGCTCTGATTTGTGGTGATTTCTCCGTAGTAACAATTATCAAGCCATAAGGTTTTGAATGAGCAACTATATTTTAGGTCAGCTTTAGTTTGTAATGATAACAATTACAAGTAACATCACGAAATTGAGCACAACACCAGAGTAAAGGGGCAGTATAGATCAGAAGGTATTTGTACAACAATTTTGGCTGTATTATTAATTAGCCTTTCCTGTAATTATATATGTAATTACACAATTTGAATTAAATAGGCTGTTAAAACTTCAGCTGTACTGACAATAACTGCATATGTATGGCATGCTCTATTTTGGCCATAACAAGACTTTTAGTATATCAGGGAACTAATGAGCTTGGATAATTAGGTATCAACAGAAGGTTTTAAACCAGCGTAATCACAACTTAGTTTGCTCTGTCTTTACTTTCAGCTTTGTGAATAATAATGAGAATAGCATCCTTATTAGAAAATTGCTTAGATTATACGAAGTCCACTGGCAAAGTCTGTGATTAACACATCAATGATGCAGTACATTGATTAAAGAGTGATCTATGAGCTTTACACTGGTTTATGGTTCAGTAGAGTTACTTTGGCCAAAAAGGTGAGGGTTGTGTTTTAAAACTGATGTTGTAACCTAAGAGATCAAGGTCCTGGTTGGTAGGAAGAGGACATTGCCATCAGTGCCAACAGAAGACCTCAGGTTGCAGTCTGGATATGCTGTGGGAATAACATAACTTCTGCACCTCTAGGAGAAATTTCAGTTAAAGGCTTTTTTTACCAAAAGAAGGCAAAACAAATGAGTGCAGAGCTCATCCTCAGTGGCTTTACCAGTAACTATCAATCTACCCACACAGCAAAAAAAATCAGAATTAGTTGCAGTGAAATTGCCACACACTTCATGAGCTGAGCTCAGGCAAACCAGAGACAAACCAGTGGAAAAAAAACAAAGTGTAGGAGGGAGGAAAGACTGATTTAACCTTTCTGAAGAGTTTGAATACTATGCATGTAAATAAAACTGTTGTACCACTTTCCAGCTAAATGCACCTATTAAGATTTTAATTAAAGTTGATGGAGCATGTACAGAAAAAGTGAAAGAAAATTACAAATGCAAGAAACATTCAAAAATTTAAGTAGGCATTTGAGACCAGCTGGAAGACTGGGGAAGGCCAGTGCCAACAGTCCCGACAGTCCAGCAGAAATAGGTGAAAGCTGATGTTTGTCCTGCTTAGAAAACTCATTTGCTGCAGTAGGACTTCTGAAAGGGTGGGAAATCAAATCCAGCTGTACTGTGAGATGCCACAGGTCTGAGCATGAATTTTCTCTGCACTGTGCACTAAGTCTGGAAATGCTGTTTGTGATCTTCGTGTGCTTTAACTAGTGAGATGCTATATCCTGTTTTAGACAGATAACTCACTTTATCTTGAAATGCTTTCAAGATTTTGTCCATCATAGAAAAGATGTAATCTGAAATTTTCTTTCTACTAATAATTATTGTTTCAATTATTTTCTTTCTTTTCTGTAGGCATGCCTCAGGAGGCAGGACTTGATACACTTGGACTTTACGTAAAAATATACACACATGTATATGAGCATATTTATTTCCTGGCAATTCCTTATGTTAAAAAAGCCAAAGATTTATTAGGTAAATTGAAATAATTGGCTCCTTGGTGGAATTTGAGTGGAAAACTGTGAGTTTTATGTAAAAATTCCCCTTTTAATATAACTTAAACTAATCTTAAAGGTAAGCACACATTTCACTGGGCTGATGGAAGTAAATGTGTAATAGATCAAATAAACACCTTCTACAATTAATGTAATTGGTTTGATATTCACACTTTATTCCTGAGTCACCAGTAAGGCCAAAGAAGAAGAAAAGGCTGATTTTAAACATGATCGTGTCAATTTTGATCCCTGGAATCCATTTCTCAGGCCACTTTAAAACAGTTGCTTATGTTTTAGTGTAATGATTAGTCAGAACACATTAAAGGCTGATGGATAATTCAGTATTTATAGGCAGCTTAGTTCTTGGCCTCTGTTTTACAGCTCCCTGTCACAGGTTTTATTATTGTTCACTGTAGCTGCCCAGTGGAAATTAGTAATGCTATAAACTTTCAACTAGCAATCAGCAAAAATATCTGGGAAGAAAGTAAATTCATACACTGCCTATGCTTCATTATGAAATGAAAAATAAATATTTTTGTCTTGGCTGATTGCTTATTTTATATGGATGCATATGCAAAACAGAGAATCAGACCTAAGATTGTGTCGTCTCTGCTCCAAAACTTATTGTGAACTGTATCAGGATTTTTTTATACTACAGCATAATTAAAATCAGTATAATGTTTTCCTTTATGTCTATTAAGCTACAATTTTCTGCTCTTTTAAATAGCTTTTTCTTCTTCAGACTTACAAAAGAACATTGGAGAATCATTTGTAATTCTTACCCAACTGTCTTTTCCTACCCTACCACTGCAAAGGTTCATATTGGAATTTTATGTGGAACACTCTCCAGTTCAACTTCACATGCACTGGGAGTTGCCTCTTTGTCTCAGAAACACAGGTGGAGAAGACGCTTCTCTTTCTAGTGGGCATCTGCAATTCCCTTTTGCCAGACAGAAAACTTTATTTTCAACCCCACCTCTACCCAAACTGCGTGACTAATGCCAACTTCTTTATTTTAACAAGTATGACAAAACTGAGCTGTTGGTTTTTCTGAGGTAGAGAAGACTTCTTACATCTTGATATTTAGGAGGAACCTTAGAACCACAGGATCCCAGAAAAGCTTGGATTGGAAGAGACCTTAAAGATCATCCAGTTCCAACAGCCTGCCATGGGCAGGGACACCACTAGACCAGGTTGCTCGGGGAAAGGATCATAAAGAAGCAAGACATTCCTTTTGGAAGCAGTTTGCTCTTAAATCACAACTATAGTGAGAGTCAAATAAAGTCCAGCACAGTCCTGCATGTCCTGGTCTATCAGTCAGCTGGATAAAGGAACAAACTGAAACATACAGCACTTTTCTTCTGCATGAAGCCATATTTTTTATGCAAGGACCATGTAAGGGTTTAACCCTTCATTTCCAGTGTTTTGAAGCATTGCTAGTGCTTTGGATTTACACAGATGTGGCTGTGAGATAGGCAATTGGATGTGCCCAACTATTTAGGTAGGAAAGGTCATGATCATTTGCAATTTCTATACATATACAACTCAACTGGGATTCAAGAGAGACACTTTCTGTAATCCAGGATGAATTTGTCTTTCTTTGGCTTCTCAGTTTGACCAATAACTGGTGATGGCCACTGCAAGAAAGACAAATCCTCAGCTGAAACAAGATTTTGCATCATGGGACAAGGAATTATGACATAAATATCACGTCTACACAAAGTCTTTGCCTGTTTTGATAACTCACAGTATAACTGGAAAAAAATTGCTATAATCTATAAATTCTTTGATTTGGTGGCAAAAAAATTATTTCTGCATCAAATAAACAAACCGACAACCAAAACGCAAAATGCAAACAAAACCCTACTTTTTTTTTCTTTTTTTTTTTTTTTTCCAAAATAAGTAATTTGGGAATATATGCCTTGTAGCAGAGCCTGGGCTTGTACTAGCCACATATGTTTCCCTTATTTTATAGCTTTATTCAATTCATGCAAAAAAGATCTAGTTGATCTATTGCAGGTGGCAAACAGTCATTACCTGAAATGTTGATGACAAGGAAAAGCTAAAGATAATAATGCAGCTTGCCAATATTGCAAAGTTACAAGGCTAGAATGTGAAAAGTCTTGTTCTAAAAGTTAATGTCATACCTTACTGAATTTTTTTTGAAGTTTATGACTAAAAAGTCCAGATGGTAAACCGACAGCTCAGGTGAAAGGATGAACCCACCTCATATCTCATAATAAGCCCAATGTATGATTTAAAATGGCACCCAAATGACTTTTCATTTCCAGCTGCCCCGTAATTCTGACTGATTTAAGGTTTGATAATGTATAAAAGCAATTAAATGCAATGTTGAAATCCTCAGAGTCATCTTTTTTCTATGATATTTGAAAATATCTGTGGTATATTATGTGTGGGTTTGTAAATGATATAGATTTTTCATAGCTGTATTCATTAGCAATTTTCTTCTTCTAATGGCTGTATAATTAAGCCATAATGGGATATTTAGGCTTATGTATATTCATGGAAAAGTAGTTGTAACAAAACAAACTATAATTAACTATGACCCCCCGAAACACATTTTTGTTTATACACTAATTTTTGTTTTCCACAGACCATATTTTTCCCTGCAGATAATGTTATTGACAAACAATGTAGAATAGGAACTTTCAAATCCACACAAGATCTTTGTTACTGCAGGTTTGTTTTCAGCCCAGTTTGTACTAACTCTGGGTAGAGTAATATCCAGGACTTGGACTTGCGTATTATTTTAGAGTTCTTATTTAAGGGGGCACATTATTGTCTAGTCCAAGTATACAGAGTGGAAAAACTCTGTGTGATTTGCATGATACTTTCTTTACTGAGCCTATGGTGGAAAATTATCTTCTTCAGTATTTTTCCAACATACAGAATTTAAGGTGGTATCCACTAACAGTCCACACCATTCTCTAATGATGGTATTTTGTGCTCTACCAGCTCTTGAAATGTCCAGATCACTAGAAAATGGGACCCTTCATGTTTCCACTCCTTCCCAATACTCTGAAGAGAGGCGTGAACTCCAGAAGTGAATTCCTGGCCTCTTGGATTTTCTGAATTTGAAATATTAAGTTCATTTAATTCAGGAGAATTTTGTCATTGACTTCAGAACATCCATTGATTTCTGTGGTGCCAGGATTTAAACCTCTCTCATTTTTGAATACTGAGTCAGAGTTTGTAGATGTAACTTTGAATTTCAAATGAATTTTCCTATCAAATCATCAGTTATGGATTTTCAACATTAGAAGGGGCAATCTAAAAATCTGAGCAATTAATTTGTTTTATTCTCTGACATTTGTCTTGTGGTGGTGGTGGGCTTTTCAATTTTTATTTTTTTTTTATAGCACTTGTTTTTATGGATTTTTCCTAGTACCCAGTGTGGCAAAAATAGTAACACTTATCAGATTAATAACTAGTAATAATAATTATTTATGTCTGTTAGATTGTACATAGAATGCATGGATTTCCTAGCTGTGGTGTGCAGCCAGACATGGAAGTGATATAAAAACACTTCTTACTCCCTGAAGAGGCACACACCCACCCAGCAAAGCATTTGCATGGGAATGGCTGAAGGATGTGAGCAGCCCTGTCTGAGGAGAAAATGAGTAAACAAAATCTATGAACCTGACAGGAGTCGCATTTCAGTGTTGAATTCATAAACAGATTTGCAGATAATTCTTCAAATTATGTCCCCTGGTTTGTGCGACAGAGACACCTTCTCCAATCAGTGCAAGACTCCTGGTTAGAATTAACTTTTATCAGGGAAAAAGAAGGTGTTCATTTTGACCTAGGTGAGATTTTTTTGGAAACTAAGAATGTTTTTTCATAGATGTTGTTGGCTCATTCTGCCTTAACGTGAATGTGGAACTTCAGCACTGGTCTCTATGGCCACACATCTTGTTGCTTATTCCAACTTAACTCCCACACAGAAAAAATATCCCCAGCCAGCACAAGCAGGGATAGACCAAAGTTTTCCACACCTTAGTATGAGTTGAAACTTCGTATGAGGAGCCTTACGCTCTGCATCAAAGAGCAGCTCTTTGATAAGAAATTTGTAAGCACAACAGAGACTACGGTCATCAAAGATTAACTTAAGGCTGTAAACATGAGAGGTTGCAAACATTTAGGTTCTGTAAATGTATCTGTATTGAGATTAAGAGAATGTTATTTCTGGAGTATATTTTCTAGAAATAAAGGTTTGTAATACGTGAAAGATGCAGTTCTGTGGTACTTCTTTAAGACCTGTTTGACACGTAGCTCACCTGAACAGACTGGGACTTTTCAGCTGAGGAAAAGACATGAGATTTGGTAAAGATATGATATATGGGTGATGGAGCCAAATGGGATGACATGACATACAACAGAGGTATCATGGCAGTCTTGGACAAAGGGAATAAATAACAATTATTAATTAACTTTTCTGGAACAACATCAAGGGCATCAAACAAAACGTGGAAGTGGGAAGTTTATTTGTGAGAAGTTATTTATCTTCATCTTACTTGCACCTTAAACTGTGGAACTTGTTCCTTCTATTTCTTATGGTTGTTTACAGGGGAGCAAAAATGCACTGTCTTTTTAAAGAGAAATTACATTTTGCTTCAGCACTGAATACCTGGGTAGGATTATGGCTGTTTTTCTATTCCCATGTTTTCAGATGGCTGTAAAATCCACACAAATGCTGAGAAAGGTGACTGAGGATACATGGGTTTGTTTTGGCTTGTTGCTATTCTCTGACATATTTCTAGATTTTGATTTTCAGAAATAATGGATGAATGAAACTCCTGCTGACTTTTAGGAGTCTTACATATATTCTTCTTGAATAAAAATTATGATCCACACCACATAATAACATATTGAGGTTGAATTTTTCTTTGTTTGTGAGTTATGTTGCATTTTTTTCTTAATTCTAGGCAGGGTAGTTAAGAATTTCTAGCGAAAAAAATTTTGGACTTTTGGTGGAAAAAATATTTTCGGGGGTATTTGTGCATCTAGTATCTTTAAAATGTGGGACTGGAAATTTATTGCCTTAATCACAGTGAAAACTAGAATATTCTGGTCCTCAGATTTCTCTCTGGCCTCCAGCAAGACTTGTACTCAGGCTGAGGTGTGAACTTTTGCTTCTCTAGCCAAAGGCCTTCAGGCTGACTTCTGTTATCATGGATTACAGACATCTGGCTGCCACGATAAATCATTTCCACGAACTTAGAGGTGAGACTGGGGTGAACTGTGGGATGGATGGTTCACTGAGAGCCTTGTTTAGAAGAGCTACTTTACGAAGTAACTACATTGCAACTCCTTCTGCTCAGCTTGGTGGCTTTTAAACTGAAATAGCTGGAAAGAAGATGAGATTTGTCCAAAGATTTATATCTCCTGCAGATGTTTTTAATTTTAAAGTTGGAAAAAGGAAAGACAGTTCCAGGAAGGGGAAGGTAATCATTAGATCACAGATAGTCATAGAATCATAGAATCAGCTGGGTCAGAAAGGACCTCCGAGATCATCAAGTCCGACCCTTGATCCACCAGCACCACAGTTACTAGACCATAGCACTAACTGCCACATCCAGTCTCATCTTAAAAACCTCCAGGGACAGAGAATCCACCACTTCCTGCTTCTGATTTTATAAAACTGTCCTTTAAAACGTAAAGGTTTCTTGCACTCACCATTATTTACTGAAACACTAGGGATAGTCACAATAATACAATGTTCTACTGCATTTAATACAGTAGGCAGAGTAGAGTTGATGGACAGAAATTTTTACTGGCTCCTTTAGCCAATTTTCTGCTATTGTGAAATGTTTCTTTTTTTCCTATCTCTCATTCCCAATATCAGTACCTTAAGAACAAGAGGTTTATTTGAGGTGAAAGCAACATCAGGACCCCAGAAAACCAAAACAATATGTGAAATCCAATGTGATAAAATGCAGTGAAAAGGCTGTGTTAGTAGCCTCTAACTCAGGAAAATTGAATTCTCAGAAAAGACAATGCAAATTAAGTTTTGCCTATTGTACAGACCTGAAAAACTAAAAGAAAGGCTCACAGCTGAAAAATGTATGTTTACAAAACAGTGCAGAGGAGTTAATTTGGAATTAACAGTAAAATGGCCCCTGAAAAGTGTACTATGACACATACATAAGTAATCAAATTAAATATGGATTTATGTATGTGTGCATTTTTTGTATATAATTATCTCTTTCAGATTGGAAGTGTAGTTTAGAGCAAAAATTTTCGGTAGTATTTTTTAATTAAGCCCTGAATTACCCTCTCCATCTAATGCTGGTTATCTTTTCCTTTGAAATAATCCTTCATAGCAGATCTTCTTTTAAGCAAATGTTTATTTAGTCAAATGGTAATAACTTATAGGAATGCTAGTCAATCAGTAGTAAATAAGGCACCAATTTTCACAGAGACAATATTCACAATTTTTTTCTCTAGCTATAACTTAAACTGACTGCTCTCTGTGGATGAAATGACATGCTTATTTATAGAGAAATTACTCTTGACCTTAGCAACATGGTGCTAAAAATTATATTATAAATCTGTGGAGCATTTTCATGGAACTTTTTTATTAAAGGGGTGATGATATAACAACTTATATCTTGTAATTTAGGAATGTATGAACCCATTAGCAAGAATTAGAATATTTTTTGCTTTAGGAAAATAATCATGTAACAAAGTCAATTTTATTACTTCTATAGAGTATTTCAATAAATTTTAGCCAACTGGAAGTTCACAACTTTCCAGAAACATCAGATGATCCATAGATATCAACAGTTTTTAGTACAATAAACCAGGTTTCCTCTACCAATTTGCAGATGGAGCAGCATGAGAGTTTTATCCCCAAATATCACCAAACTAACGCAAGTCACTTTTAAGGATGCACCTGGGGTTTGGAGTCATGTTTTAGTCTTTCCAGCACTGGATTGAGTGCAGTAGAGGGCCACTAAAATATTTAGAGAACTCAAACACATGACATAAAAGGAGAAACAAAGTATACTGGTTTTTTTCTCAGCTTGGAGAAGAGAAGGCTAAGGAAAGGTTCTGACTGCAATCATCCTTTACAGTGAGTTTGAGAGAACTGGGAACCAGACTCATCCCAGGGGTGCACTGCAGAAAGCTGCTCTAAGGGAGATCGTGATCAGGTATAAAGGAATAAAAGTTCTGAAGAAAGTTGTTACAGCTGGGGCCATCTTACCTGGAAAAGTGGTCAAATCATCATCTGTAAAAGTTTTCAGATTTTGATGGGTAAGTGACCTTATCTAATTCTGAATTTAGAGTCTGAGCAGAGATTAAACTCTCTTATATCCAGAGGTCCCTTCCAACCTACATTAGATTATGATTCTGAGCAGTGTAACATGCATCTACCAAATTTTAGTTCAAATGTTCAGCCAAATAGTTCATATTTCCCTTCAGTAACATGTATCTATTACTGGACATGAGAAAAAAAGTCTTTCCAAGCATGTTTTGGGTTTGCATTTCATTACAAACGTCACTGTATTTTAGTACCCAGGAACATCTTCCTGAAGAGATCTCAAAAGCCTTTTCTGAAAGATGACAATGGGGGCTGTAAAGATTGGTGCAGGAATAAAGTTTTCCAGGCAGAAAGATCAGGCAACTAAACACTTAATCTGGGCTGGTCTACACTTGTTTTGAACTTTGGAAACAAATGTCTCCTTTGAAGACATTGGGAATTACATTTCCTAAAGCATAGAGTCATAGAATATCCTGAAGTCAGAAAGGACCCACGAGGATCATCAAAGTGCAACTCCTGACTCCACACGGGGCAACCTAAATTTAAACTATACATCTAACAGCCTTGTCCAAAAGTTTCTTGAACACTAACAGGCTTGAGGCCATGAGCACTTCCTTGGGAAGCTTGTTCCAGTTCTTCACTACACTCTCAGCGAAGGACTTTGTCCTAATATCCAATCTGATGATAATTATCCAATTAATTTAATTTATTGTCCTACCCTGGTCAGGCCTTTGAGAATACTTACCTCTCAAAATGTGCTCAAAAGATTTACAGATGTGGGGAAATGGTGCATCTTAATGAATAATGATTTGCTGATTCTTCATTTTGTTCTGCTGGAAGATTAAAGTGTGACTATTTGGGATTTCTTTTTTCTGAGTGTTGAGTGACTGAGGTCTACTGTAACAGAGGCTAGAAAAGGAAGAGGAAGTAAGAGGTACTGATTTTTTTTTAAATTAAGAATGGTGGTATGAACAGGACTTTGGAGGCAACTCAGAGCTGCTACAGGAGCTAACAGCCATGATTGTTGTCACATCTAAAACCTTGCTTTGGGGGAAGTGATGAATATCTAAGGGAAGGAAGAAAGTTTTTGTTTTGAGTTAGGGGGTCTCAGATTACTCAGATAACATTATAAATCTAAACACATTCATTTTTTTCTTAGTACTGAATAAGTAGCCACCATAGCCAAAAGCAGTCCTGTTCTTTGGAACAACTGCTCTCATCATAGATAAGTTCCATCTCTTCCTCAAACTAAATCTGGACACTCCTGTTGTGAAACATGATAACAGTTCCAAATCAAAATTCATCCAAGCCAGAAGCTACCATCAAACGGAGAGTAAAAACTACTTTAAGAATGTTAGAGGAATTTTGATAACTATCTGACCAGTTTCACTTCTGGTTGGGCAGGTAATATTGCACAGTCATATTTGTTTTATCTCTAAAGGTCGATCAAGTATTTTTTCAACGTACCAAAGCTGCTTTTATCCCAATATTAAAAACAAGCAAAGAACCCTGGGAGAAAAATGTTTTCACAGACTTTACAATCAGAATAGCAATATGTACAGATGTTTCCCTATCAAAATAATTTGCAGTTTGAGAGCTATTGAAGATGTCTGATATTGATATAAATTGCAAGTGGAATATATCAAAAATCAAAATCGCTATTATAAGAAGCCAGAAACAGAAATTATTGCAGTCCAGATAAAGACACAAAATTGGTGTTCTGAAGAAAAACATTTCATCCTTAAAAGAATAAAGTATGTAGCGTCACTAGTTTTGTTCTCTCAGCTTTGCTGCAAACTTCTGTGTGCATGTGGAGCTGTGCAAAGCTGCACACATGTACAATTGAGAATACAAATAAATAGGTCTTCACATTCGTGTGCATTTAACACCAACACATGCATATTGTGTGTTCATTTTGTACTCCCTTCTATAATAGTCCTCATTTTTTCACTTTTCCTACGTTTATTTCTTGACAGGCACTGTATTTTTTTCTCATGCGATATATTCCAATTATAAACGCAGATTTTTTTCTGAAAATTCTCTGTGGAAAAATCAAAAGCAATCATAAACCCTACACTCTGCAAGATAATCAAGTTTGGACAGTGCCTGAGATCAATGTTGAAGACAAATTGAGTGCTGTGTGCAATTGGTGAAAATAGATGGACCAAATAATTCTAGGCTCAAACAAAAATGCTTTTTTGTTATCTTCTTTGTGTCAGCCCCATTCCCAACTCTCCACACTGGATCATGAAAGGTCAATAACTTACAAGGTATTGTGTATAGTCATGAGAAATATGAGTTTGGTTACAAGGAACACGACAAGGGTGGTTATGGTTGTTATTTTAGCTTTTTCCTTTTTTTTTTTTTAATTTTTTAGTATGATTCTGAAGATTCATCATAATTCATGGTTTTATTTCAAAATTTACGAAATCTTTGGAGAGCCAGCGTAACCTTTAACACAGAAGTGCTAGGGGAGAACACAACTCACATAGTGGCATTATGACACAAGCTTAGAAATCAGATTATTTTAAGAAGGACATGAGGTTCACAGAGTGGTAAGGCTCAGCTCTAACCCATGATGAATTTTTCAGTGAACTAGTGAAAACATAGATCAACTGTTCAGCCCCACTTTCATGTCGTGGAGATACACACCAAATCGTGCATGGAGCTGTAAAGCCAGAGTATACATCAAATGCTAGTTACCAGTGTCATGTAGATAAGAGCATCATAAATCTCAGCCTGAAAGGTAGCGGAATGCCATGAGTGATATATCACTTCAACTATTCCAGCACAGTTAAGGAACACGGGAAAATGCCTGGTGGGAGAACTGAAGGTTGGATAATGCACTCAAATGAACAACCAGAGTTGCAGTGAAGTGTCACAGCGGCGAAGAAGGTTTGTTCTGAAGAAAACCGAGTCACTGGCACTAGGTGAGATCTTAGGAGATTCCCTGCTCTGCTCTCAGCTCAGACACTGCTCTGGGCGGGACTGGGGACAAGTCACTTCTCCAGTGTCATCTCTTTATCCATAACATGGAGCAGTGGATGGCTTTCCTTTTAAAACTGCCTTCACAAATGTCAGCAGAACCCTAATACAGTGAAATCAAAGCAAATCAGAAATTGTTGAATTTTCCAAAAATTATTTGAGGAAAAGAAAGGAAGGGCGCTCTGAGAAAGTGGAAAAACCTGACCATGTCTATACATGCTGGGTTTTTTTACATATCGATCAAATGTTTGGATTTGGGTTTTTTTTAAGCATGTGAAACAATTTTTAATGTTGTAAGTGGTGTCAGTCTGTTTGGTCTGTGATTATGGTCTTCTGTTTTTAGCTTTAGAATGAGGACAAAAAACAAACAGGCCTTCACACCACCATGGCTACTCTCACATTATTATCATTAAAGATTTATTTACTTGGAAACTTTATCCACCACCAACGAGAGGTGTTTTTTCAGAGGTCTTTTTTTTATTATTATTTTTATTTATTTATTCCTTTTTCTAACTTTTTAATTCGTTCTTCATTCAAATTATGACCTTAACTCTATAGTTCTTATGACATTTTAATTGTCTGTGCTGTACATGCAGGCCTTCAACTCGCTGATACCTGGAGCATAAGCTATGATGGAAAAATGCACTTTTAGGATTGATAGACATTTCTACCTACATTATCTTTCATAAATGATAATTTCATCAGCAGACATGGAAAAAAATTGTTCTTCTGGAGATAATTTCAGAGAGTATTTTCTGTATAGATAAGATGAACCAAGAAATAGATAAAACAGGAAATTCAGAGTTAAGGCTAAAGATAATGAAATATCTAAAGAAGTAATTTTTAGCCTAACATCTAATCACATTTAAAAATTAGTGGATTACTCTGAAGGGCTCTGCAAGAAACAGGTAACAAGAACAAGTCTAATGTGTGACACCTCAAATCTGGTACATGACGAATCACAACTTAAAAAAAATTAAGGAAACTCAAATTGGAAAAGGTTTAACATCTATGATTCAAAGGAAAAAAATAGTAATAAAGCTTTAAAACAATCTTAAGTCTGTCCCACAGTGACAGAAGAATCCAGATGTACGTGTATTACTATGAATTTATGGAATGCCAATTATGCTGACAACATGAATAAATAAATATTTCTTTTCAGAATTAGCTCTCATGGTGCTGCATGGTGACTCTGCACTTTTTATTTTCTTCCAAGAGCAGTGGGACTCTAAGATGGGTTCATCATTTTATGTGCCCGCTTTTATTTAAAAAAAAAAAAATCTGTATTTAAAGGTGTGTTTTTCGTTTGTTTTTTTTTTTTTTAATTTATATGAAATTATTAAGTATGCAGTACCTAACGATAGAACTGTAGGACTGTTTGTAAGGAACTAGGACAAATACAATATGGGCCACAGATCAGAACTGATTCCTGGAGGGTTAATAGCCTGGAAGAGTTGTGTGGTATCACAGTTATTTTAGAATTATCAAGGTCCTGCTTTAATTTCTTACTGATATTTATAGAGTGTTTCAAGTCAGAAATAAACAAACCTTAGCACTGCTGGAAATAGTTCTGATTGTCATGAAAATTCATTGAGAGCATTCAGAATTATATATCATTTTGTTGATCCTGACAATACTTTGTTATGTCTAGATTACAGAGAAATTCTAGAGAAAAAGCAAGAACAAAGCAACTTTTAGAACCTACTCAAAGACAAACCTTTTAAAATGTCACATTATGGTGTTTTCTGTCCTGGTTTCGGGGTTACAGCTCCCATTGACATCAGTGAATGCTGCAGATGGGCTCAGAGAGAACACAGCTGTCTATCCAGCCAAAAACTCTGGAGGTATGTTAGAACCAAGACACGCTTAAGGGAAAGCTGCGCTAGGAGCTTCACAGTCAATTAATTAATCATGAACCAAAACAAAGTCAAATATCTGGAGACTTGAAGATAAATGGGGTCTAAAACTCAAGAGATTTCCATCTAATCTCCTGCAAGTCCAGCCCTGAGTGCTCACGGTGCAAAGATACACATCATCTTCGAACGCCTCAGATGTGAAATGTTTTGTTTGAGCAAGAGAAAGACTTTCAATGTAAAATAATGAAAATTAAGACCTCCTAAATAACACTAGACTATTTTCCTGCTCTTCTAAGCTTGCCCCTTGCACTCTAAATTCTTTATACTTATCCTTTCATTAAAGATGAGAGGATTGTTTTTTCAGTCAGACCATTTGAGAATTTAAGCTAATCCATGTTAAATTGCCATGAAAATTTCAAGTAACCATTAAATAAGCCAAGGTGGCACCCCATGATCTTTTTAGACCTTCGAGCTCTCCCTCATTTTCCACTCCTGCATTCTGACTTATATGGGTCAGAATAGCTCTCGTGTTAACAGCTCAGTTTCCCTGTCCAAAATATACATATTCTTTACAAGCCTAATGTCTCCAGAAAGATGGGTCTCTCCAGTGGGTTTCCAAATTAATTGGGTTTCCAAACTGACTGCTTTGGGTTCTGGAGTTTTCCCTCTTTTACTATTGACTGTAGATAAGATTTAATCTTTGACCTTAAATTAGGAGCTTTGTTTAAGAAATCTGAAGTTTGGTGACGTGATCAACTATTTTAACTGATAAGGTGTATAATATACATATATATATATATATATGCAGAGAAAGAGAGAGAGAGAGATGAAGAGAGAGAGAAATAGATAGAGAGATAGATATATAATTTCTATGTTCTCAGTGTGGTAATTGTGGTCCTAATTTTGTAAATAAGTACAAAGTTTGTAAGAAGTCCTGAGGAATTAGACAAAAAGTTGTACTTATATCTTCAATCCTGAAGGAGTGAGAGGTACCTAAACCTTACTTATGATGAATAGCTCAAAGCTTTTGTGGCAGGAGTCATATTGCTTTTCTTTAGAAACCTGCAGTGCAGAGTTCTCTGTATGAGCTCTCTGCCCACACCCCTGCTACGGTCAATACCTCTGACCAAATCCAGTTAGCTAAGATTATGTGAGATGAATCTTGCCCTTAGCCTAGCTAGGTTCAAGTCTTTAATACGCCCTTGGAGTTGTCTTTTCATAAGGAAAATAAGGCAGCTCCTGCTTTGCCCAAGTACTTAGGAAAAGGGCTAAAAGTCTGCCCATGGCCATGTTCCAACCATTCTCCACTGTTCGTGCCCCCAGACCAACAGAAGCCACATCACGGGACCACGGGGTAGTGTCTTTCACCCTTCAAAACTCTTCAGAAAAAAAATACCTAATTTTCTCTTCCAGCATCCTAAGAATTGCTACGCTAAAACTGCTTCCTAATCCAATCTCCTGACAGCACACTGCAGGACAGAGTGGAAACATAAGCAATCAGGACATACAAAGTGACTGATTCAAACTGGCATGCCTTTGCCTTTCTTACAAACAAACAGTTTCACTCTATTTGTTTCAGTTTGGGACAGAAGAGGTTTGAAATCTCAAAAATACCCACAGGACAGAAAGTTCAGTTTGTTTCTGATCTAATCCTGTCCTGAATGCTATTAGAGCCTCCTGAAGAGAATCCCTTTAATTGACTCCTTTTTGACAAGTCATATAGTTTTAAATTGCCATACTGCTCTCATATTGCTCATTAAATGGGAGATATGATGGTAAAGTAGATGCATCTAATTATTAATGAATAAATTATTTATGGCTTCTTAAAAAGATGAGTGACCTGTAAGTTAACATTGTTGGGGAATTATTTTTTAATTGGATGTGATCTTACTGCTCTTTGTATTTCACCTTGAAAGATCTACACAGCCATTTCTTACTTCAAAGACCTGAAAGTTCACCTGTCAGAAGTGGTGGAACAGGGCAAAATAAGGGTGTGCTCCTGTGAACTGTCTGTGCTGTGATCACTGGAACCTGTTAGGGTTCTGCAGTCAATTGTTTGCAGAACGAAATCCTGCAAAAGCATCAAATCAGCAAATAAATTAATTGCATGCTCAGCCTTAAGTCTGGGACACATTTACAAACATAATTAACTGCTGAGGTACTTAAATCTTGCTTTTTCCCAGTAACAACCAAAAAATAGCCATACTGAGACAGGCTTCTGTTTCTTCCTAATCCAATATCCCATTTGACAACAGGATACTTGGATTATAAAAGAAATAGGCATTATGCAGGCAGATTCTTCTCTGGGGGCATTCTCCTTGCAATCTTTATCAGCTTTCTGAATGCCAGTTTATGCATGAGATTGTGTTTAACAGTCAAAAGGATGGAATAATTTTACATGAATTTGCAGAAACCTTTTCTAATCCATTTAAATAATTACAGGAACTTTCTGCTCATTTGCTTCTATATATTTTTTTCTATAATTTGAACTAAAAATCCCCCAAATATTTGTTAAACTATACATACAACTTTCATAAAAAGAAGATGGAGATATACTTTGCTTTCTTATGTAAGGACTAATGATGTCTAAAGACCAATAATGATTTTTATTCCCTGCTGCGGCCTTACAGCATTTTTGTTTGTTCTTCGTTTTCAACAGTTATGTTGAAAATTTATAATGCATTTGTAATAATTTATAATGCATTTGTAATAATTTATAACGCATTCTACCTAATTTTTAACAAATTTATACTGTATCAGAAACAATACTAAATATTTACGACATCCACTTGAATATCTTCTAACATAAAGTCACAGAGTGTTGGGGAAGGGACCTTAAAGATCACCTCATTCAAACCCCCTGCCATGGGCAGGGACACCTTCCACTAGGCCAGGTTGCTCAAAGCTTGGCCTTGAACACTTCCAGGAATGGTACCTCCCTGGAATAAACACATATTTTTAAATACACACATGTATATATATTGTATATATTGGTATGAGTGCTTTTTACCAAGCTCTATAGTTTTATTCCTTCTCTACCTGGTTACTCTGGCAAGTTTATGAATTAACACCAAATACAAAGAGATCAGTTTCACTCAGGTATACTTGGGCTTTCACAATCGTTCGTACTTTCAGTATCATGTGATAACATTGTTATTATTTTTAACATAGTTTAAAATCGTTATATAGAATTCTGTATAGCAAATATAATCTGAGGATCACGTTTTTCTCAATAACTGCAATGTCTCAAATCAATTCAGAATCACAAAAAAGATCATACTGTAAATATATTTATTTTTCATTTGAATTAATTTCCTGTCATTATCAATATTTTAGACACGGCATAAATATTTTAGGAAGTAAGTTTTCTTTATGTTTATAGACTCTGCAGCTGATGCATACATAATTCAAGGAGAAAAAAATATAAATAAAAAGGTGTTTATTAGAACCACATAATCAGAAAAAAGTCCATGTGCATTTTCTATGATGATTACTCTATATGAAGTTTATCTTTTCTTGTTTATTAGTTTACCTTACTTCATCTAATAATTAAAGTTGACGTGAAAAATCTTTTGCAAATCTGAGCTTTTAAATGTTTATTTAAGGTGAAACAAAACATCACAGGAGGTAAATAATTTAGAGAGATAAGCCTACTCACTGGAGTCACATTTGCACACTTTCTGAAAAAGGGAATCTTTCCTCCTTAAATACATCGTCTTTTCACTAGAACCTGTTCCTTTTCTTGTGGAATCTCTCATACATTACACTTTTTTACTTCTTCTTACCACAATAAAATTGCAATGGATCCATGGATAATCATAGCGAGAACTTCTGCTTGTTTCTGAAGCCAAGTCTGCACTTGCTTTCCATGTCATGGCTTTGGCTGCCAGCTGCTCAATGTTTGTTTTTTTTTTACTTCTCCAAAATGCTTCAGAAATTAAAACACTTCCAGATTAATCAATGCCTTAGCCATCATAAAAACAGAAAGTAAAGAGAACCCTACAATTTCAAATTGACTGTTCCATCCAGCCTTGACTTATGACTGTGCGCGCTCTTGCACAACTTCCTTTTGTTGCTCTTGTTTTCTCAATCTAAATAGGATTATTGCCACATCTGGGTCCTGGTACAGCCATGGTCTTTCCAGAAGTGCTGTATACCTTGAGATTAGTTGTTTTCTTAGCCTGATTATGCTACTAAGAGGGATGAAAGGGGACATATCAAGCCAACTCTTCTTCAAATCCTCTTTTTTTCTAGGCCCATCTAAACATTTTTGTCGTAAATATAACCATGGGCTTGAAAAGAGATGTCTCTTTCTGCCTGAAATCCATTTATTAAATGTCACCACTTAAACCATCTTTACCTGTCCCTCCCATCTTTCTCTGCGTTCTTGCTACACACCCACAACAGGGAGAAAAAAATTTTAAGTATTATCACCCAGACCTTGATAATATTGCCTCTGATCTCTTTAAGTGGAAACATCGACATTTTTTTCCCTAGTATCCACATAGGCTTGGTGGGACCTGACTCAGCAATCACCAAAGATTTCTTTCTCATTTAGTGTCTTTTCTACACCAAATGGCGGGTGATTTCCATGTAAAATCTGTAGTTAACTGCACAAATACTGCACCTGGAAATACAGCGGGCTCCAAATGGGTGGTTGAGTTCGTCTCAGTGCCTAAAAAATACTAAGGGGATTTGTCTAATGACATTCTTGTAAGAAAAAGAAACTTTCCAATTTCCATTTTTTTCAACTGGAAAATTGTTGCAGAGTGACCAATCATGGAGGAACACACAAGGAGTGTACCCAGTTATCAGCTTCCAGGAGGATGAACCTTTTGTCATACATTTATTAAAATGCTATATTGCACAGAAACCTCTGTTTCAATTGAGAAATGGACATTTTAGAAAAAATATTTTTGGAATAATGATTTTGGACTTAATGTAGGCAAAGAAGAAAAACTTGGGTAAAAGAAAAAAAAAAAACTCCCAAAACAAACCCACTCATTACTGTAGGAAAGATTACTCAGCCTTGTCCCTACTGTTTCCTTAAAATGACACTATATTTTCTTTGGAAAATAAAATATTACAACTTTATTTTATATTGTTTTGAACCCATATTAAAAAAGTACCATTTTTAACTCACTGGAAACTTTACTCTGAGTCAATTAAGGAGTGTGCCACATTTTCATGTGGTACCAATTTGAAGATGCAGTGAGACATGCTTGTCTTTCTCCAAAGTGCTACAGACTGGACAAACAGACTGTATTTCACACACTGTGCTGCAACTGTCCTCCAAAGGAAATGTGATGCATCACATCTTCAGATCCAATATGTGAAATGCATTTTGATCCGCAAATCTGAGACACAAAAGCACTCAAACCTCAAACCCCATCATATTGCCTTCCCTGTGATACAACATTACTGCACAATGTCAGCCCTCCAGAAATAAATTATTAGTTCAGTCCAACAAGTCAAAAAGTTTCTTTCCTAATGTTTTTTTTCTTTACTGCTTAATAACTAACTTCACTCTATAAACAAGGCCAAACCCCTCCCCTTGGTTCCATTAAAGAGATATTCAGCATTTGTTAATATATTGAAAACTGCCAATTGCCTGTAGACAGAATATTATTCTTTCAACTCACTTCTAAATCCCATTTTTTTCTAAGATGTATGTAAATAGTATACAAGGTAGGCCAAGTACAAGTAAGACAAAAATTAATGACCATGCTGCCTGTACATTAAAAATCGGTGTTTTCCATGGATTTTGGAATGACTTATTCCATGGATTTTAAAATGACTACCTCTGGATATAAATCAGCTCACCCAAGTTACTTTTTGCATTAGATATTTAGAGTGATTTTCTTTCTATATTTCCTTCACACCACACTTATATTTTATCATCATATATATGGCTAAAATATGAGCATAGGATCTCATTACACTCCTTATTTCTCACTGTCTTTTAAAAAAGTGTTCACCTCTGGCCACATAAAGCAAATATAGTAATTTTCTGAACTGATTACTCACTGCCTTTTACCTTCAGGGACATTTATAGGAAAGCAGCATGAGACTAAACTTACTGGAGCTGCAGGGCAGTCTTACATCTTCTTGTGTTTTCTAGCTCACTGCCTGAAACACAGAGTGCTGCAGAAAAAAAAAAGAAAGAAGAATTTTATTCTTTTCCCATCACACATTTTTCTTTCAGTTGCATGCTAACTGCAAATCCTAAAATTGATTATACCATCTTTCTTAATTCCCTGGCAATAGCAAGTTTAATCATCTGCTGGATGAGACATTTGTGCTTCTTGCACATTGTGCTTTTTAACAAAAGCACAAAGTTTTTCTGTTCAAAGTTCTTCTTCTGTGTTTCCAGTAAGGAGCTAAATTCATGTGTATCTTTTTTTGCTTCTATCATTTCCTTTGGACACACACAACAAGAAAAAAACCCTTCAACTTCCTCTGGAAGAGTTATCTTTAGAATTGTAAAATTTAGGATTAGCGTCTGGAAATAGTCTTTTGGAAGAAGGAGAAAGCACTGTCTTTGCTTGGGGAGGTCTGCTGAATTTCCAGTAAGACTTTGAACTGCAGCTCTTCAGGATCTGCCATTCTGTGGACTGTGTTTGTAAAGAAAAGTCTTTGTGAGTAAAAAGGAGCAAACCACACTCCTCAGCCTGACTGATATTTAGACTTGAGGCACGGAGTGCAACCAACCATTGATTGTGTTTTGTCAACTACACACCAAGTGTTCAGTATCATCTGACAGAAGTATCTTTGGAGTACACTACTAGGAGTATCTCAGTGAATTTATCACAAATATCAGTCGCTACAAAAGGGGACAAAAATATTATAGAGAAAACGCAGCACACAACTTCGTAAGCTTTGACACATCCAGAGCATGTCCCTAAACAGAAAGTTCTGGGATTTCCATTTGTGAGGACCTTTTAAATTGAAACAACATTTGAATATATCCTGATAGGAGGGAAATTGCATTGTAACTACAGCTGGCAAAACAAAACTACATCCAGATGCAACTTTAAGGGCTTTTTTCACTTCAGACTCAAAGTAAAATCTCATGAGATACGGGAATTACTGCTCTAAGTCACCACAGTTGATGATCATCAACAAGGGTAAAACCTGGGATTTTTGAGGATTAAAAGCAGATGAAAAATGTTCTCTACATGACAAAAGCTGAAATGCACTGCATTTACTTGGAAAGCTAATTGGAAAAAAAGCAGCAGTTGGTGCTGCCTCATGAAACTTCTCTACAAGTTAAACATGATCCGAATGCATCCCTCGATCCAAAGTTTTTTCAAAGGTAAGTTCTTTTTACAAGTACATTTTAAATAAGTTTTATTATTTAGGATTTTCATTCTGATTTTTTTAGCTCATAGGAGATTCACAGATGGAAACACACACAGCGAAACAAGCACTTATCAAGGCTTAATCTTGCGTACATTTGATTACGCTTAAATCATTCAGATTTCCTTCTTCACCAAAGAATTTCCAGTGGCCAAAGCAGTGTGCAGGTATTTGAAAAATTATGTATTGAGGAGGCATCATTGTCATTGTCCAGTGGTTTTTACATCATACACTTTCAGGAAGAACCTTAGCTTTGAGATTCACACCTCGGGGATAAATACATGGCATATGCACATACTGGACTCTATTTCTCTCAATGCCATGGATAGAAAACAGGTAACTCTTTGGTCCCATAAGAGCCATGCTAGTATTTTAATTTCTCTATATATCATCTACTCAAAAAACTTTATGGAGAAGAGCCATCACACTGAAATCTCCTAAAGATATTGACAATTAAAAATCCCAAACCATCTCAGAATTTCTTTCTGGAAGGGGTAGGGATGGAGCGGCAAAGGAAGGAGTCTTGGGTACATTAACGTGAATACAGGAGATAAAATGATAGATGTATTTATGAGAGTAGAACAGAATTAATGAGAAATGCATTAAAATGTCTTACAGGTTTCATAATTTCTGCTCTATGTGCAAATTTTTAGAAAAAGCTGTTATTTTTACGAAGTGACTTTGCATTAAAACCCAGAATTTTTTTACATTCTTATATTTTCAGAAGGAAGTTTTCCTTTTTCCCCTCCCCCCCTTGAAATGATGTAATGACATCTTTATCCTAAAATATAATTTGAACAACTGAGTTTGATGCCAAATGTTTCAAAATCTTTCCAAAACAGTCTAATCAACGGTTTATTTTGAGTTTGAGTTCACATGTGGAGGGCAAGGAGGAAACCAAACCCAAACCTCTGACTTTTGACTGGGGAGAAACATATGCCTGGTTGCAAGACAGAAAATAAATATAATAAATAGATAAAACTATGATCTGGACCCAGATGCTCCAAGGGTTGAGATAAAACCCTTCTGGAACTTCTTGAAACAGGAGGAAGTCTACAGAGTCAAACTGTATTTGTCATACACCGTCTATAAAGTTTGCCAAAGGTGGAGTGGTTATCACAATGTGAGGTCCTGCCTGGCCAGGATGCAACAAACTACACATTTTCAGAAGCCAAAAAGGGAAGTCAAGGAATGTGGTATTTCAGTGTAAGTTAGGAAAACAGTGAATCGGATGCCTCATCAGTGGCTATCCATTTTGCACTGCACTATTGACAGCAGCAGCTTGAGACCAGTGCACAGCAATTACTTCATTGCTGTTGTATCTGGCAACAGTTTTACAGACTACAGACTCTCCATTAGGTTTTATTTTTAAGCTCTCAGGCTAAAATGGAGGGGTTTCTAAAGGTTTCTGATTCTCCTCATGAAGACAAGGAATCTGCCCAGACCAAACCTCATGCAGAATGATGCTAACAAAAACATGTTTGTAACTGCCCTTTGCTCCTCAGACTGGAATCATCCCTTCGGACCTAAAAGCAGCTGAGTCAATACACAAACAGACATCTTTCAATACTACTTGCCACCTATGTTCTACTCCTCTGGACAGAATGAGAAACTGCAGCCACTCTTTGCCTCTTCCTCTTTTGCCTCTCCTGCTCAGTGACTGAGTTCTGTTAGTGATTATACTTAAGTGGAAAATATTTTTTAATGGAATAAATAAGCCATGACTTCAAGATGCTCTTTCAGAACTAAGTGAATGCATCCATACGCTTCTTTCGCCCCCACCCCCTTTTTCCTTTCAGATTTTTTTTGTATTAAAACTCTGCTCAAAGCTCTATTTGTCTGGTACAGTAACCATTTAAAGCACTGCCTGGAGAGCTTGATCTGTCTCTTTGCTTATATCAGATTAACTTTCAGAAGGGTGAGTCAGGAATGTAACAAGGAAGCTGAAATGGGATTTGTTCAGTGATATTTATTTAGCAAAATGGTGAGACACAGTCACACAGACACTCAAGAAGCTGGCCAGCCTTTTCATCCTTCCAGGCATATGGAAATTCAGGGAAGGTCAAACTGAGTTTGCAAGCTTTAGTTTCATTTGTCGTGGATGTTTGTCCTCATCACAAAAACCAAATGGAATTTAATTCAATTGAGTGGAAAGGCAGGAATAACAGACATCACAAGCCTCAGTTAAAATGTGTTGGCAGCAGTATCTGCGAAGCAAATGAGACATCTGCACTGGCCTTTAGCAAGCCTTTACTATCAGACTTTCAGTCTATTTAAACCTAATGCCTCACCAAATCAACAACTGAAATAAGTTTTAAGGCAGGAAAAAGAAAAAAAATACATAATTTACTACAGCAATACTTCCTACACAGCAAAGAAGCACTGGAAGGGGGGAGAAAAGAAACAAAACAAAAAAAGAAAAATCTATTCTTAAAATCATATACTTAGAAGATAAACAGAGGAGAGAAAGAGGAAAGAGCGCTAAAGAAATGCTGAACACACTCTCTCAAGAAAAGTACCCAGACCAGGCTGGCTTGTGGGAATTTTTATTAGTTCTGAAATTAGAAACAGGGCACTGAGGTTGGGGAGAGGGGAGTGTCTCAAGCCAGCTGCAGCTTATTTTAATTAAGGGCTAATTAGTAAGTAAAGCCTGCTGGAAGTGGGAGAAGTCGGTGTCCCTGTATAATACAGGGCAGCTCACTGAAGTTTTTTTATACTAGCAGCAGGGAGAAGAAAAGTCATAAAATTTAGAAGTGCTTGAGTATTTGTGTAGGTATTTTCTTTCAAGAGTCTGTATTTGCTTAGAAACACCTGTTACTTTAGTAGAAGAAGGTTAAAGATGTCAGATATAGAAATTTAACTGCCTAATCTATTATTTGTAAAATTTCATGAGGGGTTTTTTTTTTTCCCTCCTACTCTTATTTCCTTATTTCCTACACTAGTTTTTCAGGAAGTTGCAATCTGTTATGGAATGCCATGGAATTTTTGGGGGGGTTGTGTGTGAGTGTGCAATAACTAAAAATGGTGGCAGTTTTCTCCTAGTGCTGAGGTATTTCTGTGTTGCTTGAATATCTGTGAGCTGCACCTTGCTACAAAATATAAAAAATATCTTCCTTTGTGTAGGCCTCATCTCTTTTACATGTGAGATCTTAATAGGAACCTAAGTGGTATTTCCTGCTGCTCTGAATTCTATTTATGAGAGGTATGAAAAAGGATAAGTAAAGCTAACTAGGAAAAATCTCTCCTGCTTATTTAGCCTTTAGAGTTTCTTCACAGAATAATTAGCTACTTTTCTGAGTGATAACAGAGGAGGTATTCCCTGCCTAGGAATGGCAGTGTGGTACTTGTGCCTTGAGTTCTGCATGTGCATTTAGAACGAACAGACTCACTGAGGTCCAGCTGTTCTTTATTATTCCATAAACTTTGTTTATATCGGATGGTGTATATCAGAAAAGGCTGCATTACTGAGCAGGATAAGGCAGTGAATCCCTGGAAGTGTTTAGGGCCAGGTTGGATGGGGCTTTGAGCAACCTGGTCCAGCGGAAGGTGTCCCTGCCCATGGCAGGGGGTTGGAGCAAGATGATCTTTAAGGTCCTTTACAACCCACACCATTTGTAATTCTATGAATAAGAATTTTTAACAATGTTTTCTGGTCTAGCTGGAGACTAGATGGGTGGAGTGACATCAACTCTGAAGGAAATCTTTTAATGGGAAAGATGCTTCTGTATAAAATTTAAATCTCTCAGGGTTGTGCCGTGAATTTGTTTCCCGGTGTTAGGAACAAACGGAGATGAGCAGGGTTTTAACGACTGAAAAGTGGCAGTTGTTGTGCTTACCTTGTTAGAGGGTGGGGGAAAGAGGGAGGGATGTCAGAAAAGAACGTGAAGGGAAATAAACCTCCTAAACGTCAGTTCCTTGGAAAAGTATATAATAAGTGTTCTTGAAAGCCAAAATTGGGTACATGAGCTAAAGGAAGGTGACTGCCAATGAGAAGTGTGAATTTAAGGGTAAATTGTGACTAAGCTTTTTGGGTTTGTTTTTTGGTGGGGTTTTGGATGTCATTTACCTTGACTTCAGCAAATTTTCAGGATGGTTTTCCATGAGATCCTTTACATCTATAATCTAAAATAACCAACCAAACATAAAGAAAACAAAACATAAAAAACCCAAAACCACAACAACAAAAAAACCCACAAACAAAAAACCCAAACCCCAAGTTATTAGGAGACTTTCATATGCAGTTTGGGTAACATATTGTAGCTAAATGTGGGAATAGTGGAAATATTATGAGAACAAGCATTCATACAAAGCACTATGTTTTATAAATTATACCGTCCAAGAACTAAGTAGAGACTGATGACTGTGGATAAGTAACATATAATAATAGTCCAAAGCATGATATATTTACTCCTAGTTTACAAATGTCTTCAAAGTAATATCCAAATAATAAATAAAACTGCAAAGTGAACTGGCAACTATCATTTCGAATAACAAGATTCTTAATGTGGTGCCTACAAGCGAAATAAATCTGAAATCCTGGTCTCAGAGCTAGAGAAGTGGTCTGGCAGTCGTGTTTGGAAAGCAGAGGAATTCAAATGTAGTAGTTGTGAGTAGGTCCTGGCAGGACCCCAGAACTTAAAAAACTACTTTGTCATTGTTGTTTGTTTGCCTAGAAGGAAAAGGAGTTTTCATTTTCTAAAGCTGTGAAACTGCCTGTTTGAGAAGATGTGCTTTCTCATTAACACAAAATTTCTTCAGTGCTGTAATGAAGGGTTGGCTTCTGGCTATGTTAAACTTAATTATAATTGTTTTTCTTCTAACACCTTTGTATCTCATGATTCTTGTCTTATCAAGTTGACTTGCAGATGCATAATCAAAAGGGAAAAGTGCATCTAATGTTTAATTCATGGTAATTTGTTCAGTTTTTTTATCTGAGTAAAATAACCTGTACAAGATAATGTATTTGATTAATCTTTTTTTTTCCTCATGCTTTAATACCTTTATTAGAAATCATCAAATAGCTACAGAAACCTAATTTAGGTGCAGCTTATTACCATAAATAACTTATTTGAGTTGTTACCTCAGGCTACCCAAATCAAAAATTTAGAATTGCATGTGACATTGTTGAATATGTAGAATGTCCTAATTTTCTCTGTAAAATGATGTTTGGAGATACCTGTCCTGATTTTACTAGGATAAAGTAAAACTTATAATGATGTTATGGGCTACAACCATGTTTGCATGCATTGATATGTTAAATTTAATGTTTAGATAGAGTAATTAATCTTAATTTACTTTTTTTTTTTTTTGGTAGACTAACCCTAAGGCAAGTGTCATTACCTCCTCTAAAGTTTTACTGTACAGTTTACATCATTCTTAGCATTTGCCAAGTGTGAATCACTGGCTGGTGGGCTGCATGGTTAGGATAGAAAAAGCCCAGACCACTTCTAAAATTTGATATGGGCTATTAAAGTGGAGTTCAAACACAATGAAAGGTGATAATAATTCTTCCAGGAAAACAGGATTTTTTTGTTTTTTTCCAATTCATAACAATTATTTTGTTTGGTTTAGCCTGGTTTGGGCATAATCAGAACTATAAAAATGAGAAAACCCAACTCTTCTGCCACTTTGACAATGCTCTGAGTGGAAGTTGGACCTCAAGCTTTGTATCTCCTTGCTTTTCTAGCACATGGCTGCAGCAGGTGGTAGGTAAATTATCTCTGCTTTTTGATTTTATTAAGGAGAAGATAATAGATATTTCACTATTTTCATGATCTCTTTTAAATTTGCAGCAGGTCTGGGCAGCAGTTTTCTTTATGAAGACATTACTTCATGAAGTTTTATGAGGAGTTCATAAACACATGCCACACCTGAGGAAAGTCACTTGGGTAATAGGGATACAACTCATTGCTAGCTATCTTGAGGTCTGTGACAAGCCAAGTTCATGGTCCAAAAGCTGGAAACAGAAGGTATGTAGAGTTTAGCTCTGAGGGTTGATATGAGTTGGACATTGTAGAGCTGCTAGAACTTGAAGTTGTAGCATCACAGTTCTGAAGCCATCAGAGACCAGCAGTGCTGCCCTTCTGCCCTTTGTATCTACAGGAAGAGTTCCCAAAGTATCTTTATTACAGAAGAATTAAATGAACAGCTCATTCTGAAGCTCAAAAAAAAAAGAGACTTCCTAGAGAGATGTAGTGGTAAGTGCAGACTGGCAGCTTAGAGCTACTGCCAGGCACCATTACTGGTTCAGAGGAGAACAACTCCTCGCCCCAACAGATATGAGGGATAGTGCTTCTGAAAAAATGCCTGTTAGGAATAAGCGTGCCTTGCAGCCACTGTGTAGTTGTGCAGCCATCGGGTAGAGAGCCACCTGGGATTTGGGCTTTTGCTTTTTCCCTTGTACATGAAAGGTGTTTCCATGTCTTCGTAACCTGTGGACTGCTTGGATATCCAGACAAAATGTCTCATAACGGGATTTCTTGGATTTCTTAGGCTATATATGCACTAGTAAATGAAATGGGCCCTGGGTTGCTGCCCTGGCCTGTGAGATGCTTGTGCTCAGTTCAAGACCTAATATGTGGAACGTGCTGTTTTCACAGACAATTGGGATATATTCTGACAGCTCTGAGGAAAAAGGAGTTTGGGCATGTGGACGGAAGCTCTGCTGTTGCACTTTGATTCAAGGTTAAACAATCACTCTGGTCTGATTTATTCAGAATTTTATGTTGCTTTGCAAAATGTCTGTTATTAAGTATAAATCCACAACTGTGTAGTAGAGCCAAAGACCTGCTTTTTGAAAAGGGTTCTTCAGGGGCAATGGGAATCTTGGAGGAACAGCCACTGAGTAATATAATAGCACACTCATGAAAGTCTCACTAACTCGCTATGAAGATATTAAGATCATTGCAGCTTGGTTGATTAAGAGAGCTAAACATTACCTATTTGAATAAAAACAATTTTACAGAAGATATTTGGTACATATTTCTAAGAATCCCACTTGGAATCTTTGGAATAATATCTGGCATTTGGCAAAATGTGTTGGCAAAGGCCCTTTGACTTCGAGTAGATTTTATGATGCTCATTGGCTTGACTTGTCTGTACCCACTTCTAGCTATTAAGCTTTTTTTTTAATTTTATCATCACCAGTATTATCCGATGTCTTATTTCATACGTTTGGTGAGACTTGTAGAAATATAATATAAAGGATTAATTTTAGGACAGGATTGTGGCTTAGTTAACCCTATCTTCTCTAGAAGTGAAACCAGGTAAGCAAGGGAAGAAGTGAATTTCTTCTGATTTATGGGATACATGGTGCATTAAAATGCTCTACAAAATATATTGCAGTATTTATTTACTCCTACTTTTATACCATGAGATTTCAGTTCTGCGCAGCTTGGGAAATTACTTCTTAATTTGTATCTGCAAACAATTATGCCAACATCACACATAAACAGTTTTATTACAAAGCATTAAAATTAGTATTTGGAAAAACATTGCAGAACTCCCAGGCACTTGTCAACTTACACTAGTTGGAAGTAATAATATATGAAACTCTTGCAATGTTAATCCTATGTTTAACAGCCTTTTTTTATCATACTCTTTGATATCAACGGTGGATGTCATCTGTCTGCAGATGGACAGAGTGACAGAGAAATCAGATTCCACCTCAAAAATATCCCAACCAGTAAGAATTTTAATTACTTTTTTATTCTAATCAGTCACTTCATAGTAAGACTTCTGTTTTTGGAAAGCCACACTGAATAGTGCTACTTCCTGTTATTGAGCCAATGAAGATTTCTGACTCTCATTAGTAGCTTAAATGGAATTATTTCTTCCTGTTTGGAATAACAATAGTGTAACACTTTGCCTCAAGTATGGCCCCCATTCTCAAAAATGAGGCTTTCCAACTATCTTCCAAATTGAGTTAGTTTTGAAGGAAAATTATGGTGGGAATTGCATGGACCATCTAAAGCCTTTCAGCAGCTTGGAAAAATGTTGAGTACCAATGTAGTCTTTTAATCAGTACTTGTGATACTGAAGGCAGGAGTGGACCTTGCAGTGACTTCAGATGAATCAGACTCGTAATGGCTTCTCTAGATCTAAACAGTTGCTTTTAACCACCACACAGGTTTTTGAGCTTCTTGGGCATCAAAGTTTCTCTGTTTATGTTTCTGCTTACATTTTACCTACTATATCTTTGTTCTGATTTATTATCTTTGCATTTATTCATGGCATCATTCTTTGTGAGCTCTCCTGCCTTTGGAAGTTGTAGGAATGAGGCCTAAAGCCGTGAGAGATGTGGTTTGTACCTTTGAATACATTGGACAATACCCAGTTAAAATTAAGATTAATTGATGGCAAAGCTAAGCTTAATGAATAGCCAATTAATTTTACAATTGTTGATTTATAAAATGTTAAGACCCCTTTCATAGAGTTTTAGAATTTTAATACCCTCTTTTTTGGAATGTAGAATGTTAAGAGCCTCTTTCGTAGAACTTCAGAATGTTAGAACGATGCAATGTTCAGGCCATCTATCAGAGAACTTGAGAAAGTTTGAGTTTCAGCATATTAAGACCCGCTTTGATAGAATTTTAGAATATTCAGACCCTCTTGCATAGGATTTTAGAATGTTAGAGTGTGCAGGCCCTCTATGGAAAGTTACAATATTGGAACATTTGAACGTTCAGATGATCTTTTCTAGACTCTTAGGATCAGCTGGGTTGGAAGGGACCTTAAAGATCAATTAGTTCCAACCCCCTGCCATGGGCAGGGACACCTTTTTACTAGACCAGGTCGTCTGAAAGCCCTGTTCAATTTGGCCTTGGACACTTCAGGGATGGGGCATTCACAATGTCTCTGGGCAACCTGTGCCAGGGCCTCACCACCCTCACAGGGAGGAATTTATTCCTAATATCTGATCCAAATTTGCCCTCCTTCAGCTTAAAGCCGTTTCCCTTGGTTCTGTCATTGAAATCAGTGAGGAATATGGGAGAACTCCATTGCACTGATCAGAAAGCTAAGAGCTGATTACAGTTTTTTGAGGCACTGTCTGCGTTCTCCCAGGTAACACATGTACATTGTCTCCTCAGAGTAGACATACCGTGACTTATTTCTAACAGCAAAACTCCATGAGCTCAGTAGCACAGAGAGAATCATGTTTTCAAGAACCCTTTCAGAACATCTGATGAAATCAAGTAGATGCAAGGATACTTTGTTTTATAAAAACTGGACTCTAAGTTTATCCAATTTTAAGCAATATGAAATAAAATTGGAAGAATTCCAAGCTGGCACATGACTGTATCTCAGAAGAATTTGATCACGGCTGAACTTTAGTCTTAAGTTTAGGGCAGTTTTGGCTTTTTTGCAAGATGTGTGCAAAACAGCCTTGCCTCTAGGTTAATCAGTTTGAAAATCTTTGTTTTTTCAAAGAAAGGCTGTCACGGAAGATTAATGTAATGCATGCTGTTGGAGATTTTTATATTAGTTCATTCTTCTTTCCTGTTGTCTGCAGTGATGTCAGTTGCTCATGTTTTCAACCAGTAGAACACAGGCTAAAATTATAGGTTGCTAAATATAGATAACTTGGCACATCATTTAGTTTGACAACTTATTTGCAATGAAGACCCCAAAGCAAAATCTAAAACGTTAATTGGGGCAGAAGTGAAACCTTGCAATAATTTTTGCTCATTGCTTCTTAATTACAAATTAATACCGGGTAGAAAATATGATTGGAAAGCCCAACAATAAATGAAATATGACTGTGATTAGCTGTGAGGAGAGTTTCTCTCTCTGGATTCTGTTTCAGAGGTAAGAGTGACAATTTCAAGGTAGAACATCCTGCACGCAAGGATCTTTGTTAACCAAAGGTAAATGAAATTGAACTCGCCTTTTGTTATAAATTTATTCAATCAAATTTAGCAGTCATAAGGAAAATAAATAATGCATGTTTCATAACCCTAGGCTAACTTCAATTGCCTTGAAATCAAGGTTATTTGCAAATGGAATTCTTTAATTCTCTAGGAACTAGAATTCTATGTAGAAACTATTTTATGTTTGTGTATTTATGAACTAGTGTGAGTCCAAAAAGATGGGTATTTGCTATCCATCAACTGGAAATAAAAGTTGTGGGATTATATAAGATAGATAAACAAATAAAACGTTCACTTACACTTAGCTTGAGGATGCACATGCATATGTGCTTGCAAAACATATTGCAAAAAATATTCATTGGCATATATTTAAGTCAAATTCATATGATTTAGAAATTAGGATGGTAGCTGGCTCAGATTTTTTTTTTTTCCCAAGCTTTTATGATAAGTGCTCCTTTGTAAATATCCATGATCCATGAGCTAATCATCAGGTAAATCATGCTGGTAGAGGGCTGACTTCTGAGGACTTTCCTCTCCAGCTGAGAAAACTAGTGCTTAGATTACACAATCATGATTTTCTGCTTAAATAACCCAAACTCACTTGTACTTCTGTTTGAAGGTAAACGAGAGAGGAAAACTAGTGGTAGCAGCAGCAGATTATCATAGGGTCCCTAAAGGAGTGTGTTCATCAGAGGGAATAATGGTGAAATACCAAGACTTCCAATACAAAAATGTTCTGATACATTGGTACAAAAATCATTCAGCATAAGAAAACTAAGAGTAAATTTAAAAGCAGAACAATCTTCCTTTGTTAGTGACCAGTTGGCATAATGGCTGAGGCTGGGACAGGCTTCAGATTAGCTTCCACTAACCTTTCATCTTTGTGCATTGACCAGCACACTCCTTATTTGGTTGTTTTGCTTTCTAGACACATTTCATTCATATTGAAGCTTCAATCGTGTCAAATAGTCTCTTCTTTACTCTTCAGCCTGCAAAAGCCACTTCTACTGTAGCTTATTTTTCTTTCAGAAATATTCACACAGTGTCCATTTTAAAGTTCTGCTTATGGACTGGTTTAGACATCAGCATGTTGTTTCCTATGGGCACAGATTTTAATGAGTAACAGAAACTGCGACACAGTCATGGGCTTTCTGTGCAGATAGTCACCTGAATCATGGGAATCTCACAGGTTTCATTAGCAGCCTCCAAACCTGGGAGTGTGCCACCTTGACTCATTTATTTGTGCTTCTACAGCTGACAATATTAGTCACAAGAATTATTTGAACCCCACTCCCTGAAAAATCTCCTATAGATAAACTCCTATAACCAGTTATGTTTTAAGATCAGGAGAAAAATACCATGACTGCTCAGCTGGAATGTTTTTAGGATGCTGTGATGAGGCAAGTCAACCCAGAGGAATTTTTTTATTTGTTTTTCTGTCTTTCTTGCAAGGCAGCACTATACTTATAATTTCCATACACAGAGAAATACTTCCTCTTGGAAAGACTTTCAAACCATCAGGGTTAGAGAACGGTGATGAGCGTAGTGACATGGACATCCTTGGTTATATGTGGCAAAGATACTAATACAGGGTGTTATAGCAAGGCTATTTGTATTAAATAGACTTACAATAAAAGCACAGCCTTTTGCAATAAAAGCAAAGAATGGAGCACAGGTGGAATTGTTCATTGAATTCAAAGCGTAAAATTGCTTTGTGTAGCTATTTCTATTATAAAAGCAGAAATAATTATTAATAGCATAATTGTTAACTAAAAATTTTAAGAACTGCCTTTAGAAACTGTACTGAAAAAGCTAAGTGGACTCTTCCACTCTATCCATCTAGCATTTGTTAAACAAACCTAAATGCATAATTTTTGTATTAACTGATGCTCTAGATCATGACTTGGTTATAAGCGTAAATGCATCCCATGCACTAAGGCACTATATAAACAGGAATTATATTGTCATCTTAATCCATTGTTATGACTGTCAAGGGGGTTATTTGTCACTTCAACTTTATGCAAGTATCTAGCTCTCCTCTAATAAATGAGACTGTATGAACATGCAAGATCAAGGTTTTTATCCAGGGACACACAGGTTTGAAGTTTGTTATTTTGGGCTTTTTTTCAGGAAGCACAGAGCAGGCCTTATGACTTGTTATCCATAGACTTAAACTTTGAATGGGGCTCTCTTTGCTCTGAAACTATTAAAGATTCATTAAAAGAGCAAGAGGGAAAATTGCAAGATAAGTGAGAGAGAAGAGGGATGAGAGATAGAAGAAATTATTCCAAGGACTCTTAAGTATTTGGTCTTCATAATAACAACACAGATAAATTAGATTCTGGTAGTTTCTGTCGTTACTGTAATGCTGAAAAATGTTGTAGGCAGCCATTTGGGCTTAAGATCTCTCCTCATTATGAAAGGTATTTAGAAGAATAAACTCCCTCCTTCTGCTCAGAATTCTTTGAGGTGCTTTAAGTCAGTCCCACGCAAACACAGTCATTTTTAAAGAGCAGGTCTATAATTTCCAATGTCCGATTTATGGGAGCCTGAAGAGCCAGTTTTGAGTTGATAGGTGGACAGTTCATAAATTTAAAGACATTCTTTGAGCCAGAGGATGCCTCATGATGATTTATCTGCCTGTGCAGTTTGGCTCATGGAAACTCAACTAATTCTTCTCTATTAGGTCCAATAATTTTATCACTTATTGGTTCATGTTCTGAGTATGTGACATTGAGAACACCTCAGATGCACCTTCACAGCAATTTACTACGTAATTTGCTAGCACTTTCTGTAGCTGGACACCTACTCGCACAATTCAATAGAACAATGGAGTTATATTTTTTGGGGGTTTTTTGTCCTAGATGGAACAAAATTTTCCTCAGATATTGTCTTATAAAAACAAGGCATATTAAGATTGGTACCAGCACTGTTCTCTTCTATAATAACAGAATCCCTGAGCTATAATTGCTGGGTTTTCCAAAGTCTTGGTGTCCTTTTTACAGCAGGATAAATTTAGTCTGTGCACAGTTACCATATAAGTAGAGGATTTTTTTTAAGACATAAGGGATAGTATGACTTGTGACCCAATTTTCTTTACAACAAGATGAGTACAGTTCTACCGGTTGTGTTTTGAATGATGAAGAACTTGTTTTAGCTAAAGATTAACCATTTGAAAGATGTCCAATTCTGTCACTAAGCAATGGATCTTCTAGCAGAGTTTGTGTTATATATGTTACAGCTTATTTAACTTACATCCACAAGAAACAATTATATTACTATGCAGTGACTCTGCCTTCAACTTAGCCATTATTCAAATTCCACCTGCCTTGCAGGCAACAAAATAACATGGACAGTTGCTGGGCCAGGAAATATGAATAAGAAATTATTTGATAATAAAAACTAAAAAAAAAAAAAAACTAAAAAAAAAAAAAAAAAAAAATTGACTTATGTGTAATCTGACCCAATGTTGACATACTTTAAATAAAGCCACTTAGAGAAAGGAACAAGAAAAAATGGCAAAAAGGAGCCATAGGTAATGGGATTGCCCTGTACTTCTCACCTCATGTAGATCTGCCCTATTGTGGTTAAAAAGAAATTTGGCCTCAGATTATAAAGGAGAAATACAAGATTTTGGGTTCTTTTAAGTGAAGCATGAGATTTATTTGATCTCAGTTAACTATAACTTTGTTTAATTTTAGCAAATTCTAGGTGAATTTCTAAATGTATTCTCTCTCTTTTGAAGAGTGACATACTGGGGTAACTAGGAAGGTGTTTCATTCTGTCCTTTCAGCTTTTACCACAAACCAGACTACCTCTTCAATCGTATTTTGGAAGGTCCTTTGCAGATTTTCTTAAGCAAGAATGAATGGCACGACCAAAAGTATTCCCTCAATCTGCCCTTCTCGTTGCTGAGTGACACCAGCCCTGAGCCAGCAAATGACAACAAAACTGCTGAATGTTGTGGTAATATCTGATGGATCTCTTTGCTGGTCATCCCTGGCTGTACTAACAACCATTTGTTTTAAAGGTAGAAATTAGAAAGCTTGTGTTGTTTCTGCCATCTCCCAGAATTAGGGATGCATATTTACATATTACAACGGAAAAGAAATTCTAACTAGGTTACAACAACGCTGTTTCCAGGATTTTGAAGTCCCTCTCTTCCCTGGATTAAGAGACTATATTTTCAGGTCCCAAGCAATCATATTTTAACTGTGCAAAGTCTCTGGTCAGATTACTTCATACAGAATCTCTATAAGGACAGAGGAAAAAAGAAAGAAGTGTGTACTTGTTCATCCATATGTATGCTTTAGTACTATTTCCTACTTAAAATAAGTCTGCAAAGCATTCAGAAAAGTCTATCCCTGATATGAAAATATGACTATTTTTGCCTCACATTTTCTGGGTAGGATAAGATACTTTTCCACACAGTTGCACTAAGGGAATGGCTGTAGTGCATCAGATGAAATGTGCATCTAGCCTTGTATTTTGTCACACACACATGGCCAGTATTTGATAAGTGGAATAAAGTATAGGAGTGAGAAAAATAAACTGAGATTGTTTTCTGGAGTGTTTTCCCCTAGCTTTGTGAAATTTCTGTTCAGAGTCCTACTAACCAGCAGAAGTGCAATTACTTAATAGCCCATGGTGAATTTATTTATATTATTAATGTCTTCAACATCATCAAATGCCTTTTGAATGCTTCTAAAAGTTTGATGCGCAACTGCCTGTGGCAAGGAGTACTCTTTTAACTCCACACTTTGAAAATGCATGCTTATTTGGGATCTGCCTGCTTTATATTTCATTCTATTGAAAGAGACAATGAACGACTTGTTATCTTTTTATCTTTTATGTGCCACTGTTGGCATCTGTCGTGTACCTCTTCACTCATCTTTTTTTCCAGGCTGAAAAGCATTAGTCTATTATACACTCCTCATGCTGATACCATCCTGAACCTTTGATCATCCTTGTATTTCTACAAGGACTTGGAAAGGTACCGAGAAGCTAAATGACATTGCAGGGCAATTCCAAACATGAGTGAGTCTACGGGCCCCCGAAAAAGGTCTTGTCCTACAGTACAATATTGCTTTTGAAGCTGTTCATTGTACCTCAAACCACATCTGCACCAGCTGGGAGTGACCATAGCAGGTTTTCTTTGAGATGATCATTGGTACTATGTTCTCCTCCCAAAATGCGTGAAGCAAGTATAGTACAGGAAGAGATGAAAGTTGTAAAGGAAAGTGTGTTTATATCCATGCTCAGATTGCTGAAGAATATTAACATATTAAAGGCTAAAGCTGTTTCAACATCTGACACTGTTCTAAAAGTAAGGCAGCTAAATCTGATTATCTGATGTCATCTGTATATCTAATGCTATTAGTACCTCTGACATTTCAAGGAGTGGTAGGAAAGCTTACCACTTTAAAAGTATAAAAGATATTTTGGACAATGAAACACTTTGAAATTGTTTATTTGCATTTCATAAAACACCTTGCCGCATCGAGAAGGACATGCTTTCCTGCATCCTTGATTTTTATTTCATGTGTTGATTCTCTCAAGCTAAACCATAAACCATGTGGTGTTTTTAAGGATTTTCTTTGTAAACTTTGCCTTGCAGACTGTAATCCTTTAGAGAAAGGGAAATGGACTCTTCTGTGCAAGAAAGACACTTGAAAACAGGTATATCATTTGCTTTTCTCTTGAAGTGGTGCTTTGGAAGCAGTGTTTATGGCGTAGGCTGGTTCTAGGAACAACTTTAAAGCACTGTCCATCCAAGCCTTTCTCTATATGCAGTTCAAACTGTTTGGGTTCAAGCTGTCCCAGATCCCCTATGCTCGTGTCTGGATGCTTTGTGACCTTTTGAAAATGGGCTCTGTCTGCTGAGGATGCTCTTAAAAGCATTCCACTTGTAAAGTTTTTGTGTAATTTCCCCCTTCTTGGCAAATTCCATGATGTCTGCTCTAGAAGAGAGTGCAAGGGTCATTGCAGACAGCAGTGAAACATGGGTGGTTAATTTGCTCTTGAACTGACTGACTCTCTCACACCCAACAACACCATGAAGGTAAATGTACTTTTGCCATCCATGGGGACAATTTTCATAGACACTGAAGGTCAGCTTCCCATAGATCTTAGGAATTACTAAAATACAAGAAAGCCTACCACATTTGCAGGAAAAAGTTACTCTTCTCAGCAGTCACTGGCAGGAGTTACAGTGCTGGGCTATTCTCATCTGCTGACAAGTCAATGGTGCTCTTGGAATTATCATGTGATTTCAGATGGCGATTCTGGGAAGGAGAGAGAAAGCTTCAGAGAAAAGATACAAAAAGGTCAAACTTCAGTATGGATGTACTTCAGTAGGCTTAGTTTAATCCTGCAGAAATAATCTTTTAAAAGAGGTGTAACAGTCCCAGTATGTTGTTTCACAACTTGAACGTCCTCAGTTTACTGCTGGATTACATAGTTTCTCACTAGTGTCAAATTAAAGAATTAGAATAAAATAATGCAGAACTAAGATTCTACTGGGAGACAAGGTCCTGCTGTTAGAACTGTTTAAGTGCAGGTGCAGTGGCTCTGGGAGTGAAGGTGCATTAGGAAAATGGATGTTATGAATGGGAAGATTTGGATGTACACCATAATGGGTCAGTTAAAATGGGCGAAGTGTGAATTAGTATCACATCTTTGACTTGATATCAAGTTCTCCTAATGCAGTCTGTGAGGTTTCTTCATAAGTTTCAAGGTCAAATTATTCCCAAACTCGTGTAGAATTAGAAGATCCTGGAATACAACTCATGCTGGCCAATAAACACACTTTAAGATCCCACATTAAAGGGAGGTCTTTGACAAGAACCGGGCAAATCGAATGCAAGAGGTTTTAAAAGTATAATTCTGGAACTGTCTTCATGACATGTATACAGAAACTTCTGAGGGAAGATTTAAGCAAAGGTGTGCATAGGTGACAAGAATTACATAAGTGTGCCTCAAAATTACAGTTGTAAAATGTTTGGCATTCAGATGCTTCTTATGACACTTCTTAAATATTTTCATGCCTGTCTTACACTGTGCATACTGAATTCTCTCTAGGAACATTAGCAGAACTTTGGGACTGTGGAGACAGTTTTCTTGCTGGAGATAAATTAATGTTGCAAGGTCTTGAATAAAATACTTGGTAAAGAGGATTTTATTGTTGTTTTACACTGCAACCCACCTCAGATACAGGAAGTAATTAATTACATGCAGGTAAATCCCTCTCAAATGCTTTCTTGGTGCTGATTTCCAGGAAAGAATGCTCCTGAGGAATGAAGTAAATGAGATCAAAAGAACAGAGCAAATTCTATGTCTAATTGCAGGACCATCTCTTAAAACTGAAGTAAAAACACTGCAGGAATTGCACGGTAACTAAATGTACTAAACTGGATGGTATGTGTGTTTATAAACTGATTTATAGTCCCTGAGAGGGTAATGCACAGAACCTGTAATGTACTGAACTGTGGACTTCTTTCTCACATCTTTTCTTAACATGCTCAGACACCTGGGCTTGACAGACTTGTGTATTATATCAAAGCGTATTTGGTCAGCTCAGCTGTGGGTGTTTGTCCATGTTTATTCCAACCAGTGTTCTTCCTACCATAAAGGAATGGGGAAGCTATTCATTTTCATAGCAGGTTGTCCACGTCAGCGTTGCCATAGAAACTCGAACTTTCAGAATTCTTTTTCTTCTCCATCTCAGATTATTCACTTTCACTTTTGGCATTGATACTAGCTCTGCATTTGATAATAGGCTTTTGTTTGTAAGCCAATAAGCAAGGGTGCATAGGTTCAATGTGGAGTTTGTTTGTCTGCTTCTGGCACCTTGAACTTCTAAAACTGCAGTATTGAACATGGCAGGGTGTGAATGAACCAGCAGCATAAACTGATGTATTGTGAAGCTCAGCTTTTGCAGATCTTCTCTTCAACATGTCAATGAGGTGGTAAATCACATATTCACTGACTTAATCCTTATGAGATTTATAACAAAAACTCTACTTCATCCTGGAGTTATCTGCCTACACACAGCCTTTTTCACAACGGATCAGATAATACAAGGAACCACGGAGTGATGCATCCTAAAATAATTCAATGCATCTCAGACTTCAACTAATTAGTTTATAATAAAATTCAGTTGTTTCTGTGCGAATGGAGTGAATCTACCTTACCAAAATATCCTGCTTACTCTCACATTAGACTTTCATGGGTCTTTTTGTATAGGACAAGATAAGACCTGGTAACAACAACTGCAGTTGTTATAATCATCATGCCTATTGATCACTGTCTGCTGCAGTTGCTTAGATAAAAGGTTATCAGAAATAAAATCCAACAAAGACAGCAACTAGGAGTTATTTGTGCTTTAAAAATAATTCAGACTCTCTCCCAGACCAGATTTCACTTGCAAGAGGTCCTCTTGAGAGGAAGAAAGACCCAAAAAACCCCATATAAAACTTCCCAGATGTTAATGTTCTGCAGCCAAATTAGCACATAAAAAATTATCTTGAACTTGTAGCATTTTAAATTCTTTGCTAGTTAACATAAAATAAATCCATCCATCAATATGTAGTTCACCAGTTTCTAATGACTGTGTCTTCAAAGCTGATGTAGCTGTTTTTCTTGCTATCATGATGAGCAGAGACAATTAAATGAATGAGACTTTTTCCTTTTGCTTCTAGAGGCCGTTTGCGCTAGTCATTTTAAACCTACTCATAAGCCATACTCTAACAGTCTGTTCTTCCAGAGAACTTGGACCAGTGTTGTTCTGCGTGGGTGTCCACTGCAGTAAACACTATTGTCAATGTGATTTTATAACCTTTGAGAAGAGTAGGGTGAGAGGAATAAAGCTGAAGAATACATTAACAAATTTCCAAGAGCAAAGCACTTGGAAGAAATAGAGTGTAATATTCTATGTTATCCTATTGGAGTATCTTACTTGTCCAAAGATATCACAGAATCATTTAGGTTGGAATAGATCTTTTAAATCATCAAGTCCAACCATTAACCCAGCACTGCCAAGTCCCCCACTGAACCATGTCCCTAAATGCCACACATGTTCATCTTTAAGATGGTAATGTTTTGTTTGATTTCCTTTAGGTGCACAATTGTCTTTTGGAGAAAGCAATTTCACTGAGGTTGAAATATTTGATAATAATATAATTTTTAAAGAAATTCGGCACTATTGTAAATTATTTCAAAATCATGTTAGCTTAATTTAAAAAAAATATTTAAACTCATTCCCTTTGGTTTAACCTATTTATAATTAAATGGTCAATAACTTTAACTTATGATTGAAGATTGTATAAAAGTGTTGGTATCAGTTTTATGTAATGATAAAAATAGGTGGGAGAGTCATGGATAAGTGCTACTCTTGGAATTCTCCATGAGACCCTACAAAGTGTTTCATGGACAACTAAAACTTTCCCACTTTAACATTCCTGTCCTTTTCTCTCTTTTTCCTGAGCTCATGTATTTGGAGGGGGGGAAATAACTGACTGCCTTATCGCAGCTTAAGTCGGTTGGTCTGAGTCCAAAAAAGCTCTTGCCATAATCCTCTACTTCTTCAAAGTATTTTTAAATACCACAAGTGTGGGCTTTTGTGCCCACACCAACGCTGTCTGGCAGTGGCTGAAAAACTCCCACCATCTGCAAGTGAGTTGGACTCATGGCATGTATCCTGCTGTGCAAGGAGCTGCTCCGTGTGGTGACTGTGCAGCTATGAAGGTTCTCTTTTTGTGTTTTGTGGGGTTTTTGTTTGGTTGGTTGTTTTTTTTTTTTTAATTCCTCTCCATAAAACCCATATCCACTTATGACCAGCGTGGTGGAAAAGAACAGACAAGAGCCTGGAATAGTCGGATGTGTTCGGGTACATCTACCTGACCAAACAACTGAACGCTTATGCCTGAAATTATGGTTTGTTTCTTTGAATGGCAAATATGGGCCTGTTAACCAAGACACAAATTTCTGTAATCACAGTCAAATGACAAATCTGAAATGCATTAATCAAGAATTTTAGGATAATCACATTTAATTGTTTGTCTGTGCAAGATTTTGTAGTTCATCTCAGTACAAAGTAAAAGCTGCAGAGATGAATAATGAAATCCCTTTATATCTTGGAACATTTTGGAAGGAAACTGTGTTAGCTTTTGATTAGGCTTCTGTGTGAGTGTTTAAGAATGGCTTAGTGAGAGAAAGATCTTCCCTGTATAGTGTACTTTATAGCTGATTACAGCCTGGCATAGGTAGAGATTGTTGGGCGTGCTTCAAGGTTCTCCTGAGAACGCAGCCTGACATACATCCTTTGAATTCTTCTTTAAGGTACGCATACAACTTTTTGTTCCTTAAAACAGAACAAAAAGAACCCCAAGCAAAAACCACAACAAAACAAACACACAAAACCCCCAAAACCAACCAACCAACCAACCAAAAAACCCCAAACCAAACCACGAAATTCTTTATAGGAGGCTGGTCCTTGCTGCAGTCTTTATGATTTAACCAGTAAAACTTAAATTTTTGTATATATGCTGCTGCAGGGAAAAATAATAATAAAGATAACCAGTGAAAGACAGATACCCTCATGTTTTCTCTTCTCTTGAAAACACTGGTTATCAGCCTCTTCTTTTCTAGTGTGTTGGTGAGGTTAGTTAATGAAACACACACTGGAGGTAAAGAGGAGGATAACAGCAAACTTAATATCTGATATCTACTAAGTATCCTTTTAAAAATATAATAGCTATCCGCACCACACTTTGAAACCCTGAGGTAAAAGGGACATAAATACAATTATTTGCTGCCAGATCTGTCTGTTTCATATTACAGCAAAAGTCTCCAAGACCAAATACCAAGTCCTATTTCATGTTTTAATCACCATAAACTATAATGGGATTCATATCTGCAAGCATTTATTGCACTGTGTCACAAGGATATTTTTAGCTACTTTGAAGGCTGTTACTCTGAAAAATAATTTCAACAAAGGGAAAGTGATAGCTGCTCTTAAATTAGATATTAATCTGGAAGCAACACTTAAGCTGAACAGTAAAGATGACTTTTCCAGGCATTTAAAATTAGAGCCTCTGATGTGTAATTAAAGCAAGGAGTCAAGTACTTAGGGTTTTCTTTCTGGTTTTGTCCTTTGCTTGCTGAGTGTTTAATTTGAAAGTTAATCATTGTTAAGAGTAGGTTTGCTGAGAAGTCCAGCTGGATAATTCACCCATAAAAGAAGGAAAGAGGTAAATAGAACAAAAATTTAAAAAAATAAGTGTGTGGCTTTACTTACATCCAAATCCAGTCTTTTCAGTACATCTGATGCATTTTTCTGGAAGAACTGAACAAGTTCATATAAGGGACTCTTGCATGGATAGATGGATGAGTTCATTCTCTCAGCTACTGAATGACATTGGCCAGAGAAATAAAAAAACTGTCTTTGAACAACAGTATCTAGAACTTAATTTAAAAAATCACCTGGGTGACAATGATGGGCATAGAGAAGCTATCCTGAACCTGAGTTAAGTTGTGCTGATTGATGTTTTTTTATCTACTCTGTTAAAGAGTACAAATAACTCATGGATTGTATGTATCTGGTTTCCCAATCTAGCTCACGTGTAGTCAGCGAATACTTCTGATCTCTCCCTGATAATATATTACAGAATATAATCCCATTTTAAAAGATGTATGAAGAGCTCCCTCTGCCTCCCTCATGATGTAATTATGACATAAGAAAACAGTGAGACAGAGATGGATGGATGGATGGATGGATGGATGGATGGATGGGTCTACAACTACCTACTCTCCTATGCCCTAATTCATGCCATGTGGAAATAGCTGGATTAGCCCTGGGTGATGGAAAGTTTGGGAAGTGCTGTGTGTCAAGTTAGGTCTTGTTTCTCGTTTCCTGTGTTGGATTGAGCACTGTTACGAAAAGGATATCTCTTGTGGGTTTTAGTTCTATGACAGTTTAATATCGGTGGACGGGATTCCTTATACTCGAACTTTCATAAAACGATATTTTTTGCATAAAATGAACAACAACAACAACAAAAAAAAGCTGACACCCAGGACCAAGAAAACAAACCATTCTGATGGCAGAAAGAGAGCGAGGTCGCTGTTGTTCTGTGTGGTCAACATTTAGTTCAGCTGATGTAGCCAAACAATTGCTTCCAAATCTGCATTTTAGGGCTGATTGACAAAATATGTTTAGGTCACAACAAAATATTTCCTGAGGCACCTACATATCCAAATCTTTTTTCACCAGCATCATATCTCTGAATAACTTCTAACAAGAGCATGAAAGGACCTGTCTTGACAAGTGATTTGCATGTAGTTGAAAGAACTAAATTTATCTCTTGAAAGATCATTTTCTCCTGTGTTTCTTTGAAACTTTCCTGATCAATCAGCAAGATGGGACAGTCTAAACACATCCATTTTCACAGACAGCTCACGTGGATGTTGCAGAAGAACCACCCTGGGGCACTGCACAGCAGCGTTCAGAATCCATTTCCACATCACCTCCAGGAAAATCCAGAGCTACATTTCTGCTGACTTTTCCCTGGCTTAGAAGAAGTGAATTAGGCTGTGGAGCTGCTGTTCAAAGCAGAATATTACCACCTTTCTGGGCTGCATTGCTAAGAGCTGCATCAAACTCTTCACAGCGGGATGTAGAGCTGCTCAAAAGTCCTCTGAGTCATTTTATTCCTTAGTAGGAAGCAAAGATAATATTTCTCACAGATGCTTATGCAATCCTTCTGAAGTAGCCACAGTTGTGTTAAATACAAGGGGTTTTTTAAATTTTATTTATTTTTTCCTGCATCCGCTTTTTCTTCTTGACTATCAAAAAATATCCCAAAATTCCATTCAACCTGATAACATTGAATAATAGAATGAAGCAAGGAGAGAGTGAAAAAAGAAGAAGCTCCTGTGATCTTTTAAAATGAGTTCAAATCTTTAGCTTCCAAAGTCTCAGAAATCTTGCATTTTAAAATACTGAGGACAGGAAAACCTCAAGAAATGAAACATACAGAAAGAGGTATGAAAGAGAATAGGTATTCCCAATACAGCTTATGTCTTTCACAGAACTACAAAATAGGAGGGGAAGAAAATATTTGAATTTCAATCTGAAGGATGCTGGCTTTTAAATTTTCTGAAAGGTATCTAAAATTTAATTATTCTTTGTGTTTTTAAAGTCTATCATTATCAGTGTGCCTTGAAGGGTGCCAAATTTGCTTTGAAAACTCGTCTTTATTAGCCTGATGACACTTTCATGACATTTGCTTTGTTTTTAGTTTCCATTTATTTTTAGTTGGGTGCCAAAACCCAAAATTTCATGGTAACCTGAAGTCTTCATGAATCATTTGTGAATATTTGCTGAATGAGCACTTAATCCTCTTTCTTTTCTGTGATTTGGTTGCCTGTCTCTTGCAGCATTTTGCCACCATGGAACAGAGAGGAACTTCTTAATTCTTCTTATTTTTAAATGACATTTTGGAAACAAATTAAATAGATTTAAATTCTAAAAAACTCGTGATGTTTGTGAAAGGAAAAAGTTGGCTGGTTTACTCTTTGGGCTGAGAGTGGAAATTGAAAGGTTTATCCCAGACCAACATAGAACAAATTTTCTTCTTACAGTCACAAAATATCCTTAGGATATTTTGATTGTGACCAACATTTTTAGCATTAATCTAAGTTAATATATACTTGGAGAATTCACAGAGCCAAATTTCACACTTTTGTACATTCCCATAATTTTCAACAGAACTGGGGCTCTTAAGGACCATATTTCTTGACACTGTTGCATTACTATTTCTACAGACATTTTAATCATCAGCTAAATTTTCTCACAGTGTCTGGTTAGATTCCTGGGTAGTCAGATATAGTGTATTACTGAAAATTAATTAGCTGAATTTAAAGATCTAGTTATATTTCCCATCTTGTTTGCCCTCACAGCACAGTAGTACTAGTTCTCTGCTTAATGCTGTAGGTCAATGGACTGACATTCCAGATACACAGTGGTGGAAGAAAAACCCAGAGGCACCAAAAATGTTGTGTCCCAAGACTTTGTGTTTCCAGGACCATTGCAGTCTGAGTGTGTCTCTATGAGGTCAGATCAGGCCCAAATGCTTAATCCTAAACCAGCAACACTGAACATAAAAATGTCTTATTGTCTGTGGTGTTAGCCATGAATAACTTATGCCAGATCCGCTGAAAAACTTTCAGATCTGGGAAATGAACTCTCATGGTACTGCTGCATGTGCAAATCTGTCTCCCTCTGTCCTAACACTGCTCTAGATTGTGGCAAGGGATGTGTTGTTGATTAAGAGGAGCATAACCCAGACTAATAATTGCCTTTGTCTCAGTGTCACTGCTTTTGTTTTAGAATTGTTCAGCTTCATCCGTTTACAGACTCAATATTGCATAAAGATTGCCAATTTTGAATCCTGACTGTTGCTGTCGTTCATCTACATGTTAAATCCTTCCAGTTGTGTCGATCTAGCTGCAGGATCAGGGCCTTGATTTACATATCTGAACAATATAATTATAAAGGATGTTATCTGGGTGAAAATGTGATGCTGCCAAATGTTGGATAATTTGCAAACAACACAAATTCAGTGTCTGACTCTTGAGCAGTTTTGGAGAGGTATGGGGAGCATCCAATTGATGATTAAGAGACCTCCCAATAGACAAACTAAACAAAAGGTAACAATTTATCCCAGTGTTTTGGTTCACTGCTGATGAATTTTCTTAGCATCTGCTTAAGTGTTTGATTAAAGTATTCTACAAGCCCATCTGTTTCTGGCTGATAGAAAACTCTGTGTGATGGGGGAATTTTTAACAGCTTGCACACCTCATTTAGCAGAAAAGATATAAAATTAGTGCCCTGATCAGTTGAATTTTCTGAGAGTAAGCCCACTCTGATAACAGCATTAATCAATTCATTAGCTTCATGTTTTGTCAGCTAAGACTTTATGGCACTACTGTGGGGTTTGAAGGCGCAAGTGCCCCTTCCAAGTTTTGTTACATTCCTCAGATAAGAAATTTGACTAAATCAGAGTTACAGTTCAAATTAAGTTTTTCCAGTCTAGTGGTATAACATGCACTGGATAAAAAAAATAAAGATTACATGCTTAGGACTTCTCCTGTACATTTTTTTTTTTCCCCCATGGGGAACTTCAGCTCCAGATGTCTGCTCTGGAAATGCAACGCAGCAGAGAGGAAACAGTCCTGGGGGGGTTCCTGGAGTGTGTGGAAGAAAAATTCCTGGCCTCCTCTTTGTGAGAAGGACTTGTACATGGGGCCATGCTGGGTACAGTGATCACACAATGACAGAGTTTTGGATTCCTGTAGAAATAAGGAGGGGTGTCAGGAGAACTTCCGCCTTGAACTTCCAGAGGGCAGCATTTGACCTCTTTAGAGAGAATCCCATGGAGCAGAGCCCCTGGTAGGGCAGTCCTGAAGGACAAAGGAGTCCAGGAAGGCTGGACATTCTTCAGGAGGGAAGTTCTAAAGGTGCAGTAGCAGGCCATTCCCTGGGAAGGTCAGGGAGCACATCACCTCGAGTGCCATCACACAACACATATAGGACAAGCAGGGGATCAGCCAGTCTGGGTTTGTGACAGGCAGATCCTGCCTGGCCAACCTGATCTCCTTCTCTGACAGAGTGCCTCACTCGGTGAATTGAGGGAAAGGCTGTGGATCTGATCTACTTAGACTTTAGTAAAGCCTTTGATACTGTTTCCCACCATTTTCCTGGACAAACTGGCTGCCCACAGCTTGGACAGGTGCACTGTTTGCTGGGTGAAAAACTGGCTCCGTGTCTGTGGCCTGAGAGTGGTGGGGAACGGAGTTACATCCAGCTGGTCACCAGTGCTGTTACTCAGGGCTCAGTTTTGGGGCCTGCCCTGTTTAATATCTTTTTTTGATGATCTGAACAAGGGGATCAAGGGCACCCTCAGTCACTTTGCAGATGACACCCAGTGGGGTGGCAGTGTCCATCTGCTAGAGGGCAGGAGGGCTCTGCAGAGGAATCTGGGCAGGCTGAAGAGGTGGGCTGAGGCCAACAGTACGAGATTCAACAAAGCCAGCTGCCAGGTCCTGCGCTTTGGCCACAGCAACCCCATGAGAGCTCCAGGCTGGGGGCAGAGTGGCTGGAAAGATGCTCAGTGGAAAAAGACCTGGGAGTGCTGGTCAACAGTGGCTAAACATGAGCCCAGGTGTGCCCAGGTGGCCAAGAGGGCAAATGGCCTCCTGGCCTGTATCAGAAATAGTGTGGCCAGCAGGACCAGGGCAGTGATTCTTCCCCTGTGCTGAGCACTGTTGTTCCTGCACCTCAAATCCTGTGTTCAGTTTTGGGCCCTGTTCTCTGGGAGAAGAGATCTCAGCCATCATTAAGCTTTGCTGTGCTTCCTACCATGGGGCCAGAGAATGGAGTTAGTCCTATTTCATTTACTGTTGTAAATTAACTCCAGGAATTATGCTCCTTTTCCACGCACTCATTCTGCATCATTAAGCAAATTAATAAATATTCCTCTGTTCCAGTTTCCTATCTGTAAAGTTAGTGTCATGGTACTGCTACTTTAATAAAATCTCAGTTATTGGGTGGTGGGGAAGCGATTTTTCCTTTGCAAGAGTGGATTTTCAGGGTGTATAAAAGGTGACAGATAAGCCTGAGATTATCATGACCTTAGGTCAATGTGTATTTCATTCCATGCAGAAGCCATGATCCTGTCTCCATCAGCAGGAGAGCTTTGTTCATCTGTTCTACTTGTACAGTTTCTACACAGGGGTCCCCATCTCAGGTGAAGCCTTTAGATAAAGCTTTAATGTGAAGCAAAAAAGAATCAGTAGAAAAGAAACATTATTGACAGGATGTTCTTGTTGAGGCAAATCTTCCCCCCAGTTTATGGCAGAGGAAGGAAAGTGCATAGGATTTGCTCATCCCCTTCTTCAAAACTCTACTAAAATGGATCCCTTGCTTCAGGAGCCCGTGCCCTGTGAAGCAGAAGTGTACCAAGAGCCCCATAACCTGACAACGAACTTTTCTGCCTACTCATATAATGCATGAATAGTTTAGAAGAAACCAAGGCTTGTGTTTTGTCTTGGCAAAATGGGCACATGCTGAGCTCACAGACTCTCAGGGACAGGATTTGAATTAGGGATCAGCTCAAAGTACGAAATCCTGATGCTGGTCAAAAGCCTGTGAGCATCAGAGAGAACTGAGACTTTCTATCTGGTGACCTTCCTTGAGTGGAAATGGAGGCATCAGCTCCTTTTACTTGCAGTCTCAGCTCATACACTTAATCTTTACACTACTGTAAACTTACTTTACAGTACCAGCCACGTTTTCACAATGAGTGGAAAGGACAATAACACATGGGAAGCTGACAATTTTTCCTGTCTCCTTGCTGTGTTTCCCATTACAGAGCATACACTATTCCAGGTCTCTTTTCTGTCTGGCACACACACTGATTTTTCCTATAGTAACACATAATTATATAAATCTCTTTCTCCTGGTATGACTTGCACAATTTCTTTTGTGCAGTCCTACGAAGGCAGCCTTAGTTTCTTTTCATTCACAGGTGTTAAAGTTAGTTATATTTCACATGTTATCTCTATATATTTCCTCTTCTCTACCAAAGAGTAGCCTAAGATTAAACAGAAAGATGTTGGCTTTTATTCCAGCATACTGAATATTAAATTTCTGCTAGAGAAAATAGAGATTTTTTGCCCTTTTTTTGTACTTTTAAATGAATAGTAGGCAAAGCAAGATAGTCTCTACACTGAGATATCACCAGTAAAAATAGTAAACCCACTGTAGAATTTATCTTTTCTGAAGCTCAGTTTTTCCTTGTGTATAAGAAAATATTTTAGCTAATATGATCAGCCTGAATAAAACTAATTTGAGTCTTATTTCCTATCTTATGTCATTGTGAACATTTGCCTTTTCCTGTAATTATGAGACATAAAAAAGCATAAAGGTTGGATTAATAATTGTGCTTCTAGAAGTCAGTGTGCTTTTTCTTATGTAACTGCAAATAAGTATGGATCTGTCACCCTTAATCAAAAGAAGCACTGAGAGTCCTGAATATCAAAATGGTATTTCAGACTGCGGTGTCTTTTAGACTACTATTGTGATTGTCTCGTATATGTAATTTTTTATCATATTGCTTTCTCTGACTTCCTTAGAAACTTAGGGAACCTTTCTTTTCCCTGCAATGAAATCCCGAAGGCAATGATTGGAGATATTTTCTCATCCTATCAGCTATTTATTGTTTCAGTATTCAGCTGCACAACTGAGTTCTCAAAGCAGCAAGAACATTCACTTTTTCTTAAACCAAGGAAATTTTTTTCACATCACAGAAAATTGAGAGAAGCAGTAATAAAACTATTGTTTCTTTAGGCCTTTCTGTTTGTGAGTTCGTCAGAATAAGCTCAGAATTTGCAGGTATTCCCTAAGTTTTTAAGGTTCCTAGATTTTAAGGCAATGCAATTTCTCCCTCGAAATCTCATGTTCTGTAATGAGGAAAAAAACAGGATCAGGCAACTGAATTTTGTGAATTCAGTATAAGAGCATATCCCAAGTATGACATGCCTTTAAAAGCCTTGTTCTCTACTTGCTTATGGCATAAACATTTGTACGTGTGTTTATTTTGAAGTGGTGTGGCTACAAGTTATCCATGTTACGCATGAAGCAGGAACATTTTCAACAGCACAGAAACTTTTTGAGTCAATGAAGACCAGATAGGTGTGTGAGATCTTCCAGGGAGATCTAATAAGTTTGCTGATTACGATTTTCAAGATCACCAGGACCGCTGTGATCAATTACCCTGTTTTTCTGTGATGAAGGGTTGAGAGAACACCCTTGTCTTGTTCAAGAAAAAGAACAGACTGGAGGAATACAGTCTTCAAGTGCTCAATGAGTGTTTGTCATAAAGAGCAGTAGAAATATCTACTCACCATGTCGAAACAAGTACCAGTGAGCTTCAGCTTGTGCCTTAGTATTAACAGAGTTTAAACACTGGGAAAGCCTGTGCAAAAATGTTACAGCATTTTTAACTGGAGTTTTAAAAAAACATTTAGAAAAAGCTTTTGTCAGTGGTTATTTAGGTCTAGTTGATGCTGTTTGGTGGAGAGAGCTGACTTCTAGTGAGGCCCTCATGTTTATTCAGGGTTCTTTTCTACAGATCATGTGGGGTTTTTTTACGCACATTAACTCTATTAATTTATGGTTGAACTAAAATCGAGTTTTAGATGTACTGAAAGTAAGTGTGGCGTGCCACCAGATGTACATAGAACTGTGGAGACAAAGATAAGAAACCTGAATATAGAAGAAAACATACACTGGGACCTTGTCAGAAGCACCTCAAATCATTACAGAAAAATGTCTTTGAAGACTTTACAGATAATTCTTTGTGTAGCTGCAATTAAACAAAGAAAACATAAAGACATTTAAAGAGGGTTTAGAAACCAAACTTGAAACTATAATAATACCATCACATACTTTCCTGGCTTAGCCTTATGTTCCTTCTCCATTATCTCACCTCAAAAATATATAGCAGAAATGGAAGGGATCCAAAGAAGCTTGATGATGTTCTTGAAGGCATGGGAAGAATATTCAGTTTGGAAGTGATTAATACAGGATGTTACAGACCCATACAGGGTAATAAATGTCACAGAGAAGGCAAATTAAGAAGTCCTTGGTCACTTTTTCTTCCAATAATGCACAAGGGTATGTGTAAACAAATGAAAAGAAATCAGTAAGAAACCAAAAAAAAATGAATGGGAGTTCTTGCAGATGACATAATTACACTGCTGAGCTCATTGATATAGTACTTAAGGGAGGATCAAGCTTTAGAATTATGGATTTACAAAAAAGAGTCTGATTCTTTGCTAAAGGCAACATCTACAGTTGCAAAACGTAGGCATTGCAACTGTTGGGATTTGGCGAAATTCAGGCTCACAAAATGTTTGGGCAACAAGCACATTTCAATCTAAGTGAAGCTAAGTTTTAAAGTCTGTATTAGGATTTGTTTATCGCAGTCGTGGAGTTCCCATTTGTCAGGAGCTTCCTCTGCAAGAGCTGGAAGTCAATGTACCTCGAGAGACCATGGCTGAGAATCTCGCTGTAAAAAGTTAGCAGCCTCAGGATTGTGTTTGAATGAGATAAAACAGACAAAAAACCCTCACTGTTATCTTCTTGCATCTGATTTCTTGAAAGTTCCCAGCCTTTCTAGGTGTGATGCTTTGTATACATCAGCACTTGCAGTGTGTCACTGGTTCCCCACCAAGAGAAAGGACTTAATAGGTATCACATTGGTCAGAAAACCGTACTTTTGAATCCAAGCCAAACTGATTAAGCCATTGATGATTTTTGTATCTAGTGTGTGATTCATCTTGCCTGGTTTCATTATTTTTCTAGAAGTTTCTAGAATTTTCCATTCAAAGCCAAGCAACTGAATTTCCCTCTGTGGTCAGAGGAAAGCGTTTAAACCTCTTCCTTTAACAGTGGCTAAGAGTTAGATAAATGAAAGTGTGTTTGCCTGAATGCCGTGATAGCAGCTCTTCCCAGCTATCACCATTAGCCAGTTTGTTCAGTCTTAGTCAGCTTTGAAATTAGTTCATTACGCACCTGACCTTCTGTAGTTGCTTCCAAAGCAATAGTAAAGATGACTGCAGTCAGAAGTTCTTTAAGAAAAACTATTCTGCCACTCAGCATTAAAATATGTACTCTTCAGATGATGTGACCGATAACTGGCAGCATTATTCAGCAAGCAGGGTCTTACAGAACATTAAAAAATAAAAACTTCAAAGCCAGCTGTTAAAAGTGTCCACTTGGAAATGCAAAAATGGAAGAAAAGCATTGGTCCTTTCCCAAAGTGGGCTGTTCTGCTTGTAAAACTACATTTTTTCAGCTTAAAGGCATTCTTTTGTAACTTTACTATTTCAGATGATTGAAAATGAAATATTCAGCAGACTTCCACTACAATCTTGTAATGCATATTTCAGAAATATTGCAACCCTACTTTTTGATGGATGAAAAAAGCACCTGAATATGTACTGAAGTCTGCAGTTTGTAAATTCGTGTGAAGTTTTGCTCTCTTTTCTATGTTGTTGGCAGTTATATCACCACCATCTGCCGATCAAATGGCAAACTCAGAATTCCAGGCTGATGCCACTGTTTGTTATTAAGTTTCTCTGGCATTTCACATTACAAGAGTGGGGGTTTTTTATTAGTTGTAACATCAAACAGTAATAAATTTGGCTGAAGAGGCTTTTGTGCTCGTTTTTCCCACACCGTGTGTCTGCCTCTTGTTTCATTGCGTGGGTTTTCTTTGCTGAAACAGAGTTTTAAATATACATTTGATTCAGTTGGAAAAGGGGAAAATGCTTTACACTTTCACAGTGTTAAATACCATTTCTCATCTCAAGTGTAGGCACCCCTAAAAGGTAAGTCATCTAGCATCAAATAGTTTAAGAAGGGAGGAACCAGCCTGTAGAGATGCCTATGTCATCTTTGAACACAAAGACAACCTGTATCGCTAAAGATTTATTATCTTTGTTACCTGTATGTCCGGTGAAGAGACTTCAAACCTGACAATAAAGCACTTGGGAGTCGCTGAGATATTTGTTGCTGTTCCTGATAACATTGGCTCCAACCAGGGAATGAGTTTGGTCTGAAAGACTGACAATTTTTATATTTCCAATGAAGTCAGGCAATCCCAGAAGGTCAACCCTGTGCCACAGAGATGATATTCTCTCTATTTACACAGATGCTTGCAGGTCTCTCCCGGTGTGTGCATCAAAACGGTTGAGATTGTGATTTGTATGTCCTTCTTTCTTCTGTAGCACCACAGTTGCAGGCTGTTATTGCTCTATATGATCAACAGCTGCAGTTGTGGGAGCAGTGTGAACAGTCTGATAGAAAGAAATAAGGTATTTACTTAATTTAGGCAAAGGAAGGAGTTCAAACTATTTCTTCTTAATCACTATAGCAAGTCCTGTGGACTGTTATCTTGCCTTTTGAAATGCAACCTGCTTCATAAGCCATCCACCTTTGGAAAAAATTCTCTGGAAGAGGTTTTGTGATCCAAAGAAGACGAGGAGTTCAATTCCAACCTATTTCTTTCACACTTTCTTTTGATTGTTGTCAACTGACCTCCTACTAAGTACGAGGGATCTCTAAATTGATAAATTGAGTTAACTGACCTTGAAAAGCAATAAACTTCCCATTTCTATGCTGTTTGTGACTTTGTCAGTGAATTGAAAAAAAAGGTCCACATTGAAATTGATCCAATCCCATCAATAAAAATTCTACCTGTGGAAAGGCTTCTTTAGTATAGCATTTCTCAAGCAAATAATATTCTAATGATAGCCTGACATATGGTTCTAGAAATGAACAATTCTGTTTGGAAAACAGGCTTTGAGCAGCACCAGTAAATAAAGCATTAATACTTCTGTTATCCAATAAAAAACACATATATTAGTTGGATAGTTCCACAGTCCAAAAACTGGGCCTGTGAGAAACTCATGAAGTTCAACAAGGCCAAGTGCAAGGTCCAGTGCCAGGGTGGGACAGTCCCCAGTATCAGTGAAGTCTGAGTGATGAAGGGGTTGAGAGCAGCCCCTGCCAAGAAGGACTTGGGGATGGCGGTGGGTGAAAATTGAACATGAGCTGTCACTGCACACGTACAGTCCGGAAATCCAGCGGTGTCCTGGACTGCATCAAAAGAGGTGTGACCATCAGGGAAGTGAAGCTGTGCCTCCCCCTCTACTCTGCTCTTGTGGGGCCCTCAATAGAAGAAAAACGCTGGTCCTGTGAGAGCAGGTCCACAAAGATGCTCAGACAGCTCAAGCACCTCTGCTATGAAGACAGGCTGAGAGAGATGGAGCTGCTCAGCCTGGAGAAGAGAAGGCTCCAGGGACACCGTAGAGCAGCCTTTTGATACTTAAATAGGATTTAAAAGGTGGAGACGGACTTTACGCCAGGGTCTGTAAAAATAGGACAAGTGGCAACGGTTTTAAACTTATAAAAGGTAGATTTAGTTTTGACCTAAGGAAGAAATCCTTTAATATGAGGGCGGTAAGCCACTGGAACAGGTGAGTTGTTCCAGAAGTTGTTGATGCTCCCTCTTTGGAAGTGTGCAAGATCTCATTGGACAGAACTTGGAGCAACCTGATCTAGTGAAAGATGTCCCTGGCCATGGCAGAGGGCCCTGGACTAGATGACTTTTAAAGGCCCCCTCTGTCTCAAACCACTCTATGATTCTATGATATTCAGTCCTAAATTAATCAGAATTGTGTTAGAAAAAAATTAGCATTCAATTTTATAATTAAGGTCCACCTTGTAATAGAAAAACATGAGGATGCCAATCTCTGGTTGCTGTATCAAAACTGTTTCTACATTTCATAGGATCTGGATGGAATATTTTGCAACCTAGACTCCTTTTGACCTGTTTTTCTGTGGGTGTGTTGAGCATCTGTGTGAATAATATATCTGTATTAGTGTGATTTTATAAATCCAAATGTATTTTGTACTGCAGTGGAAAATATTTCACAGAGAGGTTTAACACTTTTTATTCTACAGAAAACATATTGGCCAAAGACATCCATGGGTTAAAAAAAAAAAAAAAAGAAAGAAAGAGGCAGACCAAGTTTTCATGATACAAGACTGGTTAATAAAGGGAATAAAGTTTAATAAAAGGACTTTTTGTCTTGAGATTTTTTAATGGAGATATCTGGAATATTTTGTCACCCATGGGAGCTGCTTCTACGTCTTTGCAGCCATATTTTCACCTCCTGTTTAGCACTTGCTGTTTAGTCTGGTTTCTAAGGTTGTTGGTACTGTTGTGTTGTGTTAGTCATCTTTTTAAATCCACCTTTTGGGATCTCTAACCTTTGACAGTTTTACCTCAGTGCTTTGCCAATTGTCTTAGAATAGTGTGGCCATTGCCAGAAGAGTTGGGTTTTCAAATTTTGTTTTATTCTTGTGTTTTTTTCTTTCTTTGTACCCCAGTGACAAATTTTCTTGCCCTTTCCTCTGACTCTTCTCTTGGCACTGAATTGCCATCCAAGTAGCATGTATTACTGGGATATCTGTCACCTTGGTACGTGATATTTTTCAGGATGTATGTAACCTCATCCTATACACAAGTAAGGATATACAACTCACTGTAGCTGTTTCTTGGATCAGTTTAATGCAACCAGCAGCTTGAATCATGTGCCCAGAGTGGATATATCAAGATGAGCAGCAAAAAATGCATAACCAAAATAGACTGGAAAAGTAAATCTTGCAGCAGTTATCTCATTCAGCACAGTGTATCATGTCAGTGCACTCGCCAGGGGTGTTGAAGATTCAGGCTCAGAAATCCACTTTGTGGAGTTCTGAGTCAGAAAAATTTATCATCTGCTGTTTCAGCTCAGGCTGTACAAGAACCTGAATTTCATTCACGCAGGTCCGAGATGAGTACTCTACGTATGTAGCTGTGAAACCAGTCTCTTAGCAACCTTCACAGAGCAAACTCATTTGCTGTGCGAGGCAGCTCCATGAACAAGTGGCTGGCTTCATGACTGGGGTATTTTCTCTATTGCATTTGTAAGAAGCCTAAGGAGATTCCTGTACAGAGCCAGATGTGTTTAGGAAAGGGGTCGGCATTTTGCCTCATAGTTGGTGTCTTAGTGACACGAGCACATCACTAAGAGCTGCCAGCACTGTTGTGCAGTCTGATCATTATCCTAACAACCCTAGAGGGATTTTTTCTGGGTCTAGAACCATCTGCCTGATTCAAGAAAATTTATATATCAACACAACTTTTGATCTCTCAGCCATGTAATCCCTCTCTGGGAATCTTCTATTTCTCCTTCACTGAGTAAAGAAATCTGGGTTCTCACAGTGTTAAAAGGTAGTTGCTGCAGGGGCACCCTCTAGAGTTATTAGCTCCAGATGACAATGTATTCTGTATATCTATTTTACCAATATAGGGATGAGAGGAACTACATTTTTAAGTTATCTTTTTTTTTTTACATTTACTGTAAAGAGATATATAAAATACAAACTCTGACTGGTCATTGGACTCTTAAATGGCTCGTGAATCCCACCTCTGGTCCTTCATCATTTATGTAAACGTTGTCTCTATATGGTTTATGACAAGTGAAATCTCGCAAGGACAGAGAGAATAAATTTAGGAAGATAATGTCTGGTTTGTGTGTTAGTCACAGCCCATCAACAGATCAACAACTTGCTCTCAAGCTTTCCACAGTGCCAAGGTGGTTTTGGGGCTTGGTGATGTTCACTGCTCAGTACTCTGTATGAAGCAGCTCATTGGGATGCATTTCTTTCACTATATCTTTCCACTGAGATATTTAAATTTATGATAATTTACAGTATAATCAGGTTTGCTGGTATTTGAGTATATGAGTTTCTTGCTCTGCGATACTGTCGGAATAACATTAAGTTTACTATATATTTAGAGAATCTGGATAATTAAAACATTTATGTTACCAAAGAAACACAACAACAACAACAAAACAACATTCCATAAAAACTATAATCCCACATCACCAACCAAACAAAAAATTTCTTCAAGATTTCCAAAACTTTACCTTCAGATAAAAATGATTTTCAAATATTAGTCATAAATAGATTCTCACAAATAGATATAGTTGTAAATAGACACATAAACAAATCAAAACCTCAAAAAAGAAAATGGAAGTTACTCCCAAAGTCCAAGCTTATTCTTCACAAAGAAAATAGTGTTTAGATTTTATTGAGAAATCACTTAAAAAAGTATGCAATACTTCTCACACTCTTTGCATAATCAGAGCTGTTAAAAATTTAATCAAACCACTACCTGCCTCAGAAATTCATCATAAAAGTGTTTAAATTTTAAAACACAATTATCTGTCCAAAAGCACTTGAGCACTTCCAAAGCCACAATAAGAAATTGTTCAAAAAGGGCTGAAGATGGTCCCATTAACACAAGTATTCATCAAATGAACTAACAACCAATACCCACCTAATCTTCCCCCTTTTAGGAAATTAAAAACAGTATCAGTGCACTGTTTCTGAAAGTATATACATTTTGATCTCAGCCATATTTCAGTCTGTGTGTCACAGTGTATTTTAAGGTCCTTTATTGGAACCAAGCTGCACATATTAAAGGTTTTAAATTGTCTGCTCTAGCTGTAATGCCTGCAGCCATATATCAATCCTGACTCTGCAGACTCAGGGCTTTTCAACTAAAGCCAAATTTTACACTGGGAATTGTTGTCAATAAAAGTATAAGCAATGGCGGGTCCTACTTAAAAGCTTCTAACACATCAACCATCCGTCTCTGAAGATAACAGCCATTTAACCCCTGTTTTAACCATTCAAGGCAATCACTAAGACACAAACGAGCCACACAGAGCCATAATCCTACTTGATGCGTAGCTTGTCAAAGAAAAAATGAGTAATAATCACTGCTGGTGAGAAAATGCAGCTCTTTTTAAATCCCTCAGGATTTAACCAGGTTACACCATCGATGGTCCAACAGTTCCAAGCAGCTTCATGTTGCTGTGAAAACCTCAATGGTTAACTTCAGTGAGGCCAGAGGAGCTCATTTTTCTCACTGTTTTCAAGATCTGATTCAATAAAGAGGGTTACCGAAGGAATAGTTTCCTAGGGAACACGTTTCACTGCCCATCCTAAATTTTGCCTGTTATTTCTTTTCTGTATCCAAAAAATCCACGTGTGTTCCCTTTGTCTTTAAAGTACAATAGGAGGATGCAGGGGCCATTGCTTTGCCTGAAACTTTAGCTAAATATTGGTTTGAGAAGCTTTTTTGTTTTGCTTTTCATATGGCAAGGATATATGGCAAGGATGCTGTGTGTGATACTTCTTGGCATTTTCTTTTTTTGACAGATTTGAAGTGAACTTGAATGTGTTACATGTAAACTAGAGTTCATTGATCAAAACTGTCAGATCCACATAAAAGGCAGCAAGAAATAAACTTACTCATAGGGATATAATAAAAAAATTACATGCTATGACCTACATTATATATATTAGCTGCCAAGTAAATTATAACTAACATGAAGACACTTCTTGGGAAACCAGAAATCTGCCATTCGGGATAAAACTGAAGGTATAAACATTTAATGGGCAACAAAAAGCAAATATAACTTCCCCCCAAATATTCATTGCAAATATTTATTTAATCTTATTTTCTGTTTCTTTGAAAATGAGAGGCAAATCTCCTCCTGCACAAGTAAGTGAAGGAAACGAACTGTAGAGAACTGCTAAATAACCTGGAGGTACCTTATGGAAAAATCTAAATACTGAGCACAGGGATTTTGCCTCTGTCAACAGCAGGAAGCCACTTTAGTTTCTAACATACTGCAAAAATGTTCTCATTTCCACAGTACAGGGCTGCTGTGTTAACCTAGCAGCGTTATTAGAGCACCAGAGAAAGCACATGAGTGTGTCCTAAGGCATTTGAATAAGCTGAAATTTTATGTATGTAAATAAAAGTGACTGTTTCAAAACCAAACCTAAAATACAAAAAGGTTATTTTTATAAGTGCATATTATTCTGGATTTTTAAGTTTCAAACCAATACATATGCATTTATCTGATGATTATGTTATTTTAAATATTACTTTATTAACAGTATTAACTGTATTAATATGGAAGCACATTTTAAAAAGTTGCAGAATATTAAAAACCACCTTGTCATCAAGTCTGAGGGTAGATGGATGTAATATTAGTCATTCTGCTCTGGACCTGGCTACAAACTTTGCCCTGATTTAAACTCTCCTGAAGTGCTGCCTAGACTTGAGCCAAAACTTTGCACATAAAAAGCAGTATAAATCTTATTAATACCGACAACATAGCAGTACTTTTATTATAATTTACACAAGTGGTATCGCTCACATGGGTCCCATGAGGCTTGGACACACAGAGAAGTCCATTAGAAATTAGCATGTTTAGTCTACTCCTGTGTCCTTGATAGTCCTGCTGTGGTGGCATATAAAGGATTTGCTTTTAATTATCCAACTGCTTGCTGAAGATTGGCTAATTCTGCAAAGAGAAGGGCTTAATGGCTGCACTAAGAACAAGCTGATTGAGCTCCCCGCTCCCTCTTGGAGCGAGCACAGAGTTATATCTGGGCATGGGCACATCAGCTCGAGTTGGTGCTGCAGCTTTGCTACAGCAGGATCCTCTGAGACAGCTGGGTAAGAGCTGGTGATGGCACAGCGTTGCACATATGGTAGTCTCCAGCTGTTAACTCATCTCTGTTTTACACAAAATGATATTTTCAGTGACTTCTGAGTCAAATCCAGGCCTATGCTTCTGATACAGCAGCAGCCTATGTTGTCTAGGAAAATGGAATTCCAGGTTTGATTGTTATGCTCACTTCAGATTTAATGTTAGAAATCCTGGCTGCCCGTATCACCTCATTTTCCCTTTTTTAAAATTGTGAAAATTTAGCAGAATGTATCTCTGAATCCATCAGATCTATTCAGAACTAAAAGGTTCAACAAATTCTTAGCAAAAGTATCCTTCCATGCCCAAAACAGGTGTATTTTCTGCACATGTAAGTAAACAAAGAAAATTTAAAATTTTAATTCCCCTCGGTCCACCTTGAATATGAAGCCTACAGATCTTTGAAAAAGAGCAAGAAAAGTCTGTGGATTTATCAGAATCTTCTAAAATGGAGAACTAATCCAATTATGTATTATTTTCTTTCCATGGCATTTAGTTAATTTAATTAATTTTTGCCTAATTTATGAACTCAAAACATAGACGAAAGTCAATAGGAATTAATCTCTTCCTAGAAATGATTCTGTGTGACTGTACAGGCAGTGATGTGAGTATTCTTACCGACCATGAATATTCATAAGAACTGAATGTAAAACAAATGCACAATGACTACAGAAAACAGAGGCTAAGATGAAGAATCTTAACATTTCATGTCTAAACTATCTCCTCATTACTGAGAGCTGATCCTTCTACAGAGAGAAGGGAATGGAAGAGACAGTCGTGTTTTAACACACAGGGCAAACACAGGCCTAGGAGGAAGATCTGGCTCCGGTGAGTTGCAAATGGAGTCACCTTTGTCATCTGAAGTTTCTTTCTAGAAAACAAACATTGTCAGCTCCAGTTAGAGCTGGATTGTCACAAGTGTGAAGTTTGCTCTCTGCTGAACATCACGGTCGCCGCCCAGATTTCTACTGAATTCCCAGCCTTGAACGAGACCCTCGGAGTCCCCTTTGGGAGTAAAGTCAATCACCACAGGCAAGGAACACTTTTTTAATAATAATAAATAATAGTAGTAATAGCAGTAATTATAATAACAGTAATAATAGAGTTAGTTAAGCAGTGGATTCTATGAACTAGTCATGAGGAAAATGCAAAGAAAGAGGTGAGATTGGCCACCTCAGCAGCGAAGACATTTCCTTCCTCCTTTTTATTATTCTCAGATTTTTTTTCTCAAGGTAGGTACTTGGAGTTTTTGGCTTCTTTTTCTGTCTATGAAAGAATCCACAACAAAATAGTGTGAATGTTACATGCCCTTGAGATGTGAGGGTTATCAGTCAAGTCACCCAGCTTTTGCAAAAAGAACTGCCTGAATACCAAAGCACAGTGTAATCAAGCAAGATATTTTAACAAGGGATAAATTAAAAAAATTTCCTCTGGGAATAATGGATTAAATATTCCTTTAGGAAAAAGACAAGTCCTGCTGAGATCTTTAAGAAGCCAGGTACCTCACCTGAACGTCAAATAAGGCAGCTGGCCTGACAAAGTGTTTTCTATCTACAATTACAAATTTTAACCACTATAATCTCTGCAAGTTACTGTTTTTTAAACATAGCTTGATTAGTGGGAAAAGGGTCTGTTTCCCTGGCAACTGCTTTATTAGCATAAAGTCAATAATATGGTAGTTGTGGAACATATTCTAGTGTTCTGAAGATATAGAGGGAACTGGATTTCTTTTGGCCAGCGAGGATGGACATTTAGAGCCAAACTATCCTCCTGCGTTACCACTCTAACGGCCATTGGGTGCCATTGTGACTTTAATTTTTCCAAAGAATTCTCAGCTTCAGTATCACGCTAACAGAGCCACTGCTCTGCCAAATCAGAACTGTTAAAAAGATAAAAAATGAAACAAGTAAATACCTTAGTGAACGATGGTTCAGTGAGCAAGTTACGAAATCACACACATCATTTACAAGAGGAGATAATAATCAATTTAAAAATGGCTAAACTGGATGAATTTCACATCAGTAGCTCTAATCTCAAATCCTATTTTAGTGCTGCCCAAGGGGCACAGGGAAAGGAAACACTCCCACTAGTGCCAAAATTCACAAACAAATGGATATTTTTGCTAAAGCAAGTGAGGAAGGAAGAGTTCACAGTTCTGATTTCTATAGGAAGTAGAAACCTCTTTAGGACATGTAAAGGCTGTGCACATATATAGAAATTCCTGGTGAGTGTAGAAGGTTAAGGGACACAAATGGAACAGAAGAATTAGGATGAATCAGGCTAAATGAGCATGTGCATCCTCTTGGGTTTGTTTCCCTGCAGAACTTGGATCTCTCTGCTGCAGAGCTGATTTCTACTGCTCTGTAATGTCCTGGTGTCCTGGGCACACTGCTGCAGCCTCCTTCCATTGTGCAAAGCACGGGAATGTTGTGGTCTGGTTACAAGGTGTTTAGGATCCAGGGAGGAGGTGTGCATGGTCGCTGACCTTCCTGGGAATGGCAATTTGTCTCCCCATGCACTGGGAACAGAGGACAGCTCAGCTCACGGCTGATAAAATTAGAAAACTAAAGGTTCTGTTTAAGGTACATTAAACAGAAACTGCTGGTATGAAAAAAAAAAATCTGGAGAATGATTCTGAGACTTCAAAATAGTGTTGGTTGGGTAGATAAAAGAGTATTGTCCTGTAATGCTACACACATTATAGCAATACTGCTTCACAGGTGAGACAGACACAGAATCCACCTAAGACTTCCAAATCCCCAACCAGTCATTGGATTATACAGCACCTGATCCAGCAAAGCTGCTTTCCAAAAGGGAGATAGTGGTGAATATCAGAGGTGAAGCTGATACTAATTAATCCTTTTCTTCCTGGGAGCTCACTTGGGCCAGGAGGAAGGAGGGGAAAATTTGTGGTGGTGGGAAAATGCTATACCCTTGTTTTCTGCAGAGAGGGGGATCTCTCGTGGCCTTGTATAACCCTGGATTTCAGCAGTGCAGGGCTGTAGAGTCCAGTTTAATACATAGTCTTCAGCCAAAGCCCACTGCAATCCTCTTTGACTTTGGGCATTAGCTCTGGAGATAAATACAGGGAAAATTTAGGCTAATCAAAGCTGGCTGCAGACGTGGGCAAAGTTGGCAGCTGCAGAGGATTGCTTGGGGCAGGGAAGAATAAAAGAGCTGTGTCCCTGTTGCCCGTTTTGTCCATGCCAGAGCTGAGGAGAGCCAGGCTGGAGCAGCTGCTGTGGAGGAGGAGGAAATGGGAGGAAGCAGAGAGGGGGCTGCAGTTTTGGGGGGCTGCACGGCTGGAGCCCTGGAGACTGCTGCCCTTTGTGCCAAACCCTGCCTGCTTGGAGAGGGCTCGACATTGATTTTTGCATGCACCTCTGAGAAACCCTGAGCCAGCTTTAACTCAACAGGACCTTAGAGAATGCAAACGGAAAAAAGTAGAATAAAATTCACAAAAAATGCTGATTTTCTTCATGTTAGAAGTACTTAGGAGAAAAGGATGAATAAGCTGTCTTAAAAAAGAGAGATGTAGGCAGAAGGATGGACTGCAAAGATCTTTTTCTGACTAAAAAGGTGATGTACGACCTGCTGAGGTACTCCGTTGATTTTAGAAGTCACTATTTTGTTTTACAGTTTCCCTTTTCAGCTTTTCTTTATTTCATACAGAATGGTAAAGGAAATAGATACATAATAAAAAAATTACTTGTCTTGCCATTGCACATCTGTTTCATACTATGCCATATTAAAACGGGCTTTCCTTTCCATTTAAATAAAATTATTAGATTGATAAAAAAGAAACATTTTAACTTCAAAGACGATTTTGTTGAATTAAAACAATGATACAGAGAAGCTTGTTTGAAAGCCCTTTTCTATTTGAACACACATTTTAAAACTGGGAAAGCCAGAAGTGCTAACTTTTTCTGTAAAATAACCCCGAATTTAACCTAGTAAATAAAAAATGTCGCTTTGTCAAAATGAGCATTTAACATTACAACTCCAAAAAAATATACAGAATTGATCCTGCTTTAAAAGAGTTAATGTATATTTTTAATGGGCTTTTTCATGTTTGTTTTGGTGCTAGAGTTTTTACCTTCTTCTTTATTATGCAATCAACATGTTACAAAGTGTACTGTGGTTACTCCAAAGTATCCTTATTCAGAAAAGGTTGCACGGTGCCTTCATAAGAATTCTATATTTTGGTAGCATATAATTAAACTGTTTGGAAGTATTGTTCTCAGACTCAGGCTCTCTAAGATGCAACTTCATGGCTGTTAAATTTGCTCCAGAAAAAAACTGATTTTAGATGAAGTGAATTCTTCTCTCAAAAGTTTTACTCTACACCATCCCCTGAGAAGGTCTTGGAAGGACGTAAAAGCACTGGGTCAAAGTGTTTTTTATATAAGAAGTAGAAAAATAAGTTTTGATTTGACTTAGTTTCTTTAAATAATAGGCACTAGAATAAAGCAGCAGCCTAAAAATAAACAAGTGTTTTGAGCAGCCACATCATCTCAGCGCAAAACACAGAGAGCTGAGTCTGTCTGAGTTAATTAACCAGCTTTGCTTCTGCATAGGACGTACAGTGGGGAGACATATTTCATCTCATCCAAAACTGAAAGGCTGATAGATTTTGGGCAGATGTTTGAAGCAAATCATAGCAGTCACTGCTGTCTGAAGAACGCTCAGTCCCCCTCAGACAAGATTAAGAACCGTTGTTTTGTGTCATGTACATATGTTGCCACTTCTTTCTCATTAAAAATGGATCTTCAAAGGAGCTCAAGGTAAAATATCCACTTTATTATGTCCCATGATCACATGAAACACCTGAGATCCATGAAAAGGCAGCTCTGGGTGTTCCACAAAAATTACTTTGTGCTCATTGATGCTTTTATTGTGATTTCAACGGGGAATTTTGTTCCCAGGTGACATGGTTGTTCACTGTGTCTGTGGAGTTTGGAGTAGTCATGGTAACCACTCTTAAAGATGACTGGTTTTCACCACAGGGATGGTGAAGTTCAATCCTGGCTTGTGATTATTTTTCACACAATCATATGTTACATGCATACATCATTTTAATATCTTCTTCTATGAGTTCATTGGATAGTGCAACTTACAATTTCACATCAGTACTATTTCTGTTTAATTATTTATTGTCTGTAGAAGAACCAGATATGTAAATAGCTCTAAAACCTTTTGCCTGACCTACTTAGTACAAAAGGCCATGGAAGTGATTTGTTCATCTGAAAAGCTAAACCGTTTATACTACATTGCTCCTGATAACTCTGAACCATAGAGCCACAGAATGGTTTGGGTTGGAAGGGACCTTAAGATCACCTCATCCCAAACCCCCTGCCACGGGCAGGGAACTTTCCAGTAAACCAAGCTGCTCAAAGGTCTGTCCAACCTGACCTTGAACACCTCCAGGGATGGGGCATTGTCTCTGTGTCTATAATATTGCGTTAATTCCAGTTTTTTAGTGGGGCTCTAAATTTGAAGGTTTCATCGACAGGATTCATTGGATTGATGTGGTGGGTCCATAGCCTCGGTGACCTAGGGCCAAAATCACCTCCAAAAACATTTACATACATGTTTTTGAAGCAGGACTATAGATGGGAGCACAAGGCACTGGAGAACTAGAATTTGCCTCCCACACTGAATTTCCCCTGATGATTATACTGCACTGCAGCACGTTTTCACTATCACCGCTAAAAACATGAAGTTGAGGACTTTTGAATGCTTTTAATTTCCCTCATGTAACCTATCAATGAAGAATTTATTATAAATAACTTTATCAATACCTGGAATGGAGAGGTTCATATTCACTGACTTTATTGATAATCTATAGTGGGTTTGTTTGTCACCGTCCATGGGGAAAACGCAGTGTAGGGAAATTGATGTTTGACTGATTTTTCTGTGGAATTAATCCCTTGTGAACAATTTTTAATGCTTATTCAAAACATGCTTATCAACAGCCCTTTTGAATTAACATGCTGTAGGCTTTGAAACAATGATCAGCTCTTCAAAAGAAGGACTGAGGAAGGGTGGTTCGGTGATTTGGCATTAATCCAGTGTCAAGCATTAACACTGAAAATCATTGTGGTAACATTTGTTCTTTGATTAGATATTTTAACCACAAACATATTTTGTTATCTCTAGATAGCACATAGAAATATCAGGAGTAAAAAGTCACTAACAAACACATTTGTGTTTGTGCAGGTGTTAGCATGTTGTTTTTTTCTCTGACAGAAACTGTCATCTAAGCTTCTTCCCATGGAAACATCAATCAATAGTTTTATTTGAAAGAACATATTTGTGTGTTCACTTTGGCTTTGTCTTCCCTGTACTGAAATTTAGGTAATTTGTTCTTTTAACAGGTGACTCATATCACAATATTAATATATTAAGGAAAACTTAGTATCAGGCATGGAAAGATATTATAAAAAAAATTTAAGATTGCTCTAAATGTTATGAAAAGAACTGCAGGAGGACAAGTTCAAATTTCTCTATGTACAGTTTCCATAAAAATGTTAGCAATTGGAGGCACGCAACCTAAAACATATTTATCTACTTTAATTATCAAAGAATGTGTTGATAGTGTAATTGAGGCACCTGAAATAGTCACAAATTGCCCTGACATTGAAAGAAAAGGGTCTAGGAAGGAAACTGAATGATTGCAGTCAAAAATCATTGACATGTGCTTAATGTTAACAGGATAAAATCACAAATGTTCTTAGATATCTTGGGAGAATGATTCACTAAAATGTAAAAATTGATGGAGTACCAGACATTGTGAGTTTTCTCTCCTGTAATATTTCCTGTGATCCAGGAGTCCACACTTCACAGTCAAGTCTTTTTGTCCTGTTCTTGAGTGGTACAGTGTTCTTACCCAGCCATAAGAATCCAATGATGCTGCTTTATCCAGCAGTCAATTAAATCCTGGCCACCAGCTGGGAGAAGAGATGGGTCCATGATGCCACACTGTTCTCCTGCAGGGTTTGCTTTCTGTCTTAGTTCCTTCCCATTTTACTTCCTGCCCAAGTGCAGTTTGATTGGCAAGGGCAGTTCCACCTTTCCAACATTTCTGTGGACCACTGAGCACAGAGATAGGTAGAATAAGCCTCTTCGTAAGAGGGTAGAAGTAATTCAGAAATTTGTGTCATATCTGACAAGTGCTTTGGCAGAAGAGAGAAAGGAAGAAAGGATCTCATCCTCATTGTAGCCCAGAGTGCTCGTACTGAGTCCCACACCTGATGCAGGGGGCACACTATCACAAAAAATAGGAATTTTACGTGGCCGACTTACTTGTTCATTCAGGGTGACTATTAAGCAAAGAGTCAGCTTCCATCACTAGTCAGCCCTGGTGGATATCCTCCCTACCTACCTGTTAAACTTTAAAGGTCACCTTTCTGTGCCCTCTTCAGTATTAAAGAGTATTTCTTTACCAAGTTATCTGTGTCCTCTCACAGCAGGTAAGTTTGTCATGATAGCCTCTAGCATTTCACTGTCTTCCTTAAGTTCATGTCTGTTGATATCTATTAATGGACAATTTTTATCATATTTAATAAAAGGAAAAAAAAAAACAAAACAAAACAAAACTCAAAACATCATTAGTCTCTTAGATGTAAATTATATTATTCTATTTAAAGATATATTCCCAAGTAAGTTGATAAATCCAGGTCCCACTGAGGAAGCTGATGAAATTCAGCATGGATCAGAATCTGCCTTCTGCATCTTTTAGAATAAATGAGCTCTAGGTTTTGTGAAGAGATTAAAGAACACGTGATGAAATTTGAAAATGTACCCTTATGAGTTATACATCCAGATAATTATCTATAATCTACTTAATACTTTTACTGCCTTTCTAAATGATAAAAAGTTGAAAAACTTTCTTGCTTCCCTCATCTTTCTTTTTCTCATAACATAAATGAAAATATTCTGAGTGTAAGTTTTTCCCTGGGCTTTTTTTCTTCTACTATGACAGGTTTAGTTTAGTAAGGAAAAATATTGGAAAAAATTGAAGAAGAGTTGTTTTTCAAAAACACAATGTAGAAAATTAAAAAATCATGTAAATACTTTCCCAATGAAAAAATAAATATTTAAAGAATGGAAAGATAAAATTAAAGTCCTGCAACAACTTAATGTACCTGTATTTTCTGTCTCACTATATATATGCTCCAGGAGAAAAATACAGTATTATTATTTCCATTGCATTACTGATGAGAGACTGGTTCAAGAAAAATGAGACTTAGGGAAGATCGAACTATCCATGTTAGGAACAAAGACCAAACTATCTAAGTTAGGAATTTATTTCTGCTTTCCTGACTCTTTTTTGACATAGCTGGCATGAGGCATCTTGGTTTTCCTTGGTGATAGGTGTTGCGTGCAGTGGACTGTACCTGCCAGTCCTGTACGGGAAATCCAGCTCATGCACAAGCTGTTGAAAGATTTGTTTAGAATCAGATCTGTCCCAAATACATTTATCTCATCAGGGAAAAAAACCCACTCCATAATTTTTTTTTTTTTTCAGTATTACCAGTGATAACTTCGTCGAGTGTTTGACAAACTGTTGTGATTTACGTCAGCTTTAGCATTTATCTAAAATCACTTGGCAACAAAGTGAAAATTCCGGCAAAGTATACTCATACACTATCTGGTTTGGAAAACAAAAGCTCAGAAAATGGTGATTGTGTTCGTCAAACTCTGACTTGCCTTCACACAAATGATGATGAACCTGGAGTTGCTCCACATAACCCATCCAGAGCCGGTGCTACTGGCCTTTGCTGGCACAGCAACGTGACACATAAAACATTTAACAATACACATTCACTCTGCCTTCAGGCAGCAGGAGGTTGCCTATACTGTATTTGGAAACTTTTAATCTCCCTCTTTAAGGTAAAGATGCCCTTTCCCTTGTTTAAAATGAGTTGGCATGTAATTTGTTCTTTGCTAGTTAACCCAGGAGGCAGTCAATTCCTGTCATTTCAAATACATCCGAGACCAATGAAGCACAAATGGGATTTTTGTAGTTAGCTGGTGGCAGTTCCGCATTGCACATTTATGCTGGAGTTTTCTTCTGAAATACTGATCCTGCCCAAATAATTTTACAGCAACTGCTACAAATATACACCTTTTCATGTACACCTTTTCATGTACACGAGTTATATTCAATCTCTTGCAAAACTATGGTAGTTGTATTAATTACAAGTTAGTGGTTGGTTTATTTGATTCATGTGCACTCCATTTTTTGCCTTCCCTTCGTCAGATTACAAAATAAATCTAGCACTGCACACTGTATGCTTTTGTCGGAGCACAAAATGTTCAGCACAAAATAGTTGTTTACAAAGCACCCTTAAAACTACAGATGTGCCATTTGCCTCTACAATGTAAATTTATACATGACACTTAAAAATAGAGAAATGTAAATGATGGAGAAGGGGAGGGTCACTGGAAGGTGTTCTGGCTGAGAAAAGCGTAAATAAAGAGTCAACTTTTGATTTTCTAAACAAATACTTGTTATAGGACATGGAATCCTAGGGCAGCTGAGAAAAGTATTTCAATGTAGGGAGACCAGAAAAGATGCTGTGTTAATCACATCTGCAGTGGGATTAAACAAGATGATTTTTGATTAATTTCCTTTTGGGAGCAATTGTTGTTGGTTGGTTTGTTTTCATTTGTGGGTTTTTTTGTTGTTTTTTTTTTTTTTTCTGTAAACCCACATAGTTTCAACTTGAAAACTCATTTTTATGGGAAGACTTCGCAGTTCTTTACAGACCAAACTAGAAATGTGGGAGATATTACATATCTTGTGAAATGAAGAGCTCCCAGGTCAGTTTGTGGCATAAACTGTGCTATTAATTCAAACTAAAGTACTTTGATCAATCTGCCAGAAAGCATTCAACCACCACAATATAATACAGTCTCAACTCAATGAAATATTTGGGGTTTTTTTGATAATACTTGTGATTAAAGTGACATTTTCCCAAAACTTCTAGCTGATTTCAACTCTTTAAATGGAAAATTTCCTTCTCCAATGTACATCATTCTGAGATAATTTCTGGCCAGTTCCAGAGGTAACCTTTTCTTTAAAGGAATTGTGACATATATAACTGCAGTGACAAAGAAATTACCTTCACAGTCATGCACACAACAGTTTCAACAAGGCTGAATATTTCAGGATGTCAGTAATAAGTCCTGAAGCATCACAAAATAACCATCTGTAATGTAGTTTGGGTCACCAGTGATGAAAGGTTATTGCCATGGGATAGTTGTTTGATTGCCTGTGTGAATTGAGTTGATGGGATTGATCTCACACATAGTGGGCAGTGGTAAAATCCACTGCCATTACCAAGGAGTATTTCTTAAAACAAGAGATAAAGACTCCCAGTGGACAGAGGAAGAGGGCCAGGAGAAAAAGAGTGAGGGAGACCTCGTAAAAGCTTAGCAAACGTGGAAAAGCAACATGAACTCTGAATATTTATAGGGATAATAGTGATTACTTTGAGTCTTGGATCTATGATGTAAGTCATATATATACCATACATACTCACCATATACTATTAAATGCCACAAACAGAGGTATATGGTCGGGAGAGGAGCTCAGCAGGAAACTAGGACAGTCCAGGTTGGTGCCTGATTTAGGAAATACCCATCCCAGTTGGTTCTTTTTTATTTAAAGGACAGATCCTGCTCTAATGTCTTTATGTGAAGCCAGATTCACACAAACCCCAGTGACATCAAGATATAATGAATGAAATCACTGCAGCATCTATCACCAAATGTCTAACAGGAAGGGAAGGTCCCCTTCATCCAGCTAAAAAAAGGGAAGCAAAATGTATGTCTGCATAATAAATAGTTTCACTGTAAGTGTGACACATCTTTTCAATTACGGGAGCGCAGCCTTAGAGGCTGTTATTGATGGCATTCTGCAGATTATTATATTACACACAGGCACTTTCCAGTGTGAACTGTTCTTTGCATATGTACAACTCAGTAACAAACATCCTTGAATCAATAATAACTTCAGAACTCTGAAATATACTGAGTGATCTCATTCCAAAGCTTTCCTTGGAATACAGATTTATTACATTATACCACGGACAATTAAACATGGGATGATAGGCTTGTCCCCTCATCTATTCATATTATCTGACTGGAAATGTTTTCTTAGCTAATTGCACAAGGAAGATTGTTGGTCTTACAAGCTTTATGTGCTTTTTTGTTTTCACATGTGACTTTTTTGTTTTCAGATGTGCCCTGAACTTCATTGCTTAGGTGACTGATTTCCTTCTTTATATCTCTAATCTGTAATCAACAGTTTCTAAACATCAAATATTTATCATCACGTATTTAATTTCTATTCACTTCAGCAAAAAGTAAATGCAAAATGCGTCCAGAGCAGAATATAACACTTTGCCTAAAAGCTAATAACTACCCAGGGATAGCAGAGAATCAAGCCTTTGAATTGTTATCATTAAAACTTGCATAGCTGGGTCAAATATCAGAAAATAAATTAAAAAAAAAAAAGAAAGACAAAAACCAAACAAAACAAAAAAAAACAAAACTAAACAAAACCAAAACAAACCAAAACAAACCTAACCAACAACAAAACAAAACAAAAAACCAACAACAAAAAGCAAACAAACAAACAAAAAAAACCCAAACAAACCCCCCCCCCCAAAGATTTAACTTCAACTGTAGAAGAAATGAAGTTCAGCTGAAGGAAAAACCCAAAGCAACATATTCCTACATATATATGGATCAGTGGAAGGCGAGCACCTAGACTTGGAGGCTGAGTGCTCGCGGAGGCAAAAAAAACAACACAGAGACACATCCATACTCGACTAACCTGGGAGTTAAGGCCCAGGTATCACTCAATGAGACCCCCATTGAAGACACTCTGAAAATCTTGAAAGCCTGCAGATATTTAGATGAAAGAGAGCTTTTTCAGGAAATGAAAATTAGTTATTTCAACCAGTTTGTACTTCATATAACTGTCCAATGAATCCCACACATAATTCCAGTGCAATCCTACCTGGATTACTGGTAGACTACGCTCTGGCTGTGATTTCAGGCTACTACAGACCCATGAGCTGATTGACCTGGAAAAGGAACTCACTCAGTTAAAAGTGCATTAAAAATAATAATAATAATAATAAAATACTAATAAGTACTGTGAAAGCTCATTATTTAACACCAACCAAAGACCTCATAGAAATTATGAAGGGAAGGGATAAGCTAGTGTAAACCATAATCTCTTTTCTTCAGAGAAGTGCTGCTTGCTCTCTTCAGTTGCCTCGTTAGCCCTACATGCAGCTCAAAATGTTTAAAAGTGGACTCATGGTGATTCCAGCTGTTCCTTCTTTCCTGAGAAACAGGCTGAGCGTTGAAGGCACTGAAGCAGGAGCAGGATTGTCCCTATCCTCTCCATATAAAAGCCCTGATCATTCTTCACTCTCTAGGCACAGCTCCACAGCCACATATTGAATTTGGTTTTATGGATTTCATGGAGACTCCCATTTTGCAACTGCAGAATGGAGGTAGATTGAAGAAAATGGAGATAGATTGGAAGCAACTGTAACTCCAATCTGGATAACAAGCTTATGCAGGCTCTTCTGTATTTCATGACATGGAGCACATGCTATTCCCGAGCCCAAATGAAAAGAGGTGGATATAGTTAATTAACTTGGCTGGCCATTACAGTTATGCCTGTAAGTGACAGAACAGGGTTTTATATTCTACAAATGTGAGACTAATTTTGCTTAAAAAAATAATTTGGTGCTGTCACCCTCGCATTCTCTACCTGCCATTGATCAGCTTTACTGTTTGTGACACAAATCTCTCTGCAGTGTGTCAACAGCACTTTTTCTAGTCTGTCAAAAACATTTTTTACTACAACTTTTGGGTACTTCTAGCTTTACAATACTGTTTCCTTCACTCGTTCTATTATATTGGGGTTTTTACAGGTTGCTTTTTTTTTTAGAAAAACTTTTGTGCTTGTATATCTATGAAATGCTTGCCTTGTCAGATTTGAGGAGAAAAACAGTTCTGTATCTTGTCACCTTACACAGCAAGAGTCATTCTAGATATATATAAAGTAATGATTTTCAGCACACGCAGACACAGAAAGAGAACCCTGTCCTCTTCTCTTGACAGCAGGAATTTAGAGACCAGAATACAGCACAGAAATTCAACCTGAATGTAACAAACATGTAGCAATGACCTTTGTCTTTTAAAATGAAAAGGTAACATTGCACTGTCAGCAAGAGGCAGCCTATGATTTCTGTGTGTTTGCAGAAAAACGGATACAAAGAATTTTCAAAGGAAAAACAAGATCTGGCAAATTCCTTGGTTGCTATTACTTCTGAAATCAAGCGATGAATTATTAAAAGATTATGCACCGTTGCTCAGAGATTAATACATATTTGCTCTAAGGAACAGAATATTCCCCTTAGTCTACCCTTTAAATAAAACTTCAGAAACAACTAAGACTCCTTCCTCGTGATTGCAGCAATCAACTGTGGTTGAGCAGCACTTTTAGGTTTGAGAAAGGTATCTTTCAGTGCTGTGTCGAGTCTATTATTTAATGCTGCATCTGCTTCTTTTCCCAGTAGTTAATTTTCTGTAAATGGGAGATAAATCAGGGTAAAAAGTATATTTGCCAGTTCTGGAGGGAAAAAAAAAAAATCAAGACTGTGTATCCATACAAATAAGGGTCCAGAAATGTACGTCTGACAATGCCTGAAGAAACATAGTCATTGTTTCAGGCAGCCAGTGCTCCGTTACCTGCCAGAGACAGAAAGGGAAGAGCAAAAATGACTTCAGTATTTCTTGAATCTCTATAAACTCTTTTTTTTCCATAATCTGAAGCAACATGAAGATTCCCTTCACCTCAACTCTTAGAGATTTCTTGGTGTCGTTCTGTTATGAGTGAGATGCAAATGCATTTATGTTGATAGATGAGTATTTTGGGGTATAACCTTAACTTGTAGTTAACTGTGCTGAATTTGGGCCTTATTACTCAAAACAAAATGAGCACCCCTCGTGGTTCTAACATTTGTTTGTGTTGCAAGACACAGTAAAATGTTTCTGAACTGTACTTCAGGCCAGATAGAAGCTGAAACATTTCATAATTTAGAACTATAGGAGTAATTACTTGGAATTGCTTTGCCACATCCAAGCTATTTTGCAGGAACTAAAAACTTTGTCACAACAGTGGATTTCTACCAGCAACCAACTCATAAAAATCTCCTTTATTAATGTGTCATACTGCCCTCTGCCTACAGTTTTTGAAGTATCGCGTTACATCTATTGCTGGAATCAATACAAATAATACAAATTCAGATAAGAGACGAATTCTTTCATTCTACTTTTATCTCAGAGGACATTTGGTGGTGAAATGTTATTCTGTGCATATGACTCTGAACCATCCTTAAGCAAAGACTAAATTTCTCAAAGAGAAAATGTCCTTGTGGGGTTCAAATGTCATTTATGTTTTTGCTTCGCCAGCACTGAATAGTTTTAAATGGCTTATTAACTCCTGAAAAGCTCAGCTGGAAGACAGCTCATACACTTGTATATGTGCTGACGATTTATGAAAGGGATATGAGAGAAAATAACTTTGTTTCATTATCATATAACCTGCTTAAGAGAGAGCTCTCAGTGACTTTATAGCAGTAACTGTGATTAATTACAGCTATTGAGAAGATCAATTTGACAGTTATAATGACATTTGTTTTCCACATTTTAATATTTCCCTGTGAAGTCATCCCAGGTATCAGAGCAATGACATGTATATGTGTGTATTCTATTCTCTTCTGGACAAATGAATGTGAAGGTCCACCCCACAACTCTTTGATGGCTTTTATTGCCTTAGTCTTTAAAAAAAAACAAAAACAAAAACAAAAGCAAAAACAACAAAAAAATCCCAAACCAAACAAAACAAACAATAAACAAAGAAATATGAAAGGTTTTCCTTGAAATTCACATATTTATCCTAGACAGATTTAGAATTAAGGCTGGCAAATTGTGGCTGCTTTTCTTTTTTTTTTCTTTCAAGTATTCTTCGTTCCTTTGAACACAAATAAGAGCCAGTTAAAACCAAAGAAAAGCAAACAACACTCTAAAAAGGATGATTAGATTAATTTCACTGCAGGATGAAAAGGCTGAGCCTTCTGGGGAAACTTCGCAAAATATGAACACCCACAGGTCTGCAGATCTGCTGTTGCTGGAAGTCTCTGGTACTAAAGTAATTTGAGCTACATCTGTAATGCCAGTTCATCATGAATAATTTGTGTCTTTGCACCATGACTAAACCAAACAACTATTTTTTAAAGGAGAAACATCCGAAAAGAAAAAAATTTTGTGGCAGTTTCTTCTGGAATAGAAAAACATCGATGTATTCCATGGGTAGTCTGTCCTTGTTTCGTCCATTCAGTCCAGCTGTGAGTCTTTTCACTCCTCTACATTTTCCTCCCGGCTTGTTTATGCAGCTTTTCACCCAGCACGTTTCTGAAGGCTCACAATGCATCCAAATTTTGTCCTGTGCTTTGAGCGAGAGTTTTGAGCACGCAACTGACACCCACAAGTCACCAAAGAGGAGGAGATGATCCCGGTCTCCTCTTAGGACAAAGATATTGGCTGCCCTTTTTTTATGCTGCCACTGAAGTCCAGAACAAGGGAAAATGGGCATGGGTGTCAATGCATTGGTTAAATGGGTACAGTTTTGGTCATCTGCATTTCAGCGATTCTCCTCCGGTGTGAAAGTCTTAGACTCAAACGTCTCCTCGTGCAAAGCTCAGAGCTAATGGCAGATTATGGGTTAAACACACCGTAATGGCAGATCATTTGGCATCAATCTGAGAAGCAGGCGGAGCGTGACACGTTCAGGTGAGAGACAGCTGGCTCCAAATGGGTTTGGAAAGGATTTCCACAGCTCCAAAGTGCAGAAGGTTTGTGATTTTATCATCTGGCATTTGAAAGTTCAAAAGTCTGGCACAGTTCATTTGGGATTCAGGAGAAAAGTTTTAAATTCCTGTAATAAGTATGATTACAAATAAATATCTTTTTGTTTTCATTCCCTCTTTTTCCAAGTGGAGTATAAATAATTTTTTTAATTTAATCCTTTAAAATCTTAATAAATAAATACACAGATGTACACTTCTGTGGTCTCAAAAGGAGATTTCTGAGTGAGTGCTGTTCAAAAGCGAATCTTTAGCTAAAGTGAAGTAGTCCCTTTTTTCCAGCTGGAAAACAAAATACAGCCCTGCTCCTACTAGATCCTCAGACTGCAGGACACGGTTCAGAAAAGCTCTGAGTGTTGGACTAAGCTTTAATGAGACTTCAAATGAGTCTTAACTTATTTCTGAATGGAGTTCAGAAGACTGTAGTCAAAGCATGGTTTTCTGTTGCAGGATTTGTCTGTTCCTGCTATTTCTTATTATTTGATCCCTTTATGCCCAAAGTGTTCTACATACTTTGGCTCTTCTGTGCTAAATCTTTTAATTCAAAGTGCAAGGATTTAATGGAAATTTAAGTGGAATATAGCCAGACTGCTCAGCAATTTGAAGGATTAAGTCTTTTTCTTATGACTCTACTTCTCTTTATTAGAGCACTACTACTTATTTTCTTTTCACTTTTCTCTTTCCCTTTTTTTTTTTTGATTTTGGTTTTTTGTTGTTGTTGTTGTTTTTTTTTTGAATACTAAAGTTCTGGAAGGATGACGTGAAAAATTGAATGCTTTTTAGCCAAATTCCTGTTCCAACTATTGCTTGCCTCTAAAAAATTTTCTCTAATAATTCAGAAAAAGCAGAATGTTGGATCTTAGTGCTTTTTATTCTGCTTAGTTTCCCAAACCACTTGTCTGTGTTTTGACATCAAACAATTCAAGCTTTTCTTCCTTCTGAGAGCTACAGCTTCAAAAGTTTTTCAAGCCATCAAACCAGAAAGTTGTTTTTCAGTGAATCAGTCTTCCAAATCACAATCCTGGAACCCTGAGCCAACATTTATCCATTCCTTATTTGCCAAACAACTTATCGTAAGCCTCAAGAAGATTTAGCAGGACATTAAGGATGGCTGAAGATTGTAAAAATATTGATAAGCGGATGGTAAATCCATGCTTTCATTCAGACAAATAAACATAGAGAACTGTACTTACAAAAAGTCTGATAAACACAACTGTGAGGGGCAGGAGATCCGTGAGGGTGAGGAACTCAATGTGCTTGTGAGGTACAAATCGTTGTAAAACCCTTCTCCTCGCATGCTCAGGTAAGTCAGCTGTGAAGAAGCTCACGGGCTGTGCAATGCAGGTGCTGCATAGAACAGAACTGAATTCAGATTATTTTTGCCGAGGAATTCAAGGTGGAGACCCCCCACACCTTCAGCTTGCAATAAGGTCACAGTCTACGATAGTCTCACTATGGGAGTAGGTTGTCATCATCAACATGAAGCTCTTCGGGATTTCTGGTTATCATGGACTCGTCAGGATATCCATCATCTCAGCAATGTCAAAATGAAAGAGCAAGGCATTCAAAGAGATGTGTGGATACCCAGTATCTCTGCAGATCTACATCCTTAGTGCACGCTCTTAAATGAACAAGTGACTGGTCTGACAATTAACAGCCTGAAATTTTTAACATTGTCCCTCAAACGTAAAACCATTGATTTTGCCCTTTTTGGGGCTTTCCTAGATCTCAGCAGTGAGAACAGTGATACACATCTCAAAAGAGGTGTTATGGGAGGAGCAGCTCCTTTAACACAAGAATCCACACACAAAAATATTCTCGCTTTGGAAGAGCATTCAAGGAAACCTGTTACCAATTACATTAATAATCCAGATAATCTGTGGATGAACGTTACGAGTTAAAAAAAAAAATCAAAACAAGAGTAGTTGGAGTCATATGAAAGTTGGTTTAAAGTACTTTAATGAAAGTTTCTAAGGGTAATTTGTAGTGATATGGTACTAATTATTTTTTTTCTTTTTTTGCTATTAGACCAGAACAGCACTCTGATTCTTTTTAATGAGTTTTAGAAACATCTGTTATGATACCAAACAAAAAGGTACTTAATCTTAAGTGACACTATTTTCCATTTAGAATGCAGTTTGCAAAATGAATACTAATCTCTTGGCAAATGATATGCCACCTTTACCTTATTTATTGCAGACATATTGGCATTATTAGCTATGCTGAATCACTGTGATATCCTATGGGACATAATAATTGCCTGTTGTGTGAAGTAATCAAAGTATATTCCTTAGGATTATCACATGTTGAAGTAAACAATAGCTCAGAAAACTCTTTTCTCCTGGAGAAACTGGCTGCTCATGGCTTGGAAGGGTGCACTGCTCACTGGGTGAAAAACTGGCTGGATGGCCTGGCCCAGGGAGTTGTAGTGAGTGGAGTCACATCCAGCTGGTGGCCAGGCACAAGAGGTGTTTAAAAGACATGTGGATGTGGCACTTGGGGACATGGTTTAGTCTGGACTTGGCAGTGCTGGGTTATCAACCGAACTCAATGATCTTAAAGGTCTTTTCCAACCTCACTGGCTCTGTGACCTTTTTCTCTTGACAGATCGGTGAAAGAGAGAAACCCACTGGCTTTTATTCATTTGTACAGTTGAGTGAAGGCACTTATACAGACTGATGTGTAATTGTTCTTTCATTCAGTAAGGTATAGACGATTGGAAATTTTCCTGAAGTAGAGTGCTAGCAGCTATTTATTGGGAGACTGTTCAGTTTGTGAAGGAGCTCTGTAATAAAAGTAAATATGCTTAAAATGGCTCCACATGGAGTTAGCAGAAGTCCAGCTGTGCTTACTAACTTATACCCAGCATCAGTAGATTTTATTTTTTCTGCTTATATTAAAAGCAATTTGCAGGGCAGATTGGTGAAACGCCTTACCTGAGTACGTGGGTATGATAAATTGAAAGTAAAACTAATTTTATACTGCAATATATTTTATTTTTTTTCAATATTCATGAAATCTTCATCTTCTACCATCTCACTTATTGAAAGGGCAATTGATCTTCTGGCCAACTCTTTGATTGCATTGGAAACCTCTGGCTTTCCAAATACCTTCTCTGACATTCTGGATCCGAGTCTTTTGGGTCCTTACCAAATATTTACATGAAGCCTTAACATATTGTGTTACTGTTCCATCTTGTGGGGTGAGAAACATTAATTTGCATCCAATAATTGCGTCTAATTCCCAGTGATTTGGGAATGGGAAGTTTTAAAGAAAAGGAGTGAGACACATATCTAATTCCGCCTATGTTCAGTTTTTATATAAGTGCATTTCCACCAGATATAATTCATTTCTCTGAGCAGTGCAATTGCATGAACTTTAATATTATTCCTTCTGCTGCATAGCAAAACTGAAAACATCAAGTACACCCAGAGAAAAGCCCTTTCTCTTCCCTCCCTTCTTCATTTCACTGTCATTGGCTCATGAAGGCTGATGACCCCCATGTTAGATGACAGCTGAGCATGACATACTTCTTCCTAATGTTTATTACTTTTATTTCTAGAAGACATTTAGACCACAGGCCCAAATAAGAGCTTTTATCTAACCCTGTTTTGATCCTGGAAAATATCCAGAGGATGTGGTATCCAACTCTCAGAAAAGATCAGGACGCTTTAGTTCCAAGGTCAGGAAAGATTCGGTTCATTCAACCCAAGACATCTGCAGAAGCAGTTATATGTTAGTGATCCCTTACTGCTGTCTAGTGGCTCTTACAGTGGTGTGCAGCTCCTCACTACCCTCTCTGCGCTTTCCTTTCGCCAAGCAATAATGTTTAGAGTTGAAAACAAGCCCAAACCAGCAACATCTGTCCCTGCATCCACCCACCCCTTTTGGTTTTCAAGCCTAATATAATTGCTTTCTTCCATTCAGTAGCACCAAGATCTGCATTAAAATATTCCAAGTTAAAACGTCATTCTGAGTAATGTAAGACATTTTATGATTTGAATTGCTTCTAATCTTCCCTAACATGCAGATCTGTACTAGGTACAGTCCTTAAAAATCTATTTTGATACCGGTATCCCTTTTTAGGGATTCGTGGACATGGACTTGCTAATGAAATAAATACACAAACTGGTTTTTGGTGTTTAGGGGATTACTGGTCTACATTGTTAGTTTATTCTGTGACCCTGGATTGTGCAAGTTAAAGGCACAGCATAGAAAAATTTATGAAGAGTTATTAAGAGTTTTGCAACACTATCCTTCCTCTCCTTTTCTTGTACTACCTGCTGAAATATCTAATGTATAAATGCTCCTGAAAACATCTCCCTCTCAGAAAGAAAAAAAACATGGTGTTTGAAAGTAGTTTTAAAGAACAGTGAGAAAAACAGAAAAGGCAAGAGGACCTTTCATATATGCATATATTTTTTTATATATATATATTTCTGTGTGTATACATATTTCTCATGCCATTTTTGCTTTGTGCGAAGTATTCTTATTGGTTTATAAACATACATATTTCAGGAGATATATATAAATGTATTTAGAAAGACCCGAAGTCCTGCACTGTGTTGTGTGTGTCTTTGCTATTACAAACTTACTGGTACATTATATTTATTAAAAATCAATATGTCCTTTACAGATACATCCCCTAGACAATTGCTGTCTTAATGTTCTGCCTCTAAAGAATGAGACTCTCTCATTCAGCCAAAATACAATTTTCTAGCTTGAACTCTTGGACTCAATTTGTTTTTAAAGAGAAGTCATCCATAACAGTAACAGATATGGTGGCAGTTTCTTTATAAGTAAAGAAAAAAGTCTATTTTGGAGACTTAAGATGAAAAGATTAGAAAAGTGCAGGGGTAGTGCGCAGTGCACACAAGTTTATTCTGCCTATTTAATTTCCAAGCAGCTGGAAGCATTGTAATTTGATACAGCATAACTAAATGAAGTACCCAGAACAAATATAATCCTGAACCTTGAACAGGTTAGATCATTGGTTATAAGACATAGGTGGATGTGAGTGAAAACAGGGTCCTGAAAGAATCTGTAGAGTTGGTTTTCTCTCATTTAGGCCTGTTTTTAAAGACATGTATACGGTCTTTCGCCTTTGCTCTGTTTCAGTCACATGAAAATCCCTTCTGGTCTGGAAGCTGTGAGGTGGATGCCCTCATACCAGGGAGTTTGCCCTTGTGAGCTACATATAAATCCAGGAGCACTGGGGAGCATCGTGCAGAGAGACCTCCCCTTTCCCTTGGGTGCAGAGTGCTGCTGGGACACTGCACTGGTGTCCACCTGATCCCTTTGGCATCAGGGACACACAGCTTCTTTGATCAAATATTAGTGCTGCACAAAGGGAGCAGTGATGCTTCCAGACATTTCAGGGGGTCCAGTTCAGAGCTCGTTTTTGGGTGAGACCACGACACCTTCAATATTCTTCTGCCAGAGGAGGTTCAGGTTGGACATCAGGAAGAATTTCTTCATGGAAAGGGTTGTCAAGCATTGGAACAGACTGCCCAGGGAGGTGGGGGAGTCACCATCCCTGGAGGTGTTCAAGAGATCACTGGACGTGGCAGTGTTATGGTCTAGCTGACGAGGTGGTGTTCACTCAAAGGTTGGACTTGATGATCTTGGAGGTCTTTTACAACCTAAATGATTCTGTGTGATTCTTTGATATTGCATCATCTCTTTAACACAATCTCACGGAATGGGCAGCAGCAGACACCTGAAGGCAGGTGTAAGAACAAAGTAAATGTGCAGAGATACTTCCTCAAAACTTTCTGTTTTCCAGCAGTCTATGTTTCAAAGACGTCCTCTGATGGATTTTTCTTCCATTAATTTTTCCTATTGGTGGGGGGGTTTTTTGTAATTTATGTAAGCAATTACCAGCCACAATACTTTGGGGCAAAGAGTTTCTCAGCATATCTGTATATTAAATTTAGACACAGCATTAACCTAAAGCTGTTAGGTGTTGAATGGCTTTTGGCTTATCAACCTGAAACACAGGCAGACAAGTTCTTAGGGTGGAGTTATAAAGACAATTCCTTACAGAAGGAATTTCAGTCTCCTAAAATGTGCTAGTTTGATGGGTGGAATATATCTTGTTAATTCTGGGGGCAGCTATTCCACATGCAATTGGGTTAGTAGTTCACTTGTCCCAGTCTTTAGTTTGTTATTCATAAGGAAAACAGTCCAAGCACAGCAGGAGTCTGGTTGGCAAATGGGGCTTTTCCACACTACCACAAATTGAGTAATTAAAGGCTGCCTGAGTAATTGGTCCCTCTTTTCTGTGCTGAAACTCCCAGGACGTCCTTTATCAGGCTGGAAATTGGATTGCATGCCTTGGACTTAAAGAAGTAATTGGAAGAAGATAAATTTTAAATGTTATTGCCAATTTTCAAGGGCTTCCCCACTGCTGTGGACCAACACAGCACTCCAACTTCTAAATTTCTAGTGGATCTCTGCTTCTCATGTCATAGGGTTAACCAAAGTTTGGAAAGGCAGTGATGTTACAGTACCTGTGCAAAATTGTTGGAGACTGACAAAAATGAACTCAAACAGAAGACACATTGAAGGACCTCAGTTAAGGAAAGGTTGCAACCAGCAGTCCACACAACCCCTTGCAAATGTATATACAACATCACTATAAGTATTTTTATTTGTATTGCTTATTTTAAAAATGGAGGAAATACTGTTTAGGGTGTTTTCAGTGCCAAAACCATGAGAATTGTTTAGTTCTTTGTCCAACTCTTTGTCTGGACTGGAAGTTTTCACAGTCATGAAATAGGAATACAAAGGCAGCAAAAAGTCACTTACTGTGTTGACTCAATAAAGAACTTTTGAGTCCATGAGTAGCTGGCAAAGAAAAACACCAACAAAAATTCTCCTCCAGACTACAGACTGCTAAGAAAATGTACAGCAAAAGAAACTTTTGTGCCAGAGGATTCTTTCCAGTAGTCTAAGCATCTACAGTAAATTCCCTTCATGCTGTTCATTTAAGTTCAAATCATCTGAATTATTGAATATGACAGAGAAAGCCATCCTCATCTTAAAAAGAGCTGCACACTCCTAGGGGCTGTCGAATTCAGGGAACAGAAGTAGCGCCAGATCCTTCTGGTGCCATCCCACTGATGTCAACAGACTTCCATCAGCATATCTGACAGCAGAACTTAAGTCCTCATTTTTATGTAAAAGAAGTCTTTATAGTAGTGTTAAGAAGCCAGCCCATTGCACGGTTAATTTAAAAATGTCAGTCTCCTAAGAACTGACTGTAGACAAAAGAATAATATATGTATGTGAAAGAAAAGCCGTGTTCAAGGCTTAAACTTGTTTCAGACACTAAAAAAACAATATTATGTCATCTAACAAAACACTCGTACTTCAGTAAAAATTTAGCAAATCTCTTAAGGCAGATATAAAATAAGATAATATGTTTCTGGATATAACTTTCACACAAATGGAAGATATGCTGAATGTGCACCGAGTTCAGCGTATTATGAAACCATCACTGTACAGAGTGCTCCATATGTAGCTTTATGTGACTGACAACATATTCAGTCACAGACACAGAGACTCAGCTGAGATTAGAGACCATTAACAATAATCTCTAAATAAACGTTTAGCAGAGGAAATGTTTTTGTCCATCCCACCTTGGAGAGTTTTCAGCCCAGACGGAGGAGGCAAACAGAACCTCACAAGAGATCTGCTTTACAATCACTGATGATTGTGATCCCCCATCCATTGCAGTAAATTTGAACGCAACTGGTGTCACTCTTCCCTGGCATTGTCAGGATCTTCCTTGGAATTAATTCAGACTCTTTAAACTGACATTTTTCAGGAATAATTCCCATGAAGAGTTTGACATTTTGGAAACATCCAGGATTCACTTAGTAAGGTTGAGCGTAGCTATCCTGTTTTGAAGGGGAAACAGTTTGCTGAATAGGCTGTGAAAACTCTTTTAAACTGTTTCCTGATGCCTAGGAATGTTTCTGATCAAGTCTAATTGTTTAAATGTTTGCATAAGTGTTTATTTTCCATTTAATCCATTCCTACATTAAGAATCCGCAAGACACCAATAAAATGCAGAAGGAAGGACCATCACAGTTCCTTTTCTGAGATCTGACCTGAAGATTGATCTTTACAACCCTTAAAATCAAGCACATGATCTGTCTTCATGTTACACACAAAGTACAGAGTTTCGTGACATCTAGGACTATGTAACCAACAGATACAAATTATTTGTATAATATGAATTATTTTTTGTAAAAAATACATTTGAATGGGGCTCCTAAGCCTGAAAGTGCCCAGAAATTTAGCATTCAGGTAAAATCAATCCACCAGCCACCTGCGTGGAGAGCAGAGAACTGGTCAGGTCCTGCAGTTTTTCACATTGTTATCACCAGAGATTCATGCAAGTCAGAGTTTTGATTCCTGGGCCCCAATGAAAAGTGGTAATATTGACATTGCTTTTCCCTAAGCATGGTGCTTAGAACAACTGTGTTCCTGAAGTAGATCTGTAATGGAAATGTTTGCATTGAGCTTTCTTGTTCAAAGTCAACAAATAACAAAGGTGAAGAGCAACCTGTGACTGGATGCTCTGATTTCCATGATATAAACATAACTAATATTTTTGGTTTAGTTTCCAGACCTTTTTTTTTTAATTTTTTTTCTTTATTACAATACTGCACAGTATGTGTAATACTGATGCATGCATGAGCTTCGTGGGGATGTAAAATCAAGATATTGGTTATTTGCAGCTACTAACAATCCTGTACCCATCTCAAAGACTGATTTCTGCTCTTTTTTCCCATCAAAAACGTTCAGCATGATTAATTATACCCTAAGCACACTGTCAGCTATGTGTACTGTTTCTGCTTGATGCCTCTTCCTAACAGTTGTTCGGTCTTGCTCTGCATTTTTAGAGAGCAGCTGAATCCTACTCCAGGGTGTCCTTCAGGAAAAACAATTAAAGAAAAAAGGGTGAATTTTGGAGGTTTTTTTGTGAAATTTATCTAATCAATGACCATTTTTCCTAGATTATTGAATTTTTTTTCTGCAAAATCCCATCAGATATTTGTCTGACTCTTTGTCAGTTTAGTATGAGGAGTGAAGAGAAATATTTTATTCAATAATGTTAAGCCACTGCAGAATGTCTATGAACAGAAAAATAAATGCCTTAACCAAGGCTATCAAGAACACAAGAAACTGTATCACAATGATTAGCAGCTTGAGTATAAAAACCTGCTAAATCTGCAACTGGCTCCACTTTTGTAATCCTTGATTTTATGCCATAGATTCAGTTCTTAAGAAATGAAAATGTGTGGAAGCTGCACTAAAAAACTGCTTTAGGTTGCATCTTCACCACATTATGGATCTTCTAGGTGTTCCATGAGAACAATCTAAGTGTAGTCAACCCTGTCTACATGATCAAGGTAAAAGGGAAACATATCTTTTTTCACTGTCCACCTGATTTTAATTTTTCCACTGGAGGATGCTGTTAGGACTCTTCTTGTGGAACGCATTCCCTTTCCTTTTGTTGTTATTGGCAGAAATCCTCACGTTGTTTTTTTCAGAAGGTAATTATCTTTTCGATGAAGAGTCGCTCCCTGCTGATTATTGTGAAATGTCAACTGTATTTGAGATGCTTGTAGGAAGAATTCATCATTTTCCCCTTTCCAGGCCGGATTGTCTTTCATTCTTCACTTAGTACAGAACGCACAAGCTGCTAATCTCACTGTTGAAGCAGAAGGTGTTAGAATAAGTTTAGGGTGAAAGTGGCATGTTTTCAGCAGTTGTGAGTGAATGCAATCATTGATTTCAAGTAAGGTAGATTGAGATACCTGCAAGAGCCTCAGATATCCAGAACCATTCCTGATTAAGTAAATACATTAAAAAAATTAAAATGTCTTCAGCAACAACAGAGTATAAGCAAGAAAATGTAAACTGAGAGGTGGAAATTTAGTAATTTTTCCAAAGATATACAATATCATTAAACTTTATTTAAAAAATAAATATTTAATCAGATGTTTGGAACCCAGTGCTTTCTCATAAAACAAAAGAAATTTGATTCCATGAAACTGAAAACAGTTGACTTCTGAACATTTCCTTGCCCACTGTATTCAATTGTTCCAGAGATTTAAAGTGTGTTTTGTAGATTACAGCAAGTATTATTCAATGGGTTATTAAAAAAGACGTCAAAAGCTGGATGTATACCAGAAGGAAACTTTTCCTGAAAGATCTGAAAATGTACTGGATTTAAGGATTACTTTAAACAAAACAAATATTCTTCAATATTTCATCGGGAATTTTATTTTATTTTTAATCAAAGAGAATGGAAACCCTGCATCAATTGTTTTTTTGTTTGATGTATATATAGGATGATGAATTCTTCTGGTAAAGATGCAGTTAGTAATATGCAGCTGCCAACTCATACAGTGATGCAACATTTTGAGTCAAACGTGGATCCTGCACATCATTGAACTAAGAAAAATTTTTTTTCCATATGTACTTCTTAGATACGTTTGAAATGCTAAATCACCTACTTGCAGAAAATGTCAGCAGATGTTTTAGTTCAGTATGAGAACATATTTCCAAATTTTTTTTTTAAAAATTAAAAAGATGTTACTTAGTAATATTACTTACAGTTTTACTTAGAAATTATACAGTTTGGGTTTTGATCCTTTTTCATTCTTTTTTCTCTTCTTGTGTCGTATATGATTTAAAAAAAAATCTATTATTATAGAGCACTGCAAAAAAAATCAATAGTGTTATGATCATATTAATTTTTAATCACTGGAAGAACATTATTATTCTGTTATATTGGGCACAAATGTTTTTGTCATATCAAAATGTTTCCTCTTGACCCTGAGGATGTCCTTTGTCTGTCATGTTTCACACTCTGTGTGCTTTTTATTTTCGCATTAGCTTCACCAGCCATTTTTCAAATTTGGGAGCATGTTCTGGAAAATTGGTAGGCAATCTGCCTGGAGGAGGAACCAACACAAACAACATAAATTTTCGTTTTGACAAATAATCATGGACCATGAAGTAATTTATGATGGAGAGGACCTCAAAGGTGTCTAATTCAACATCCTGCTCAAAGTGGGGTCAGCTCCAAGTTCAGACCAAGTTTCTTAGGTCCTCATTTAGTCAGGATTGAAAAGCTTGAAGGGTGGAGATTGCAAAAGCTCCTTGGGCAACCTGTACCTCTACATGATTGCCCACACAGTGAAAAAACTTTATATCTGCTCTGAATCTCTCTTGTTGCAGTTTATGCCTGTTTTCTCTTTTCCACCCACCCTACACTACTGTGATGTGCCTGATTGTGTCTTCTCACTGACTCATCTGCTGTCAAATCCTCCCACATCATTTCTCTTCTTCAGGCTTAACAAGCCCAGTTTCCTCAGTTTCTCCTCATAGTCCAAATACTTCAGCCTCCTCCCCCATCATATTATTAAAATATTATTAACATATTTTTAAAATGAGCACTTCAGAGAAATCTCTTCAGAGTACGTGCCCATTGTGATCCTTTTTTCAATAGAAGGATGCCTGATCCTACCCACAGGTGATGTTACTGTGAATAATTCAAACACAATAACCACCTCCTCTTGTAGATGTTTGAATGCATCTCATCTGTGCACTCTAAGATCAAGTCTTACTCTACATCCCTTTGTAATTTTCCTGGAGATTCCTTCTTTGAGATTGTAAATTCAGCACTCATAGAGAGTAAATTTACAAGTATTGCTTTTATGGGGAAAAGCATTCTCGTGTTCACAGCAATGATAGTAATTACCTCACTTTAGCCTCTGTTACACCAAATAACCCTCACTTATAGTTCATGACCTTGCTTTCCTCTAAATTCACTATTCCCTCCCTCATCACATTGAGGATGTGTTTACCACCTGAAAGGAGCTATGCCCATGTTAAAGGTTTCCTAAGAAAATTCCCTTTTCCTTTACTGAGCTCAACATTCTGCCACCTGTGGCAAATAAATGTTAGGGACAGCTCTGACTGCTCATCTGCCCACTCTGGTTTGTTTGTAAAATATTAGCAGCAAATATTGCTCTCTATGTGCACCTTGAAACCATGAAAAGTACTTGGAAAAATTCACCCACTGATCCAATGAATTGAATCTTTCATCCTTAGAGCAAATATAATTGAATTGGCTGTTATGGTGGCTGTTTTCAATTATTGCCTTAGAATTTATTGGCTTGTCTTCCTGCTAGGGACCTTGAGAGTTAGCCAGGGAATTCTATCAGTGAATGTCTTTTAAGAAAACTGTTGTGGTAGGTAGTTAAATGTTAATAATTAATATAATTGTAGTTAAAAGTACACCTTGGCCTATTGCCACTGCTGAGCAGCAGCTGAAGAAGCAGCAATTAGGTGGGATGCTCCACAGAACCTAAAATGGTGGTAGATACCCATTTCCAGGCTATTGACTCATATCCCTGATCAATGAAGTCCATTAGGTCTAGAAAGTTGTTTGTCTCATCCTAAGGTAAGATACCTCAAGATGTGACCACCTCCTTGCTTCCAGTGGTGATGAAACATTACCACCAGACGGTGGGTTAACAAGGGAAAAAACAAGACAAAAGTCATGGCAGGGTAACTTCAGGGAATTTGTGGCAAGTATATACAAAGTACAACTGGACTTTGCACAAATAATGGACTTCTGATTTTGGTACAGCCAATGCAATCCAGCCACAAACCTCTGCTAGCCCTTTAGGACAAATTCTGGTAGTGATGGCCGTGGAGGTAACAGGAGCTCAGCACAAGTCAGCACCTGAATGCAAGTCAAGGGTGGCAAGGCAGTTTTGTAACCTCAGCTGCACAATCCACTGTCTGTAATATTTTGGAGATTTAAGCCAGGTAATTTAAAGCTAGCCTGGACATCTTGCAAAACCCAGTCACACACATGAACACAGGAGAGACAGACTTTTCACAGAAACCATCTTGCTTTTGCTGCTGATGGCAAGACTGGTGGAAAAATCCAGCCTGTGCATCCAGAGCAGGCTGTGACCTTCACTGAGAAGAGACGCTGTGAGGGAAGCAGGGTGTGAAATTGGAGTTACCTGCTGTAATTTTGCAAAATTAAAATGAGATGGGCAGCCAATGTTTCTAGCCAGCTTCTTGCAGATCAAAGCTGGGCTGCTCTGTTCCAGTGGCTCACAGACGTTGGTAATGACACGGATTTGCAAGCTGACATCGCTTTCCCTGTGAAATGCCATCCCCCTGCAAAACTGTTGCCCTTGATAAAAAGGGATCAGAGGGTCGTACTCTTCTCCTTGCTGAAAGTTTATTATACAGGTAGATGCTCAAGCAAAACTTTTTAGGGGTTTGCTTCATCTAGCATCCATGTCCTGCCAAATGTTCAGCTTCATGTGCCATGTACTTTCCTTTCCTTTCCTTTCCTTTCCTTTCCTTTCCTTTCCTTTCCTTTCCTTTCCTTTCCTTTCCTTTCCTTTCCTTTCCTTTCCTTTCCTTTCCTTTCCTTTCCTTTCCTTTCCTTCTCCTTTTTCCATTTCCTATTTACTTTTTCTTTTTTTTCTTTTTTTTTTTTACATATACCACACTGTGCTCACTTGATTACTTCATAAGCTCTCTCTTAAACGCTCATTTTTAATCTCTCTGACTCTTCTGAATTCTATTAGCTTATCCCTCAGCAGCATCCTGACAGTCACAGCTACTGTAATGTGCAGTGGTGTGAAAGCAAATAAAAGGGCAATGCCTTGTGTTTTTCACATTACTGTGATGGACTCTGCTTAAACCATGCGCATAAAGTACTAGGTTCCCACTTAAAAGGACCAAAAAATCCAAGTGAAGTGACACCAAATGTTCCAAGACATTGTCCTTGTGAATTTGATTACCCGTGTGACAGTACAAATACATGTGGTGTTACATCTTTTTGTAACTAACAGGGTAAATTTTTGTGTTATCCAGCTGAGTCTCCCATTGCCCCGCCAGAAGTATGTAATTAATTCTGTGCTAAGATGTTATAGTGATTTCCAAGCTACTACATGAAGATATATTCCTAAATTAGATATTATATAGACATTGCCTCCTCCATCTTACCCAAATACAGACAAATATTTTTCATCTATGTCCCTCTAGCCAAAAATGTTACTTTAATATATCAAACAGGCTATATCTATAATTAATATGAAAATGGTTTTAAATTTTGCACTAGGGAATTCTTTTCTTTTGCTGAGAGCAAGTAATAAATTTTGTCATTTCTTGTTTGCTTCTGGTGCAAAACCAATCCAAAGCAGTGATAGAAAGATTCATTATTAGCATACATATAATTAGAAATTAGTATCCATGCAGTTATTTTTGATTGCTACAACAGCCCAGTGGGACACTGTCCAGGAGAAATGTATGTGGTCCTACGGCTGATAGGGCTATCCACAGCTCATTTAACTTAGGAATGTGTATTAGGACAAGTTGGGATGGATTTAAAGTGAAAGAGAACAGTGCTAGATTGGATATAAGGAAGAAATTCTTCCCTGTGAGGGTGGTGAGGCCCTGGCACAGGTTGCCCAGAGGAGCTGTGGCTGCCCCATCCCTGGAAGTGTCCAAGGCCAGGTTGAATGGGGCTTGAAGCAACCTGGGACAGTGGAAGGTGTCCCTGCCCATGGCAATGGGCTGGGACTGGATGGTCTTTAGGGTCCCTTCCAACCTTAACCATTCTATCATTCTATGAGTCATAAAAAAAGTAGTAATTTAATTTGGTTTCATTCCAGCTACAGATAAGAACTATGAAGTCATCAATCCCATGACAATCAACAAAAACAAAAAGTTTTTTGTTTTAGTGTGTTTATTTCCTTCTGCAAAAGCCTGAAAATGCCTGGTTTGGAATCCTGCTTAAACCCTGCCTACTATCCCATCTCTCTCCCTCCTCTTACCTCCCATGCAGAGGCTGATCCAGGAGATAGCCTTGGAGGATGCCCAACACACAGAACCTCAGCCACAACCAGGCTCTGCTCCAGCAACAGCAGTTACACAAGGAAAACTTTACTAAGCATTCAAGAAACTAGTATCTAGTTTTCTCCTCACCTGTAGGGACAAACTACACATCACAGATGGATGCTGCAACCAACCAGGTATGAAAAGTATACGGTGAGAGCAACTCTCATCACTTATCTTCTGAGCACTGATGCTTTTCAAGCAATTACAGCTCACATCCTTCCTCTGCCAGGCATGTGCCCTAACCACTAGACAGTCATGATTCTTTTTCCTCCTTCCCTGTAGCCTGATGAATCTTTAATTCCTTCATTAAAACTGGATCAGCTTCAACAAGAAGAGTTGTCACAGCCTCCCATTTTGGTGACTAAATTTATTTCCATTAATCTGTTGCTAGCAGCTTTTCACTGCTGCTGGCTTGCCTGCTTGAAGGGGTTTTTGCTGACATGATTGCGTTGCCTGTTCATTTGCCAGACTGTCCTTGGGTACTAACATCTGACCTCTTGACCAATTTCATCAAGCTTGAAAGAAGGATAGAAGTTTTGTAGATAATTGAGTACTGACAAACATTATAGAGATGGACGGGTGGATAGAGAGGAAAAAATTAATTGATTTGGGGAAAGGAAGAGGAGGCAGAACTCAAGTGCCAGCCTTTCTGCTTAGCCCTGGGATTGCTTCATGTTGCAGCCAGGGTGCTGCTGTACCTTTGTGGCCTCTTGTGCAAGGATATGACACTTGGAAGAGTACCATGGGGAATTTCAAATTCCAGAAGTTCAGGGATTAATCCTTGTGATGATAGAAACTCTCTTTTCCTCCTTGCAAGCCCCAGGAAGTTAAATGAGATGATGTTGTCTGCTTGTCTACTCCTTGGGAAAAAACCCCAAACATTACTAAAAATATTAAATAATATCTATTAAATAAATATTAAAAAGGGCATGGAAATCTTGGAAACATTATGTATGTATTGTAGGAAGTACCTTAAGCAATATTTAAAAAAAAACAAATAAAATATTCAAGGTTCACATTTGATACCTGGAATAGAATCCTTATAGAGAAAGGAAGAAAGGAAGCATGCAGGTAGAGAAGCAAACAATGCTTTGATATGGAAATGAAATGTTATATCAGGGGCAATATTAAAATTTCTTCGGTCAAACTATGTTGAGCTACTTAACTGAGATCTTTTCTTCTTCACAGCAGTGTCATTTGAGATGAGTACCAAGCATGTTAGATCTTTCCAGGATGAGAAAAAAATGCTTAACTACCTGATTTTGGCAGGAAATGTTAATAACCTCTGTCCAAATTTCAGTCATGTTTTCCCAAGTATTTTGAAATGTATAATGATTTACTTTTCTCTTCTCTGTTTATATCTCCCTTAAGGACCCAGGATTTGACATCTCATTTTCTCTCATACCCATTAGATTCTTCATTTCGCTTAGTCTAATATTCACTTGGTCCTTCAGATATGTTATATGGTGGATGTTACCCATTTTCATTTATCAAGTGCCAGAGCTATCTTACCTTTCTGATTCTAAGTTATCTTAAATGCATCTGCACCTTGCCCCCAAAATAATTTAATTTACTCCTTAACCAAGTTTGGAGTGACAGTGGTGCTGTGCTCTTTGTTAGTGCACTGACTTTAACAGGTGTGTACTATAACTGATCTAGTTTAAAATGTGATAACCTCGTGTCATCATGAGAGCAAACTATGCTACTGCTTCAAAACAAAACTTACTCTTTGTGAAACCAAAAGGCTCTTTGAGATACCCAGTAGTTGGAACAAATAATAAGCACAGTTGAGGAGGACCAGACTTCTCCTTGAAGAGAAAGATCTTACAGTTGTTCTTTGCATTCGTGGATTTTTGTATAAGATCCACATTTACTGTAACCCTGTCATTTAGTAACATGGCAATTAACCTTGTCTTTAATTGGGAAGTAAAAATAAAACCCCTGTGAATATTTCATCCCAGTAGGAGTCTTCATTTTGAAACTGAAAGGAAGTAACCCTTCTTGACACGTCTCATGAACTTTGTCTCTTACATTTCCATAGTAATAGTCTCCACAGTGAGCCATTGCTCATACCATCTCCATATTAAATAAACTCAGAGAATTAAACAGAACCAAAATATTTAAAGAGATCAGGAAGTAATCTTGAAGTGAGCTTGTTTAATACAATAGATCCCAGAATTTTCAGCTGCTGAAGGACAATTTAATTTCTAGATTAAACAGTAGCTTTCCTGTCCTTTACAATTCAGGATAGATTCTGATCCCTTCTCATGCTGATCTGATTATTCAGTACAATATGTGGGTTCACTTTCTTCCTTAGAGGAATATAATATTACTCAGGATGAGGATATTTTCCTAACATTCAAAATCTGGCAGATATCAGATAAAAGAAGGCAATACACTACAATAAACGAATGAACTGGTGACTACATTTTGAAAAGAGTAAAATTGAGTCTATGCAATCAAATAGAATATATTGATATCGAAAAAGAAGTAGGTGTTTCGTATACCGCCTCTCTTGTGGGAGTAAGAAAAGAGATGAATAAAGTTGTTCTGTTAACTCACTGATAGTGGGCTGGATTTTCTTCCTTTTTTATTATTTTTGAAGCACTGGTTCAAACTTCATTATTCATTCAAGTAATTCTCACCTCTTCAATTAGGTTTTCAATAAAATTTCTGGGACTTCTACCAGCTGGGAACAATGTCTAGCTATCATGTAACACAGCCTCTCTTTTACCCATTCCAAGGAGACTGTTAAAGGGTAGTTATGTTCACAAAAGAAGAGGTTGGGAAGCATGAATGCCTTGCTGGAAGGGAAATCTGTCCATCTATACCAGGAGAAAACACATAGAAATAAAAACATTAAGCAACCTGGTCAAGTGGGAGGATTTCCTGCCTAAGGCAGGGAGGTTGGAAAAAGATGATCTTTAAGGTCCCTTCTGACCCAAACCATTCTGCCATTTTATGATTCATTGATTCTATGATTGTTGGGAAAGAAACAAACTTGCCCTTTTCTGAGCAGTTTTTTTTTTTTTTTTTAAAAATCCTGGG